>MNCI01029492.1:1636610-1687011 GCA_015680685.1 Gnetum montanum
AATAAACATTGGGTTTATTCATAGAGTTAAAGTTACCATATAAAGGAATTAACTTTGAGAAATAATACATTGTAATACATGGAAGATACTACTCGCATTAAGAGGAACTATCGCCATAATTCATGTATTTGTTTCTTGAAAGTTGGATATTAGAATAAATATGGAGACCAAGTGGGAGATTGTAACAATGTGATAGCTTTGGATAGCAACATGACAGTTTTCGTTGCTATCCATTGACAGCTTATGTTGCTATCCTTGGCAAGCAATGTGTGGAAATGATTGTCATCGATTGCAACATATGGTGACAACTCGTTGCAATCCATCCATTGAAATCTATTCATTGTTATCTTGTAATGGTCTCATATTTTTCTAATAAATGGTAACTGATTTCGAGGCCTTTTGGCTTCTTGATGGGAGAACAAGGCACGGGGAATCAATTGCAGTGTAGCAGTTCAGGTCCCTTTCACAGTCGCTTACAGTCGGCATACACCATCACCGCAGAGCGCCCGTGTGAAAGAAGATCCAGAACATTCAGGCATCAATGGCATCAATGGCTGGAGGTTAGTTCAATCAATTTTTTCAAAATTGATTTGTGCATTTTTTTTTCATGCACATTTGTAGATTAAGAGATCTGTTTTTACATGCTTCCGCTTGTGCAATCCGGTTTTTGATGCACGTAAGATTTCTTCAGCTACTTCTACAATGGAGGCAAAGTTCATTTTTTTTAGGCTACTTCACATGGTGTATGGTTAAAGAGTCTCATGTCAGGCCTTAGAATTGTAGATTCTATATATAGTCTATTAAGAATATTTTGTGATAATTTAGTTGCTGTCTTTATGGCTAAGAATAATAAGAGTGGCAATTGAAGTAAATACATTGAGATAAAGTACTTAGTCATAAGGGAGCGTATTATAGAAAAGAAAGTGGTAATTAAGCATATAAGTATTGAATTGATGATAGTTAATCCTTTGACAAAAGGAATGTCATCGAAGTCATTTAAGGATCATGTAGTTCAAATGGGACTTGGTTTCATAATGTAATTTGTTTGTACATACAATTTTACAGTCTTAATGAAACTTTTATTTAGTTGTGATGTTTTCTCATATTTAATTTGTACATACAGTTATTAGAGAAAATTCACATACGACAGGACCTAGAATGAGCATTGGGTTTATTCATAAAATTTAGTTACCATATAAGAAATTAAGTTTGAGAAATAATACATTGTAATACATGAAAGATAATACTCACATTTAGAGAAACTATTGCGTTTGATAAATATTAAGTTAAATATGGAGACCAAGTGGGAGAATGTAACCATCTACGCATTATGAAAAGTTTTAATGTAATTTTTTATGTGTTATAAAAATTTTCAATGTAACCATTTACATGTTATAGAACCATTTACACATTATGGAAAATTCACTATAACTGTTTACGCATTATGGAAAGTTTCACTATAATCGTTTACGTGTTATGGAAAATAAATGGTTTCAACTTTGAAACGGACTAAGTTTGTTGTAAGGGTTTCCACAAGAGTGGTCTCATACTTCACATTCAAACCAAAAGTTAATCTTTGGTAACGTATTTTTTGTCCTATAAAATGTTCTTGATGAGAGAACAAATGGTACCAGAAGATATCAAACTCATGACAATGTTACAGTTTTGGTCCCTATCACAAATACTTAGCGTCTGCATACACCATCGTCGTTAGCGTCTGCATACACCATCGTCGTTGAGTGTTAGTGTGATAGAAGAAACTAAGACACTCTCCGTTCACACAACTCAATGAAAGCATCAATAGCTAGAGGTCAATTTTGGATTTATTTTTGCATCTTGGTAATTTTATGCAATTCGATTAGATGCTTGTTTTGATCAATGTTTTACGACAAATTTTTTTTATAGTTTACACCGTATATGTTCATTTCTTTGGGTTTTTTAAATATATATATTTTTATAATGATTCTTGCATTTTTTTTCATGTTTCTGTCTTGTTGCTCAATTTGAGAAATCATAGGAAACAAGACAAAAAAAAAAAGTATCTTTCATAATTGTAAATAGAAAACATCATCTAAACCCCATCTTCATCATTATTTAACAAATGCATACATTTTAAGAAAAAAAAAACCCAAAATGAAAGCATTTTGAAAAAACATAAGCATCAATGTTTCCTGATAATTTTTTTGAAAAATATGATAAGAAAAACATTAAAAATCAAAAGTTTTAACCAAAAATCGAAAATAGTAGGTAGTGTAGCATAATCAAAATAAATGTTAGAAACAAACTAGAAAGCTTTTTTTCTTGATAAATTTAATGTCATGATAAATAAGAAAATCAAAAACTAAAAGCTTTACTAAAAATGAAAAATCGTAAGTATGATACCATAATCAAAATAAATGTTAGAAACAAACTCAGAAGCTTTTTTTCTTGATAAATTTGAATTAAAGAGACAAACACAATATCATATTATATTTCTTGAAGTAGAGATGATGTTTTTTGAAGGTGAAAAGTTTACTTGTTGATGAGCAATGAGTAGTCCCTATGCCCAATCATACGAATCACCAGTGTTTACTAAGTAATCTGATCGAATTCTATAGACTTTAGCTTTTTAAGTACACCTTCCTTAGGCAATGAATCTCAAAGACGTGATCGTTGTCTTCCCAATTCCACTTGTGAGGTGCAATGATATGGTTAAGTGTAATTGAGGCATATAATTTTTATCGTGTTTATGTTATTTTATTTAAATTGCCTAAGTGCTGAAAATAAAGTAATTAAATGTTTAATTAATTTGATAAATAATTAATGTCTTAACTAATCCTAACACAAGTATTCATTCCTGCCTTCCATACGCATCCTAAGCATGTTGCAACACTACTGGGTGACCAAGCGTCAGTGCTACTAGGATTACCAAGTGTTAACATATGTTTGAGATGGTCATACTTATGTGTATTAATTATCTGCTACTAATTAATTACTTAAATGATTGAACATAAATTTCATGAAGAATAAATGCATTAAAGTAGATATTGCACCACATCCAAGTGCTGCAAGGTTTATGAAGAAAGCTTGTCTTTACTAACGTTCACACCAAGGTGTCTAGGTACATTGATGCTCAAATAAAGATCTATACACTTCTCACTCCTACTGGGGGTACTTACAAAATATTCTAACTCTGGAGGGAAAAAAATGTAAGAGTTCAGCTAAAATATTAATCAATAAATGCCATAAATGTGGCAGGTGCATGCATTTATATAAGCAAGACTAGACACATGGGGCCTTGTCGACATAGCTAATCGTGAGTCATCATACCCTCATGACTAAATGAAAACTTACCCTTGAGTTCTTTACAAAATTAGGAAGGTATGGGATTATTGACTGACTCTTTGACAAAACAAAACAAACAAACTTGACAGAACTGAGTGCTCAAGTGTATGAATCAACACATTACAAAAAATTATGGTGTTCATGACATAAAATTGAACATCATGACACGACTCTACAAAATTGGGCAACATGTCCTCTAATGGCATGAAGTTGATTGGGAAGATCAAATAGTCCCAGGCAGTGGAGGTTCTTGAGGCTTTGAAGGACCTTCACTGGCTTTAGGCATGTGTGGCAGTTGAGGTGGTTGTAGCTATCTTGCTACTATTGCAACTTCTGGTAGGAGGCAAAAAGCATCTAGCAATGCTTTCATTTTCTCCTCCTTACTCTTGGGATCATGCATTGTCCATATAACTTCATCAATGTGGGTCAAAATGGGCACATCTAAAGGATAGGAAATCACCAGTGAGTTGTTTGTGCTTGATGTTAAATGCTCTAATTGCATCTTTTAGCTCCTAGTAATCATTCATTCTTTTGGCCAAGTTCTCAGTAGTTGATCATTGATTTGTGAATCGTGCCCTGAGAACTTCGAGTTTAGCATTTGCTATCTCAAGCTTTTTCTTAGTGTCCTTATGGTGCTTGAACTTGGCCTTATAGAGCAAGTACGAGCTGGCCACTTGTTTTTCCAATTCTAACCACGATTGTCTGACAGTTAACATCTTGCATAGTAGAGATTGGTCAATTTTATGTATTTGATCATTTCTTCAATTTGTAACTCCTTTAGGGGGATCTTTGCTCTATTATAGGCATTAATCCCATCAATGATTGGTTGCCATACTTCTCTTCCTTGTTGGAGTTGATAGAGGGTTTCATTTACTTTTGCCTTAGCCATTTGAATATGTTTCTCATTTACCTCTTTCTGCAAGCCAACCTAGCCTCTATGGTAATTTTTAACCCTTTCAAACTTGAGAGCCTCATTTTTCTAAGCGACAATCTCAATGGTAAACTTCTGATGTAAGGCTCAGACTTCCTCCATGAAGAGATTTCGATTTTCTATGGCCAATTTCATCAACTCAGTATTTACCCTAGTGAGCTACTCTTGTTGTTGATGAATGAATTCTTGAATTTGTTGCTTCTATGCATCAACATTGTGCAAGCAATGATTTTCTACAGTTAGTGATTCATTTTCCTGATCCATCTAAACCAAGTTCTTCTAAATCGAGTAAGTTTTTGCTTTTGCTATAGACTGGTTGAAGATCGTTGTTACCATTTCCTCCTTAGCTTGTTTTAGTCATTCTTGAAGTTGTTGAAAAGCTTCATCTTTGGTTGTTGTTGGGCTAAGAAGTGCAGGATCAACAAAACAAAAATGCAATTTAGCAACTTTCATAGCCAAGCGTTGGTTTTGTGCTTGGGTTGTTTCAAGTTGCCCTTCTAGGATGATGAACCTACCCTTTGCTTCCAGCAACTCTGACGAGGTTCTAGTGATGTTGTCTGGAAAATTGAAGATATCAAGAATTGATTACCCAGTCCCTACTAGTCAGTCCAACAATTCTTCATGCTAGGCTACATTCAATCTTTCATTGACCATTCTTACGAACATTTGCACATCTTGAAGTGCAAATACATCTGGTACAGACATCGTAGGTGCATTCAGTGCTTCATTGATTTGGTCAATGACTACTTTAGCAGTGGTCTCCTACCTTTGGTGCTGCATCACCAGTACAATTGCCTCCTCACCTTCCTCCAAATGCACTAAAAAGGAGGTAGCATTCCCAAAGATTTTTGGGAATAAATGGTGTTGAGATAAAGACATCATTACCTCTCAAGCATTGGGATTTGACCTCGTGGGCAACTGCATTCTTTGGGCAAAGAATATGAGGCCATCTCTTTCCATCTAGCTAATTGTTCAAGCCACCTCATTAAGATGACTCATTGCAAGTTGATATACAGATGGATCTTTGCCACTCATTCCTACACGCTACTTGATGAGTCACCATTTAACCCAGCTGCGATATCACGTACGCGATATCGCAGCCTGTCTCCTCATATATAAATAAGAGGCAAGCAGTTCCAATAGGGAAGAGTTAGTTTTTAGAGTTAAGTTTGATTTTAGTTTTTGCTTTTCTTCTCAACCCTTTTCCTCCCAGTGTATGCCCGTAGTGTGGCGATTGTAATTGTACGACATCCTTTATTTGAGTGTGACGTACTTGGACCGGCACATGATCAGAAATAAAGATCGAGATTACTTCATCATTGTAGCATTCACTTAGCTTAATTATTTACTTAATTGTTAATTACTTCTTTCTTAGTTAATCTCTTCTTACCCTAAACTCTTGTTAAACGCGGAATGAGTATGACTTGATTATGAGCATTTAAGTGTGACTACTTGGTAACCTAGTAGCGTACTTAGGATCTACACTTGGTAATCTCAGTAGTAGTCATGCACGAAGTCCAAGATGTGTACAGATAATTGAGGAACGGATGCTCATCGCACTTAGGCTTGCTAGATTCTCTTTCACCCTTTCTCTCTTATCTTAGTCAATATTACTTTCCATTGTCCTTAGGAGTAGCATTAGCATAGAAACACATCATACACCTCACTCTAGACTAAGCCATACGTGACAAAGCTAATACTAGTCTAGGTGGGAAGATAGTGAACTACGACCTAAGGCTAACTGTCTAGATGCCACAACTAGTATGTTTGCGGAATTTGTCCAGATTACACGTGTAACGCTCGTATTCGTATGGTTGAGTGTAGGGGTACCTCGCCACTCATCATTGGCACCGTTTCCAAGGACGATGCTAGTTATCTAGATTAGTTATATCATACAGGGTCGCTGTATAGGAATTAACGATATATCTCTTAGAAAGAAGAAATAATTACGAAAAGTCACATATAAATTCACACACAATTTCACAACCATGCCTCTCCTACAAGACTATAATAATGCCAGATCTAGTGAGGAAGTTCATTGGAGAACCAACGAACTATATGACAATGAAGATTGGAGCACGCAACCTGAGGTGGGGATTTCTTATAAACATAAACGAAAGCAACATCATCCCAACCCACGAAATCATAAATTATCCAATGATGATGAACCCCCACTGGCCACTACAAGCCTAATGCAAATACAAGAGGCTCTTTGAATCTCCCGTAGGCATCGTAAAGAGAGCCGCCTACCCAGGCTCGATTTAAACAACTTTCCCAATTTTTTAGGAGGCTATGACTTAGATCTGCATCAACATTTACAAGCCTTCTACAATGCCTGCACATGGAACAACATTGATAACGATTGGCAAAAACTCAAGCTCTTTCCTATGACACTCGTTGGCCAAGCAAAAGTATGGTATAGATCGTTAAAACCAAATTCAATATGACATTGGCCAACAATGGTAGAACTCTTTAACGAAAGATATCAAACCTACGCAAGAGTGTTAGCCTTAAGGAAACAAATCCAAGGGTGGAAACAAGCACAACATGAACCCTTGGACATCGCCTTGGAAAGATATTATGCACTGTTAAACAACTGTCAAGGCCATAAGTTTTCCGAGGAAAGGCTAATGTACCATATCATTGATGGGCTTTGTGATGAAACAAGAGAGACCTTAGGAACGTATGCCTTAGGTCAACTATACGAACTGCGAACCCATCAAGTCCAAGAGCTTATTAAGTGGGTAGAAAAAGAAGAAGGAGAACTGGCTAAATGGGAGAGTGTTGAAAAACATCAATGGGACCAAAATCTCAACTTAACAAAGGTCCATAATCACAAAAAGTAGAAATCAACCAATCTCAAGGTGGAAGAACCCTCTTTGCCAGTACAATAATCATTAGAGGAAGTTGAGGCAAAGATTAATAAGATGTTGGAATTGACGCATAAAAAGTATGGAGAATATATCGATATTATTGGAGATAGAGCTTTGAAAACCCGAGAAGCAGGAAAAAATATCATTAGACAATCAGAAAGAAGGGATAAGGAAAATAAGAGCTCAACTACCAATCACATGTATGAATGCAACATTTGCCTATATGATCACCCCAAGGGCCAATGCCCAATCTTGTTACATTTATATGAGCATTGGAGAAGCAAATTACATCCAGAGTTCATACAGAGATACTATGTTCGATCACAGTGGCAAAAATCCCAGTCGTGGGGGAAGCCACCCCTAAACTGGAGACACCCTTCATATCATCCGAATCCAAATGCTTATCTAGTCCAACACCCTGTTTCTCCAATTAGGCCAACATACTCTATCCCACTGCATTACTATTCTCCTCAATACTATCAGCCCATGTCCTCAACACAACCACCACCTTGTGTACCTTACACTTCTCCTAAATTTCAATGTTCTCATCCTTTCCCTCCATCTACATCGCCACCTATTGTTCCTAAAGTGTGTACACCACAACAACAACCCTCGAACGTTACTTGTGCTACTATTGCTAATAGCAGTGAGAGACCTCAACAACATCGAAGGCATCCGTTCTTTAGAAATGACCCTAGGAAGGGACAACACAATTCCAAGGTCACTGCATCCTCCAACTCGACACAAGTCCAACATTGTGGTGCACCCTTATCTTCGAACCCAATGCCTCATGTCACTTCATCAAGGCCACCAATTAACACTCTAAAAATCATATGGCCCAATGAACACAGGCATGGGAGGCAACATCCCGATCCTTGCATACCATCTTATGGTCACAAATATCATAGTGGGTCAAGTTCTTACTAGGGAAACACATCTTATAAATTTCCCCACTATGCTTACTATAATCAAGTGTGTGAACCCCAATGGGGTAAGTATGACCAAGTTCCAATATTTCCAACATGCAAGGATCCTCATCTTCCATTTATTAATCCTTGCCATCCTCAACTGTTTAGTTATGGGGTATATCCCCCATTCTAGTAACAAGCAGGATTAATAACCACTTTTTATTTTCTTTAATTTTACAACTTTCTATTTTCTAATTTTTCAGTTTTCAATTTCTTGTTTTATCATTTTGTCTTTTTTTCTTTTTACATTTTTATAAGTAGTCTTGTCTACAAATAAAAGACTCATGTGGCTCATTGGTTGAGGTGTGTTCTATGTTATCAAGTCTCGAGCAATCATTTATTTTGACAGTGAGCCCATTACACCCACTCATCCATTCTACAAATAAGAGGTTCTGTTCGAGGGTACAATGATATTCTTAACATTCTTAAAACTTAAAATCAATTTTGTGTTCATTGTACCTAGAATGAAGAAGGATGGACCAAGAGGGAATGATTGGGATGTGACATCAAAGGGACTTGAGGATTCTCTTTGGTGATGTGTATGGGAGTTATCAGGCAACATGGTTGTACTAAGATCCTTGTAGATCTAACGCAAAATGGGAGTAAGAGTAATCAAAAGGGAACTCAAAAATCCAATGTTGTTCTAGGGGGTCCCACTGGAAAGACATGCACCCATGCCTGAAGGTTGGCGGATTCTTTGGATTTAGCAATTGAAAAAGAAAAAAAGAAGAAGAAAAGAAAAAAAAAGAAAATCATAAAAAGAAAAGTGCCACAAAACAAAAATCACTCCTCCCTTGGACAAAACACCAAGTGATTGTATGCCTTGTTGTTATGGTACTCTCATAGTTGCTTATCATGGGGATGAAACAATGCGGTGTCATTGATCAGAGGAATGGACTTGGTCCTGATCTTGGAATGACAGGTTAATGACACATTAATCATGCTTTACATGCAGAATTCACTGTGCCCTGGGTCAGTTACCTCATGTCCCAATCTCTATAGTCCCTTCTATAGTTCGTCTCATCTTACTGTTCGTGTAATTGTAGCTCGTGTCGTATGTAACGTAGAATTCTTATCTCATTCCGATGATATTTACATGTGTGTGTTTTGTGGAATCAGTGTGGATTACATTTAACCCTTCAAGTGCCCATGGACACTTTTAAGTGTGGTTACGCAAGGGCATTAAAGGTTGGAACCTGCTTTGGGGAGGACCCACTTGCATAATTTTTGTAATTTTCACTCATAACCCATCTTTCACACATCATTTATTACCATTAGCCTATTGTCAACAATTTTCTTTCCCTTATTACTATCCCTCTGATTCAACGTTCCTATGAACCATCACATAGCCTTTTTCTCTACCATCTAAGGTTCTTATTGATAAATTCCACACCATCATAATTATTTGTGCCTTTCGAACTAATTAAATTACCCTAGAACCTCTTAAAAATAGCCCCATGTCCTTAATTCCCATTTTTAATTCCAAAAATACCTTAAAAAATTTNATAAAATTAAGAATAAAATGTGTCAAAAATAATTTCATCCCCTTAGGTACATCGGGAAACTAAAATTGGAAACCACCTAAGTAAAAAGGACCCACTATTATAATATTTCAGGAAACATCACACGGAGATAAAAGAAATTAATTAATTAAGACAAGAAGTAAGGTATAACTTAACTTTAGAAATAACCTTACTAACACTTGGCCTCGTGTGATTGCAGATGGCCCCCAAATGTGGACAACAGGAAGGTCCTGCTCAAGGTGGAAGTAAACAACCTAGAGAGGCGAAGAACAAGTCCCTGATAGACAACATGCAGAACAGGAGGAACAATCATTTAGCATTCATCAAGAGGACCCTCCTACCGTATAGTCTGGGCAGGCAGAAGGAGGAGCTGCTGCAGTGCCTGAATAGGGACAACATCTCACGTTGCCCCAGGATTATGTTCAGGCTATCCACAAAAGATCCACATTCACTACAGTGATTGTGGAATTAAATTTTGAATCTTTTGCAGAGTTTGCTCCCGAGGTTGTTAGGGATCACCTCAAAGGGTATCCCTTATGGCCTACCCTCTTTGAAAGTAGTGCCTGGTACCTAGGGGAGATGTACCAATTCTAGCACAATAGAGAACAAGGCACCACCGTTAACATTTGTGGTGTGACAGTCGATTTCTCCACATAGGCCATTTTGGAAGTATTAAACATTCCGAATACAGGGCCCCAAGTTGCTCAGTTGTCTACCCGTTTAGACCCCGATGTGCGACGAGTTTGGTTGGAAAGGGCATATGGCAGGGATAAGACATTTGGAGGGATAAGACATTTGGAGGCACTCAAGGCCTTACAGGAGGAAAACAAGCAGCCTGTTGCCAACAACTTCAGTTGACCACTGTGGAGAAGCAGAAGAATGTTCTCGAAGAAAATTTCCATCAGTTATGAGAACAGTTCATCCGGGTCAACCAAGACATGAGCCATTTAGCCAGGGAGAACTGAACCCTCTTAATGGAGGAGGTACGCGCAATCCATCAAAAGATAGCTATCGAAATAAGCGCATGGCAAAATGAGACTAAATGGCATGAAAAGCTAAAGAAGCACTTCCGGGACCAGTTGGGAATGTACAAATAGATCCTTGTGAAGGAGATCCATATGGCCAAGGCCCACATCAACGCTATTAGTGCTCAACACACTGACTGGTGGGTCATATTGGACACATATGCATTTGCCCACCAGGCAGAAGTTAAGAACTGTGACCTGCAGATCCAAGATCTTATAGAATACATGGAGTTGGCAAACTTGCAGTATGCCAACCTTGCCATGTTAATAGCAGGGTGCCCAAGAATAGAGCTCGAGCAATAGGTAGCTACCACCCACATCAAATATGAAACAGAATTTGCAGAACGCAAGAAGATGTTGCAAAGACTGGAGATTGCAAATTCTAAACTTGAGGTGGTGAAAGCAAGCTACTAAGGATAAAAATGTGTCACAAAAAATTTGGCTCGACGGGTTGTGGATTTTCAAGAATACAAAGATAAAGCTAGAGCCTATGAAGAGGAACGATGGGTTTTTGTGGCTTGGTATGTCAAGGCCAATCAAATGTTTCCAAAACTACCCTACCCATGGGAATTGCCAACTCCATCAACCATCAAAACATTAGCATGGATGGCACAGGATCCCTAGACTGAAGAGGAGAAACTCCAGGCCATACTTCAACACCATCAAGCCTCAAGACCTGGAGCATAAGACAAAGGAAAAACACCTATGGAGGAGCCACCGCCACCAGGAACTACATGAGTTCCACCAATTGTGTAGCTGTAGCGCATTCTTTGTGTTGTGTCTTAATTTTGTCTTGATTCCACACTGTGGCATAAACCCAATTTCACCGTCCAATAATTCTGTACCTATCCACTATGTAATCAATGGAGCTTATTCTCACTATAACTTGAGGACAAGTTTTCATTCAGTCATGGGGGTATGATGAGTCACCATTTAACCTAGCCACGATATCGCGTATGCGATATCGTAGCCTGTCTCCTCATCTATAAATAAGAGGCAGGTAGTTCCGATAGGGAGGAGTTAGTTTTTAGAGTTAAGTTTGATTTTAGTTTTTGCTTTTCTTCTCAACCCTTTTCCTCCCAGTGTATGCCCACAGTGTGGTGATTGTAATTGTACGACATCCTTTATTCGAGTGTGATGTACTTGGACATGCACATGACTGGAAATAAAGATCGAGATTACTTCATCATTGCACATTCACTTAGCTTAATTATTTACTTAATTGTTAATTACTGCTTTCTTAGTTAATCTCTTCTTACCCTAAACTCCTGTTAAACACGGAATGAGTACGACTTGATTATGAGCATTTAAGTGTGACTACTTGGTAACCTAGTAGCGTACCTAGGATCTACGCTTGGTAATCCCAGTGGTAGTTGTGCACGAAGTCCAAGATGTGTATGGATAATCTAGGAACAGATGCTCATCACACTTAGGCTTGCTAGATTCTCTCTCACCCTTTCTCTCTTAGCTTAGTCAATATTACTTTCCATTGTCCTTAGGAGTAGCATTAGCATAGAAACACATCATACACCTCACTCTGGACTAAACCATACATGAGAAAGCTAATACTAGTCTAGGTGGAAAGATAGTGAATTGCAAGCTAAGGCTAACTATCTAGATGCCACAACTAGTCCATCTGCAGAGTTCGACCGGATCACGCGTGTAACGCTCGTATTCGTATGGTTGAGTGTAGGGGTACCTCACCACTCATCAGTACTCCTACTCATGCAAGTGCTCAGTGGCTGTGTAGGCCTTCAACATTTTTTTTTAAGTGGGTGGTGGAGGTGGCGGTTGCTGCTCTCCTTCTTTAGTCATGGTAGGTATCTTGTCCTTCATTATTTCAGACCATGAGGCCAAAGGAGCATGTCTGATGTGTCATTTCCATAGCTAACGATCCTTGCCCTTTTGCAATGTTTCTAAATGAGACATGGAAAAGGTAGGGTTTTCCTTCCACGTTCATTTTCTTTGAAGCACTTCTCAATCTCTAAATAGATCAGTTATGCAAGGTTTACTAGAAATATCCCACTTAGAGTGTGGTGCATGCTCAAGCAGAAAAGGTAGTCACCTTGTTGGGCCTCATCATTGGATTAAGGTGGTAGGCCACAATTTTGAAATATATGCATTTCGTTGGTGCAAGCACATCAAACTTCTTATGATTGGCCCTATAACACTATTGGGTCCACTCCTTTTTGGCCTCAAGGTTAGCTTGTATTGATAACTTTGCTAGTTGTGTCCCAATATTAGGCAACCCTAGTGCTTCAACCGAGTAGGACACTTGAATATCCTTGATTTTCACTATGGAGGCTAGTCTTCTGTTGTTCCAGAAAGGATACGTCTCTCCCATGTACCACTCCCCACTGGAAGTGATGACTGGCCACATAGGAGAAGTTTGCAATTATGTTTTTATCTCTACTAGAGCATGCTCTGAAAATGGCCTGATGTTCAATTCCTAGAGAACTGAGCATTGGATCTCATGAGGCATGATGGTGTCAATGCAGGCTTATGTTAGAGTGACTTCAAGCCTTAGTATAGGTCCTGGTGCTTCCCTTCATTACGATTGTTCTATTGGCAGTTCTTCTTCGGGAATTTGTCGAATAGATTTCACTTCGGGCTCCTCTTAAAGAGGTCCTATTGCATGGGTTGCCTCTGGTGGCTCCCAAGCTTATTCTTATTGGCCCTTTCTAGTTCTAGGCTATTTCTCTCTTGGTTGAGAGGGTTCTTCTTCTTGTGGTTATTTTGGTCTTAGTGTCATCTATAATCACAACATGACCATAGGTTAGCAATTGTTGTGTAACATGAAACAATTGGGATACCTTATCTCCTAAGGGTAGTTACACTTGGCTAAGTTGTGAGTATGGCTGATTTAATCAGTTTTAATCATCATTTTATTTATGTTTTAATGTTAATAAGTTATTCCAAAGGATATTGAAAAGGTTAACTCTTAAAATTTAATGGTTTTGTATCATTGTTTTCATTAACCCTTTAGGGAAGTTAGAAAAGTTATCAAAAAATTTCATTAGAAACTTTAAGGTTTGTAGCCCCCATGATGAAGAGCTTACCTCCGATAGCTATAGGATCAAAGAACAAAATTATTTGAACAAACAGTTGGGAAGTTATGGGCTTTAGAATTTTTTGGGCTTTAAAAAATAATAAAAACTTCCCTCATGTTATGAAGCAAATAACAAAAAATTTCAAAGTATGTAGTGGTATTTATAGGATTTTTGGCATGCGTTGATGGGGCTTAGTTGACGGGGTTGGTTGCATTGACTGGGCTTAGTCAACGTAGTTGTTGACCACCATTTTGTTGACGTTGGTCAAACTTCCAAAATACAAGGAGTTTTTGAGTGAAATTAGGGTCAAATGAAAGCCTAAAAAACCACGAACATGATGAAAATAGTAGAAGAGGATATTAGAGTTTAGAAAATTGAGAAAGTTGATAAAATATTCTAGAGAATGAATATTATGGGATTCTAAGGAGCACTTTGCAAGGTACATAATGGAATATGCGAAAGATAGGATTGTAGTAATGTCAAAGGTAAGGAACTTAACTAAGCAAGCCAAAAGATATGTAAGTGGGTCCTTTCCATAGTAGGCACATGCCCTTTTTACCCTTGCATAGCCTCAACTAAGAAGTCTGTGGGCCCCATAGTAGATTAATGGTCATGAAAAGTTAAGGACCAACTAGAAAGAATCTATCCAAGAACTCCACACATGTCAAATTAAGACATTAAGCATAACATAGAAATTTGTAATGAGGTGAGTTATGGTAGCATAGATGGATGACTAAGAAGGTGAGATGGAATCTTGAATTGAGGTCATAAGAAGTCCCTTGTGGACCTTGTGTTTAAAATGACCTGAGAAGGTCCATCCTTAGTCCAGATCAAAACCAACCTCTTTTAATGACTTTGTATCACCACTCCAAGACTGATCCAACCCCTTAAGACATGAGAGTGTTCCCACAAAAAAACCACCATTCCATAAGGAGAAGAAAAGAGAAGTAGGAAGTGACAGAGGGCCTTAGTTAGAGGGGACCTATAGGCATTGTTAACATGTCTTTCTAGTCCCATAACCAGTGATTGTATCCTATTCATTTTTCTAAGGGATGTGCTTTGAATTCCCATCATGTTTTATTTTTTATTTTTAATTTTTGCATGAGAACCACACCATGCAAAGACTTTATTTGACTTCCTATTAGTGGTTGACATGGAATGGTAAGTAGTCAATGAGAAACACCCAGGCACTTAAGCAAGTAGAAGAGTATAAAGAGTATTGAGTTCCCTTGAAGTCACATCCTACACAAACCTTTGAATCTTTCCCAATTCCAGAAACTACCAAGGTCATCAATTGATTAAAAGTTTCTTTAATGAAAGGGACCTCAAACTTCTAGAATAAGGAAAACCATAGAGTTTGTAGATGGGTGGATGCCGTGGACTCACTGCTTGTTCCATGAAAAATAAACCATGTCATAGTCATTAGACATCAAAATTCAAAAACAGAAACCAAACATTGAAAATCACAACATTAAGCACAAACCATCATTAGTAAACATCAATAGTGGCACTATGTCCTATGGCAATAAAGCATTTTTATTAGCAAAAATAATGAAAAGTCACAATTAAACTTGTAGATTATCCAAGTGTAGATTATATAAGAAAGTGTAGATAATCTAAGAAACATTTTAATATACTAATAATGGTGCAAAACGAAAAATGGTGTAAAATGGAAAAAATTTGAAAATAAAAATTTGTAAAATAAATAACTTGTAAATTAAAAAACATGGAAAACAAAAAGTAGAAAAATTGAAAGGCCATATAGATGGTTAGCATGGATGACCATCTCCCCCACAACTGAGTTGGAAGGAGGAGATTCGAAAAATTGAACATGGTTGTCCATCTGTTGAGGTGGTAGTTGCACTGGCTTGTCTTGGTTCTAGGAAAGGTTTCACTCGTTGGATGTTGACCAACTACTTTTTATTTGGGCACTCAAGCTTGTAGATTAACATGGCTCCAGAGGAAAAGGTTTAATCAATTATATAAGGTCCTTTCCACAACATTTGGAACTTTGTCTTTTGGGGTACATGTGTGGGGTTTTAGTAGAGAACCTTATCTCTCGGTTGAAATTTCACTTTTCATATTTTGAGGTCATGACATTGCTTGTTAAATGTCTTATGTACTTCATTCAAAGATTGGACCACTAATTGGTTCTCATGTAGCACCTTAACGTTGATCAATCTTTCTCTTTGTGCTAGACTTAGGTTAAGATTTAGATTGTAGGTTGTTGAGAGTGCATAGAGCTTGGATTGAATTAGGAGCATTGGTAGTTTTCCATATACTAGCATGTAGGGATAGTAGCCAATAGGAAGTTTCCATGTTGAGCAATAGGCCTAAAGGTCATAATTGAGTTTTGTTTTCCAATATCTCCTATATTTGCTAATGGTCCTTATTAGAATCTTTGTGATCTTATTATTAGTTACCTCTACTTGACCATTGGCTTGGGGGTGATAGGGTGTTGTTAATTTATGTTCAATCCCCCAATTGTTGCATAAGTTTTTGAAAAGTGGCACCTGTAAAGTGAGTTCCATTGTTAGAAATTAGTACACATGGCACCCCAAACTTGTTTATAACATGTTGTTGTATAAATCTAGTAGTATTGGATGGTGTTCAATCAATGATGACTCCTACTTCTGCCCATTTTGTGTAGTAGTCGATTGCTACAATGATATATACCTTTTCACTAGACATGGGTGTGATGGGACCCATGAAGTCTATGTCCCATATGTTAAAGGGCTCTAGTCGTTGAATCCATTGTTGAGGATCCTCCATTCATGTGGTTATCCTACCATCTCATTGATAGCACTCATAAGATCGGACAAATTGGTGAGCATCCCTAAAGATTGTAGGCCAATAATATCTTGCCATCAGGATTTTTATGATCATGTGTCTCCCTACATAGTGGCCTCCATAAGGACCTTTGTGAGCATCTTGGAGAACACATAGTTGATCCATTTCAAGGACACACCAGCAAACTAAGCCATCAACACACACCTTGTATAGGTGTCCATTGATTTTTATGAAGTATTTGGCTTGATGAAGAAATGGTTGCTTCTTTCTAAAGTCAAGATCTTGTGGCATCTCCTGAGTGAGAAGATAGGTCAGGATGCCATTGTAGCATGTTGGTTCTATGGGCACTTGGTCATTTATTGCTCCTATAAAAAGGAGTTCATATGAAAATTGATTAGAGAGTAGACTCTCCTCCTCTTTATTATCCCATCTTAGTCGAGAGAGGTGGTCAATGACCACATTCTTAGACCCCTTCCAATATACCATTGTGAGATCGAATTCTTGCAAGATCATGAGCCACCGTATGATACGGGGCTCATTGTTGACTTGTTCATTAGGAAGTGGATGGAATTATGATCTATGAGCATAAATACTTATAACCAAGCACATAGTGCCTAAAATTTTCAAGCACATACACCACTGCCATCAGTTCTTTCTCAATTATGGCATAATTCAACTATGCATCCACAATGCTTTGGCTTGTGCTGTGGATGTAATATTGATGCTTCTTATCATCCAACTATGTAAGCACGACTCCCAAGGCATAATTAGAGACATTCGTCATTATGTGGAATGGTTTGGACCAATCTGGTGCTCTTAGAATTGCAGTTTCTACAAGTTTGTCTTTTAGTTATTAAAATGCATGTTCACATTCCTTGGTCTAGATGAATGGAGCATATTTCTTCATAAGCTTGACCAACGGCTTTGCAATCTTAGAGAAATTCTCTATGAATCGCCAATAGTAGCTAGTGTGTCCAAGGAATGTTTGAACATCTTTGACAGTTTTTGGTTGGTAGGTTATTCCTTAGATGACTCTTATTTTTTTAGGGTCTACCTCAATTCCTGCTTATGAGATTTTGTGCCCCAATACAATGCCTTTTTGGACAATGAGATGACTCTTTTGCTAATTGAGCCTAAGATTTGTTTTAACACATCTCTTCAGTACTTACTCAAGGAGATCTAAGGGTTATGTAAATGTAGCTCCATAGGTGGATAAGTCATTCAAGAAGACTTTCACCCCACTACCACTCTACTGCTAAAAAATGCTAAGGACCAAGCATTGAAATGTTGTAGAAGCATTACACAAATCAAATGACATCTTACAATATGCAAAAGTTTCCCAGGGACTCATGAATGTTATCTTAGCCTAATCTTCTAGTGTAATTTGAATTTGGTTATAGCCACTATAAGCATCCAAGAAGCTATAATAGAAATGCCCAGAGATGGTGTGCAACACTTGATTCACAAATGGCAATGGAAAATGATCTTTGAATGTTGCCATGTTCAACAACCTAAAGTTAATGCAGGCCTGCCACTTGCCACCTTTCTTTAGCACAATTACAAGTGGGCTGACCCACTCACTATCTGTGATAGGATAGATGAACCCTACCTTGAGGAGTTGTTCTATTTCCTCCTTGACAATTTACTTCAATTTAGGATTCAGCCGTCTTTGTGGCTACTTTCTTGGCTTTATGGCCAAGTCGGTGTAAATGCAATGTTGACATATCTATAGATTGATTCTAGTCAGCTCAGGATATGACCAAGCAAAGGCTATTGGCCACTTTTTAACCACCTATAATAGCTTTTTTTTGTTCAAGAGCAAGTTTGACATTGATTATGATCGGCTTTCCATTGTTTAAAAATGCATACTCCATGCCGACTAGTAGAGTTTTAAACTCTAGGGGCTCTTGCTTGAAGTTATTAGGGATTTCCAACTCTTTACAATAGGTATCATCATCTTCATCATTAGAGAGTTGCTAATGAACTTGCTCAAGTTCATCTATGCCTTCAACATAAGCACATGTCAAGCTCTTAGTTAGTTCCATGCATAATGTGCTACTATTAGAGTTAGTTGTCAACCACTCAGAGCCCTCCTATTTTGTGGCTACTGTGTACAAACACCTTTGGATATCTTGTTCATGTGCACACTGAATACATGCTTTAATGAATGTACTTTTTATGGACTAGGTCTTTTGTATGCAATTTCACCTTGTTATTGTTGCATGCGATACATAGAACATGCTTCATCTCTAAGCATCCAAATTCATTTTTCTTGGAGATTTTCAAGGAGAGGTTCCTTATACCCATTCGCACATCTACTGTGCTCAACCAAGCCTATCCCATAATGATGGGGAAGTCACCTTTGTAGTCCTTAACCTTGATCACCAGAAAATCGACAAGATAGGACCACTCACTAACTATGATCACAATGTCTTCCACTAACCCTAAAGGGATAGTGATTAATTGATTTGCCAATTCTAAAAGGATGTTGCTCTTCTTGAGGTGATAAGTTCTAGGCCTTGTACATGTCATGAGAGATGAGATTAACTCTAGAACCAAAATCAAGAAGAGCCTTGCATGGCTTATGTCCAGTGATCTCCAAGTAAATGAGAGGACGTCCTAGGTTAGATCTCTTCATGGGAAGGTTTCTAGCCTTGATCTAATTGGAAATAGCATGAGTTAGCATCATAGTGCAGATCTGAGGTGGCGTTTGGTTTGAAGGGCACTCGAATGTGGTTGATACAGAGGATGAAGGTGATGGAGATGCAGGGCAAGCAACCATATTAGGTTGTGAGGATTTGGGAGGACTGTTGGGTTGGAAGAAGGGTCATTTCCTAGAATGATTGTCCAAATCACTCAGCTAGAAGGCCAATTGTAAATTCATAGCCCTTGTAGCATTTCGTTGTTGTAGCTGTAGGGGAATTTCACCTTGCATGGATGAAGCAAGAGGTATCTAGGTCGAGGGCAGAGGGATATGTGTAGACAGATGAGAAGGGTGGTATGGATATGGAATCTTCCCTTGAGTAGATGGTGAATGTGTTCAGTGATACTTTAAAGGGTAATAGTGATGCTAGAATGAGGCATGGCTTGTAGAACTTCGTGGAGAAATAGGTTGTTGAACATAGTACCCATATGGATATGGTTGCTTATAAGGGTATTACTGCCTTGGTGGTGGCATTCCCCACAATTGTGGTTGGTGCCACTATTGGAATTGCTCATCTGAGTATGATGGAGCTCCACTTGGGTAATAAGCTTATTGTTGTTGGTGGAACCGCCTTGTATTACGTTGAGGATAAGGTAATCATCTGGGTGCTTGCCTATGTGCTAGCTAAAGATTCAATGTGTACATCCTAGACTCTTGTAAGTGTAACACCACAGGGCAACATCCCTTTAGATGTTCGTATTGATAGATGTCACAACCAATATCATCATCAGAGTCAGTTTCCACAACTTCTTCTACTGCAACAGCCTTGCGCTTACCTCTTTGGTAGGCACCTTCAACTTCTTTTTGTCTCCTAGGTTCATGATCATTATGTTGTTCTTTGGATGCTTCTGTAATTTTCATAGCAATTTGAAATTTATCATCCAAAGAATCTCATAATTTTTCAACCCTTGCTGAAATATCATAAACAAATTTTTGTATGCGTAAGGTTTTTCTGTTTACCACCTCGTCAAATGGTGCATCCTCCTCGTCATAGAATTGGACCTCCCTTTTCCTGATGGAAGGGTCTCTATTATACTCTTCTACACTTTCCCTTTTTCGCAACTCACTTTCTTCTTTTGTGACCTACTCTATAAGCCTTTGGATTTGATGAGCTCTTTATTTAAAGAGTCTCCCCTAGGCATAAACCCCAAGAGTTCTTAATGTTTCTACTTTGAGCCCATTGATGATGTGGCAAAGTTTTTCCCTCTAAGAATATCCATGGCCAAGGCATCACTGTAATAAAGAGTAATATCTGGCCATGGTGGCATCCAAGGCTTTATTTGTTCCCTATTTTCAACCTTGGATTTACCTTCTTAGATTGGACACTCTAGAGTACATTTGGTATTTATCATTAAATAGGTCAAGCATGGTACTCTAATGGTAGATAGATTCTAACTCTAAGGACTAGTACTAACTTTTAGCTTCCTTGATAAGTGTCCTGGGGAAGAGCTTGAGTTTCTACTAATCATTTTCAATGTTCTATAAGGCATAGGCATCATGGAAAGCTTATAGATGTGTTTGTGGATCAAAATTGTATCCCCCCCTTCAAATCTTGGGATATTATTCATATCTAAGCACTTGATCTAAGTGTCTTTCATATGCCTAGTTGGAATCTTTACTACCTTTGCAATGTTAAGCATGCTTCGAGTTACCAATAGAGGTTCATCATCATCATTATTGTGTTTTTTATGATGATGTCCTCGGTTACCCTGATGTTCTTGGCAAGTTCTGCAGTCATTATGGTATCATTAATCACCTTCATCATAATTATTTCTACAGCAACTTCTATGAGAACCAGTAGATGAAGAGGAATGTTTAGAATCAGATGAAGAGGAAGGTGGACCATCACTACCATCATGGTGTCCACCACCACTTTCTCACTCATTACCATCACCATGCTTAGATCCCTTGCCATCGTGATGTTTACCCGAGTCCCTATCTTGACTCTCACTTTTTTCTAAACTTGTTTTATGAATAGTGGATCGTAGGTTTGGGGCCACACCCTCATCTCCAATAATAGGGGGTGGAGGATCTTCTTGTTGGAAACCCTCAGGGGAATGATCCACATTGTCATCTTGGTTTAGCAGGAACAAGGGGTTAGTGAAGTATTTTTCCTTTGTAAACTCATCGTGCTCTTCCTAGTGTTAATCTCTCCTATGTTATCTTTCAATGGGATGGTAGTCTTGAGTGTCATAACCATTCACAACATATTCCTCATGAAGATCTAGAATGCCCAATCTCTTAAGAGTTTGAAAGAGCATCCCTAACACAGATCGATCAAGGGATAATACAATGTTTCCCTCCATATCACGCCATTACAATTGTTCCTCCTAATGTAGGATGAAGGTAAAGTTTGGTACATACTCATCTAGATGAGTATATACCACTTTGCCCTCTTGTGGGACCAACAGTTTGACATCTTCATGCCTGTGGAAAGAAGACATTTTGTAACAAATAAGATAATCAATGTGCTTTTGTAATTATATGTCATTTGAGAGTGATGTTGACCTTGGGTTCATCCAACAAGATTAATAATGTTCACTAAAACTAGATAGCGCATGTTTCAACATCAAAGTTGCTAGCAACTATGCCAATGATGAGTGTTCACGTGTGATCTGGTTGAATTCCATGACCTTTATAGTTTCCAATGCACTAGGCTTCTAAGAAGTGAATCTTACCCTAAGGTCATTTGTTGTCTTCCCAATTGCACTTGTGAAGTACAAAGATATGATTAAGCATATTCAAGGCATATGATTTTTATCATTTTCTATTTTATGTTCTTTGGTGCTTGGAGAGAGAGAGAGAGATAAAGTAATTTAATGACTAATCTAAATTAAATAACTAACTAGTTTCTAACTAGTCCTAACATAATCATTCGATCCCACTTTCCATACATGTCTTGAACCCATGTATCCATTGCTAGGTTACTAAGTGCTATGCCACTGGGCACACCAAGCAATAACACTGCTAGGATTACCAAGCAAATACATATTTATGCTTGAAGCGATCATAATTATGTACTTGATATATTTAGCTTAATTGATTAAATTCTAATTTATCTTAATTAATTAAATATTTAATAGAAGTAATGAATGCATAAATAAAGCATTTAAACTATCCAGAATGCTACAAGGTTTATGAAGAAGTTCATCTTTATTGCTGCACACACTGTCATGCTTATGTATAATAGTGCTCGAATAAAGATTTGCACACTCAATGACTCCTACTGCGGGTACTTAAGAAAATATTCTAACTTTCAAATGTAAAAACTGCAAAAGCTCTACTACTACTATGAATTTTAATGCCATAAATGTGGTTGGTGGATGTGTATTTATAAGAAAAAATGGACCCTGCATCGACAGGTTGTGTTGATAGGGCCTAGTTAATGGGGCCTCATCGATGCAACCAACTATGACTGATCACTCGTCCTACATGTCAGGTTCTTAATTATTGACTAGTGATCAATGAAGCGCTCTTTGAGAACATTGAGTTCAACATTTTCCATTTCTAACTTATGTTTCATCTCCTTGTGATGCTTGAACTCAACCTTATACAATAGGTACGAGTTGGCCACCTACTTCTCCAATTTTTTCCTTGGCCTTTTGGTAGTCAACATTGCCAATTTTACATAGTGAAGGCTAGCAAGTTTCATGTATTCAATCATTTCCTCAATTTGCAGCTCCTTGAGGTAGATTTCTTCCTTATTGTATGTGTTCAGTTCATGAAGATGGGTTGCCACAAAGCACCTCCTTATTGAAGATGTTAGAAGGCCTAATGGACTTTTGCCTTTACTAGTTTAATCTCTTTTTCATTGATCCCCTTTTGAAGATTGACTTGGTCTCTATAATGATTCTTAGCCCTTTCAAATTTTAAGGCCTCATTCTTCTAGGCAGCAACCTCGATTGCTGATTTCTCGTGAAGAACACAGATCTCCTTGATTGAGAGATTATGATTTTTTGCTACCAACCTCCTTAGGTCCATGGTCACCTTGGAAATCTACTCCTACTATTGTCTCATGTATTCAACCATTTTTTATTTTTAGAGCTCAACATTGTAAAGGTGATGATTATCCTTGGTCAAAATTATGTTCTCTCTACAAACCTCCAACAGGTTCTTCTGAATGTTGTAGATAGTGATATTTGCTAAGACTAGTCAAATATTGTTGACTCCTTTGTGTACTCAGCCTCATGAAGTTTGGTTTGAAGCTGTTAAAAAGCTTTATCTTTGTTTACATCTTGACTGAGTATGGTGGGATCAGCGAGGTGGGCTCTTAATTCCACAACTTCAATAGCCAAATGATAATTTTACTCTATGGCTACCTCAAGTTTAACATTGGCAATGAGATACTTGCCCTCAGCCTCTAACAACGTTGACTGGGTAGCAGTGATGTTATTCAAAAGGTTAAAGACCTTTGGAATTAGATGTTTGGTCCCCACTAATTGTTCTAGCAACTCCTCATGTTGGGCTGCGTTGAATCTCCCACTTGCCACTCCTATGAATGTTTGCATCTCTAAGTGCAACAAAATTTGGCACGAACACTGTAGGAACATTGAGGTTTTCACCCACTTGATCAACCACAAACTCGATCATCATTTCCTACCCTTGGTGCTGCATCACCAACATAGTTATTCCATTATCTTCCTCCAATTGCACCAAGAAGGTTGTGATGTTTCTAGAGAATTCTAAAAATTGATGTTGTCCTAGAATGGACACTGTTACCGCTCAGGCACTAGGGTTTGAGCATGCAGGTGCTTGCATTCATTGGGCAAAAAATGTTGATGCCGTGTCCTCCAACTAGTTGATGATATGAATGATCTCATTTAGATGGCTCAGGGTTAGTCAGTAGATGGGTGGATCCCCACTAGTCCTACCTACTATTGCTGCAAGAGTTGATCATGAATTTTTTGCATGTGCTTCATGGTAGCATAAGCCTTTAGTGTTGTTTCATGAGTGGGTGGTGGTGGCAGCTACTCCTCTTCTTATGTCTTGGTAGGAACTTTATCTTTCATCATTTCTACCCAGGAGGCAGCAAGAGTATGTCATAGGGTGTCATTGAAATAACGAGTTATTCCTCCCCTTTTGAACAATTTTTAGATCAAGCATAGAAAGAGGAGTATCTTTCTCCCACACTCATTTTCCTTGAAGTGCTTCTCTGTCTCAAGATAGATCAATTGTGAGAAATTAACAAGAAATTTTTCATTTAGAGTAGGACACACACAGGCAGAGAATAGTGTTATCTTGCTTGGCCTCACTCTCAAATTGAGGTGATAGGCTACGATCTTGAAGTATGCTTGCTCTATCATTGTGAGTGCACCATATTCCTTGCGGTCAACTTCATAGCACCACTGCACCCACTCATTCTTTACCTTTGAATCTACTTGGGTTGAGATTTCTGCCAAGGTTGCCCCAGGTTTTGGTAAGCCAAGGGGTTGAGAGATGGTCTCCACTAAGTAGGACACACTAATGTCCTTGATTTTCATAGTGGCATCGACCTGCCTATTGTTGTAGAAGAGATATGTTTCTCCCATGTACCACTATCCACTAGAAGTGATGATGGACCACATGGAAGAGCTTTGAAGTTGGGTCTTCACATCTTCTGGGCCAAATTCCAAGAAGGTTGCAAAGTTGAGCTCTTGGACAACTAAATGTTGAATTTCCTTAAATTGGATTTACCTACAGTAAGCATTTGTCAATCTAAACTCAAGGCTTGGCCTTGGTCCTAATGTCTCATCCTAGTGGGATTACTTTATTTCAACTTGGGGAATTTATTGAACAAATTCCACTTCATGCTCCTCTCAAAGAGGTCCTATTGCATGTGTTTCAGCTACTTGTTCTTGCGGCTGCTCTGGTTGTTCGTCCCTTCTAATTCTAAGCCACTTGTCCCTTAGTTGGAATGGTCCTCCTTCTTGTGGACATTTAGGTCTAGGTGCCATATGTAATCATAGCATAAGTAAGGATCAACGTTTGATGTGTAACTTAAACATTTTTGATACCTTATCTCTTTGGATCAATTACTCTTATGTTATGTTATAAGTGTGGTAGATTTGATTATTTTAATATTATTTTTCTATTATTTCATTTTAATGTCTACCAAAGTTCATTGGAAAGGTTTAACTCTCATGAATTAATGATTTCAATATTATTTTATTCGTTAAGCCTTGTGGGAGTTAGAAAAATTTTAAAAAAGATTTCGTTAAAAACCTAAGGTTTGTGGCCCCCACAATGGGGTTAATCGAACAAGTGGTTTGAAAGTTATGGACTTTGGAAGGTTTGGGCTCTAAAAACTACAAAAACTCCTTCCCCGTTTAAGAGCAAATGACAAACAAATCACTAAGTATCATGCTATTTATAGATTTTTTTGTACTACATCAACAAGATCATGTTGACATAGTTGGCTACATTAATGGAATCGCATTGATGTAGCTGTTTGCAAAAATTTTACACATTTAAAAACTAAGAAAAAATAACGAATTTTTGAATAAAATTGAAATCCAAAGGAAGCCAAAGAATCTTAGAACACGATGAAATGCATGAAAAGTACTAGATAATTCATAAAAAATGAGATTTTTCTTAGAGAAAATTCATGAAGGAGTGCACAACTAGATTTAACCGATGTGGAACGCTGTAGATTTGAAAGCAAAAAATGTCTAGTGGATATGGAACTTAACTAGTCCAACCAAGAGTATGCAAGTGGGTCCTCCCCATAGCATATTCATGCCCTATAAAACCAATGTGTCTATGGATCCCATTGATTATTAATGATTATGGTTAGTTAAGGACCAAATCACCAAAGAAACTATCAAATACGTTTTACCATAGCAAACCAAGACTTTGAAAGAAACATGAAAAATAGTAGTGAGGTGAGTTATGGAAAGCATGAGCGAATGAAGAAAGAGTGGAATGAAGTCTTATATTGTGGTCACCTAAAGTCCCTTGTGGATTTGTGGAAAATATGACCTAATAACATCCATCCTTAGTCCAAATTAAAACCAATCACTTTCAATGACTTCGCATTGACACACTTCGACTCAAGGCACAAGAATATCCCCATAGATCAATCCCCATTCCTAAAAGAGAAGAAAAGAGAAGAAAAAAGTGAGATAAGCCTTAGTTAGATGGAACCTTTAGGCATGGGTAAAATGTCTTTCTAGTTCCATAACAAGTGCTTGTATCCCATTATTTTATCTAAGGGGTGTGCTTTGAATTCCCATTATCGTTTCTTTTGGATTTTTGGATGGAAACCATACCATGCAAAGACTTTTCTTCCTATTATTGGTTGACAAAAAATGGTGAGAAATTCATGCAAACACTCATGCACCCAACAGGGTAGGTAGGTATAAAGAGCATTAAATCCCCTTGAAGTCACACCCTTGTCTATCTATTTAATCCTTCCCAAGTATGGAAACTACAAAGGCCACAAATTCATTAAAAGTTTCATTTAAGAAGGGATGTCATACTTCCAAAACAAGGGAACACCATAGAGTTTCGTGGACGAGTGGATGACATGGAATCACTACCTGTTATCATGAAAAGAAAGCATGTCTTAGTTATTAACATCAAAATTCAAAGATAAAATCTAGAAATTAGCAATCAAATAACATTATAGTATACATAACCATCAATTAACAACTACAGTTGTACCAAGTCCTAGTGACAATAAAGGAAAACATAAGAAAAAATTCAAAACTAAATAAAGTAAAATATAGAAGAAATTGTAAAATATTTAAGAAAGAGAAAATGTACTAAAATGGTGTAAAACAAAAAATTGTGAAAATTAGAAGAAAACAAAGAATTGAGAAGCCACTTTGTTTGATCAGCATGGATGACCATCTCCTTCATGATTGAGTTGGAAGGAGGAGATCCGAAAATTGAGTGTGCTTACCCATTTGTTGAGGTGTTTTGGTCACTGGCTCTCTTAGGTTCATGGAAAGGTTTTAATTGTTGTCTGTTGACCAACAACTTTTTGTTTGGGCTTTCAACTTTGTAAATTATCATGACCCTAGAGGGAAAGGTTTCGTAGATAATGTAAAGCCCCTCCCACAACATTTGGAATTTAGTTATTTATGGCACATGTGTGGGATCCTAGTATACGATCTTATCTCTTAATTGAAATTTCACTTTCCTAATTCTAAGCTCATGGCACTATTTACACTTCATTAGATGACAAGGCCAATTGTCAGTTTTTATCTAGCATGTTGAGATTCATTAATCTTTCTTTTCATGCTAAGTTCAAGTCAAGGCAAAGGTCATAGGTGGTTGATAGTGTATAGAGCTTTGCTTGGATAGGAAGAGTTGGTAGTTTGTCGTACATAAGCTCATAGGGAGAGTAGCTAATAGAAAGTTTCCAAGTGGAGTGGTAGGCCCAAGGGCATCATTGAGTTTTGTGCTCCAATCCCTCCTATATTTACTAACAGTTCTTGTTAGTATTTTTGTTATCTCTCAATTAGTAACCTCTACTTGACTGTTAGCTTGGGAGTGGTAGGATGTTATTAGTTTATGTTTAACCCCTAGGCATTGCATGAGCTTCTGAAAGGTGGTGCCTATAAAATGAGTTTCGTTATTAGAAATAAATGCACATGGCACCCCAAACCTATTTACAACATGTTATTATATAAACCAAGTAACCGTAGAAGATGTGCAATCAATGACAACTACCACTTCTACCCATTTTGTATAGTAGTCAATAGTTACTATGATGTACGCCTTTTCATTGAACATGTGAGTGATGGAACCCATGAAATTGATGCCCCATATGTTGAAGGACTTCAATGGTTGGATCCACTACTAAGTACCCTCCATATGAGTACTTATTCCACCATCTCATTGGCAGTGTTCACAAGAGCAAACAAAGTGGTGAGCATCCTTCAAAAGTATTGGCCAATAATAACCTACAATGAGGATCTTAATGGTTGTGCATCTCCTAGCATAATGGTCCTCATTAGGGCCCTCATGAGCATCTTGGAGAACATGTAGTTGGTCATGATCAGGTACACACCATCAAACGAGGCCATCGACACACATCTTATAAAAGTGTCCATTGATTTCCATGAAGTGTTTTTCTTGGTGAAGAAATTATTGTTTCTTCTTGTTGTTGCAATCTTGTGACATCTCTTAAGTGAGAAGGTAGGTGAGAATGCCATCGTACTAGTTGATTTCAGTGGGCATTTGTTCAATTATAGTTGACGAGTGGTCGAGTACCCCTACACTCAACCATACGAATCACAAAGCATTCACACGTGATCTAGTCAAATTTCGCAAACTCTATAGTTTTGTGGTGCACTAGTTCTCTAAAAAGTAAACTAGGCATTGAGAATGTTTGTTGTCTTCCTAACTACACTTGTGAAGCTCAAGGGTATGGTTTAAGTGTGATTGAGGCACATGATTTTTATCATTTTATATTTTATGATTTTAGTGCTTAAAATAAACAAGATAGAGAATAAAGTAATTTAATATATATTTTAATCTAATTAACTAACTATTGTTCAACTAGTCCTAACATAAGTATTCAATCCTACTTACCGTACACATCTTGAACACATATAACATTGCTAGGTTACCAAGCATTAAGTACTGTTGGGATTACCAAACATATGCGCATGCTCGAAGTGGTTGTAATTATGTGTTTACTTAATCATTATTTAGCTTATCTCGCTTAATTACTTAATTAGCTTAATTACTAAAGAACACTGAATAAATAACTGAAAATTTTAAATGCATGAATAAAACATTTAAGTTATCCAAAATGCTACAAGGTTTATCAAGAAGCTCATCTTTATTACTACACACATTATTGTGCTCAAGTACAATAGTGCTCAAATAGAGATCCATACACTCAATGACTCTTGCTGTAGGCACTTAGGAAAACATTCTAACTTTTGAATGTAAAAATTGCAAGAGCTTTACTACAACTATGAAAAGGATATGCCTAAACATAACAAATTAACACATATTTATAGGCAAGAATAGTGGAGTTCATCAAGAAACTAATTTGAAAGTGGGATCTCCTCCTCCTTGTTGTTCCATCTTAACCAAGATAAGTGGTCAACAACCATGTTCTTGGTTCCCTTTTGATCTACCATTGTCAAATTGAATTCCTGCAAGATGACCAACCACTGTATAAAAAAAGGACTCACCCTTGGCTTATTTATTAGAAACCGAATTACACTATGATCTATGTGCATAAACACCTTGTACCCAAGCACATAGTGCTTGAATCTTTCTAAGGTAAACACCATCAACATTAATTCTTTCTCCATGGTGATGTAGTTCAATTGTGCACCCATAATACTTTTTCTCACACAATGAATGTAGAAAGGATGTTTCTGATCATCCAACTGCATGAGCATGGCTTCCAAGGCATAATTAGATGTGTCTGTCATGATGTGGAAGGGCCTAGACTAGTCAAGTATCCATAGAATTAGAGTTTCCACAAGCTTTTGCTTGAGTTACTAGAATGTATGCTTGCATTTCTCAGTCTGAAAAAATGGAGCATCCTTCTTCGTTACCTTCACCAATGGTCTAGCGATCTTAGAGAAATTCTTGATGAATCACTCTGGTAGCTAATGTGACCAAGGAATGACCTCACATCTTTAACTATTTTTGGCTATCTAGTGATTCCTTGGATGAGCCCTATTTTTTTAGGACCCATCTCAATCCCTTTCTAAGAAATGCTATGCCTCAACACAATGCCCTCATAGACCATCAAGTGGATTTTCTGCGAGTTCAACCTAAGGTTTGTCTCCATGCACCTTTTCAACACTTTCTTAAGATAGTCTAGGGCTTGCTCTAATGTAGCCCCATAGGTGAATAAGTCATCCATGAAGACTTCCACCTTGCTACTAATATATTGTTGAAAGATTCTTAGGACAAGGTGTTGGAATGTGGTAGAGACATTACATAGGCCAAACAACATCTTTCTATATGCGAAAGTTCTTTAGGAACTCATGAATGTAGTTTTGGCCTTATCCTTTGGTGCTATTTGGATTTGGTTATATCCACTATAACCATCTAGAAAGTTGTAGTAATAATGCCTAGAAATAGTATCCAACAGCTAGTCCACAAATGATAATGAAAAGTGATCCTTGTATGTTGTCATATTTAACAGCTTGAAGTCAATGTAGACCCTCCATTTTCCATCTTTCATTGGCACTATCACAAGTGGGATAACCCACTCATTTTCCAAAATGGGATAAATGAACCCCACCTTGAGGAGTTATTTAATCTTCTCTTTGATAATTTGATTATTTTGGGGTTCAACCATTGTTGCGGCTACCTCTTTGATTTAATGGAGGCATCTATGTAGATGCGATGTTGGCATATTCTTGAATCAATTCTAGTCAGCTCATGATATGACCAAGCAATGGTTGTTGACCATTTGTGATAGCCTCCAAAAACTTCTTTTTCTACATAGGATCAAGGTTAGCATTAATAATGGTTAGCTTATCATTGTTTAGAAAAGCATATTCCATTCTGGCTAGTAAAGTTTTTAACTCAAGGGTCTCTTGTTTAAAGCTCTTAGGAATTTCCAACGATCCCCAATTAGTGTCATCAAGTTCATTAGAGAGTTTACAATGGATTTGATCCATCTTGTCTATGCCTTTGATGTAGATACTTGTTAGGCTCTCAATTTGTTCCATGCACAAAGTTGAGTTGCTTTCAAATTTAGCTATTAGCCACTAGGTGACCTCCTATTTTTTAGCTATTGCATATAGACACCTTTGGATTTCTATGACATTTGCGCATTACTTGCATGTTGTGATTGTTTTACTCTTCATTGTCCATAATTTTTGCACGTAGTGTCACCCTGTGTCATTGTACAAAATGCATGGAACGTGCTTCCTCTCAATCTTTTCGAAGTCATTTTCCTTGGAAATCTCCAAGGAGAGGTATCTAATTTCCATTTGTGCATTTATTGTACTCGGCTAAGCCCTTCCCATGATGATTGGGAAGTCAAGAATGGCCCCTTGTAGTTATCCACTCGAATCACTAGGAAGTCAGTAGGATAGGACCACCAACAAATAGTGGTTACAATGTCCTCCACCAATCACAAGGGGACGATGATCGACTAATCTGCTAACTCAAGATAAATATTGCTCTTCTTGAGAGGAGGTAGGTTCTAGGCTTTGTACATTTCATGAGAGATTAGATTGACATCAAAACCTAGGTCTAGAAGAGCCTTGCAAGGTTCATTCCCAGTAATTTACAAGTAAATAAGAGAATTTCTAGAATTAGATCTTTTCCTGGGAACATGGCCAGCCTTTATCCAACCTATGACTACATGGATTAACATTATAGTGTACACCTTGGGAGACATTTGGTTTGAAGGGATCTCAAAAGATGTTGAAGAGGAGGAAGGAGAAGTAGGGTTGGCAGTCACAGGTGTCTGTGAGGGTTTGGTAGAACTATTGGTTTAGAAAAAGGATCATTTTTTGAGGTTTAGTCTCCAAACCACTTAGCTAGGAATCTGGTTGTAAGTTAATAGCCCTTGTGATGTTTCTTTGTTGCAACTAGGCTATAATTTCCCCCTACATGGATGAAGTTGGTAGTAACTGAGTTGAGGGTGGAGGTACAGGTGTAGAAGGATGAGGAGGGTAATAAGGAAATGGGGATTCCCCTCTTAGAGATTGTGCTCTGTGATACTTTAAAGAGTAGTAGTCGTGTTGGAAAGAGGTGTGACTAGAAGAGTCAAGTGGAGAAATTGGCTATTGAACATAGTACCCATATGGATCTAACTGCCAGTAAGGATACTACTGCCTTGGTGGTGGCATCCCCCATGACTGTGGATGCTGCCACTACTAGTACTACTCATGAAGTTGAGGTGGAGCTCCACTCAAATAATAGGCTTATTATTGGTGGAATTATCTATAATTTCCTTAAAGGTAAGGCAACCTCCTAGGTGCTTACCTTTTTGCCAATCTAGGATTCAATGCATACACCCTAGATTCTTATAATGTGATACAATTAGATAACATTCCTTAGGATGCTTGTATTAGCAAATGTCACAACCACCATCATCATTTTTCTTAGAATTTGCAACCTCTTCAACAGCAATAGCCTTGCCCTGATCCCTCTATTGGGCACATTCAGCTTTCTTTCTTCTCCTTCGGTCATGATCACTAGTTTGCTCTTTGGACTCTTCTGCAATTTACAGAATAGTTTGTAACTTCTTGTCCAAAGAGTCCAACATTTTATCTACCTTACCCAATATTTCAAAAATATATTTTTGTATTAGCAAGGTTTTATGTTGCATCACTTCATCAAGTGTTGCCTCCTCCTCAGTGTCACAAAATTGGACCTCCGTTTTATGGATAGAAGGGTCTTAGTTGTACTCCTCCACACTTTCCCTTTTCCTCAACTCACCTTCTTCTTTGGCCATTTGCTTAATTAACCTTTGGATCTAATTGACTTTTAGTTTTAAAATTCTCTCTTAGGCATAGACCCCAACAGTTTTTCTCATTTTTGTTAAGAATCCATATATGATATGGTAGAGCTACTCCCTTTGAGAAAATCTATGGCCTAGGCATCTGTGCAATAGAGAGTAATATCTTCCTATGGATGCATCCAAGGATTCATGTGTTCCTTGCCTTCACCCTTGGATCTGCTTCCTCAGGTTAGACACTTGGGAGTACGTTTGATAATTATTATTGAAGAGCTCAAGCATTGTACTCCATCACTTGATTGATTCTAATTCTAAGGACTGGTGCCAGCTTTCATCCTCCTTGATGAGTGTCCTAGGAAACATCTTCAATTTTTTCCATTCTTTCTCAATGTTTTGTAAGGTGCAGGAATCATGAAAGGCTTAGAGATGATTTTATGGATTAGAATTCTATCCCCTTTGAACTTAGGGATATTTTTCATGTCCAACTGTTTGATTTGGCTATCTTTCACGTGCCTCGTTGGAATTCTCCACTGAAAGGTCCTACACACTTACTCAAACTAAGTACCCATGTGTACAGATTTACAACTTTTACAAAAATTAGTGTTCATGACAACGAAATTGAACACCATTATAAAAAATAATAGTAAACCCCTCTAGCATCTTGAAGATGAAGAGAAAATCAAATGGTCCCAAGCAATGGGATAGTATAAGAATATTCCATGGATAGTACATTATGGGAAACAACTCCTTCATGTTAATAAACTAGGCTATGAATTATTTAAGTTTCACATCGAATGTCTTGATAGTATTTTTTTGCTCCCAGTAGTCACTCATGCTATAGGCTAGGTTCCCAACTATTGACTATTGATCGGTGAAGTGCTCTCTGAGAAAATTGACTTCACCATTTGTTGTTTTTAGCTTATTTTTTGTCTCTTTGTGATGCTTGAACTCAACCTTGTACAATAGGTACGAGCTGGCCACCTACTTCTCCAATTCTGACCTTGGCCTTCTGGTAGTTAGCATTGCCAACTTTGCATAGCGAAGGTTTGCAAGCTCCATGTATTTAGTCATTTCCTTAATTTTTAGGTTCTTAAGTTGGATTTCTACCTTATTGTACCTATTTATTCTATCAAAGATGGGCTACCACATGTCACCTCCTTGTTGAAGCTACTATAGGATCTCATTAACTTTTGTCTTTTCCAATTTAATCTCTTTTTATTGATCTTATTCTGAAGGCCAACTTAGTCCTTGTAATGGTTCTTGACCCTTTCAAATTTGAGGAACTCATTCTTCCAGGAGACATCCTCAATTGTTGATTTCTGGCAAAGAGCATGGACCTCCTCCATCAAGAGATTACAATTTTCTGTTGCCAACCTCCTTAGGTGCACAATCACCTTGGCAAGCTGCTCATGCTGTTGTCTCATGTATTCAACCATTTGTTCTTTCTAGAGCTCAACATTGTGTAGGAAATGATTATCCTTGGTATGAATTATGTTCTCCTTGCAAACCTCTAATAAGTCCTTCTAAATGTTGTAGATAGTGGCGTCTACTAAGGATTGGTCAAAGATTATCAACTCCTTTGCATACTCAGCCTCATGAAGTTTGGTTTAAAGCTATTGAAAAGCTTTATCTCTAGTTACAACTTGGCTAAGTACAATGAGATTAGCAAGGTAGGCTCTTAACTCTGCAACTTCAAAAGCCAAACACCAATTTTTCTTTATAGCTATCTCAAGTTGGACATTGGCAATAAGGTACATGCCCTTAGCCTTCAACAACATCAACTAGGTAACAGTGATGTCATTTGGAAGATCAAAGACCTCTGGAATTGGATGCCTAGTCACCATAAGTCATTCCAACAACTTCTCATGCTGGGATGCATTGAATCTCTCACTTTTTGCTCCTGCAAACATCTCCACATCTCTAAGCATAGTAATATCTAGCAAAGATTCTGCAAGAACATTGAGGGCTTCATCCACTTAATCAACCACCACCTCGACTATCGTTCCCTACCCTTGGTCCTACATCACCAAGACAATTATCCCATCACCTTCCTCTAAGCGCACCAAGAAGGTAGTGGTGTTTCCAAAGATTTATGAAAATTGTTGTTGTTCTAGAATAGACACCATTAACTCTTAGACATTAGGGTTTGAGCGCATTGGTGCCTACATTCATTGGGAAGAAAACATGGACACCACATCCTCCAACTAGTTGATGGTACAAGTGACCTTGTTTAGATGGCTAAGGATTGGTTGGTAGATAGATGGATACCCACTTGGTCTTACTTGCTACAACTGTAGGAGTTGCTTACAAAGTTTCTACATGCGAGCCATGGTAGCATAAGCCTCTAATGTTGTTTCATGAGTGGGTGGTGCTGCTGCTGGTTGCTCCTCTTCTTACGTCTTTGTAGGCACTTCATATTTCATCATTTCTACCCATGAGACAGCAAGTGTATGTTGGAGGATGTCATTGGAATAACAGACTATTCCTTTTCTTTTGCACAATTTTTAGAGCAAGCACAAAAAGGCAAGTGCCTTTTTCCCACACTCATTTTCCTTGAAGCACTTCTTTATCTCAAGATAGATTAGCTATGGGAGATTGATAGGAAATTCCCCACTCAAAGTGGTGCACACACGAGTAGATAAGTTTATCACCTTACATGGCCTCACTGTCGAATTGAGGTGGTAGGTTGCAATCTTAAAGTATGCTTGCTCTACCATTATAAGTGCATCATATTCCTTATGGTCAATTCCTTAGGACCACTACACCCACTCCTTTACCTCTATGTCTACTTGGATTAAGATTTCTACCAAGGTTACCCCAATTTATGGTAACCCAAGGACTTGAGAGATGGCCTTCATTAATAGTGGCATCAGCTTGCCTATTATTGCAAAAGAGATATGTTTCTCCCATTTACCGCTCCCCACTAGAATTTATGATGAATCACGTTGAAGAGCTTTGAAGTCAGGTCTTCACATCTTCTAGGGAAAAGTCTAAGAATATTCCAAATTTTAACTCTTGAACCCAAACATTAAATTTCCTTAGACTAGATTTTCCTAAGGCAATCATCCGTTAATGTGACCTCAAGGTTTGGCTTTGGTCCTGATGCCTCATCCTTGTGGGATTGCTCTATTTCATCTTGGGGAATTTGTTGAATAGATTCTACTAGGTCCCATTGCATGTGCTTTAGCTACCTTTTCCTAGGGCTGCTCTAGTTATTGGCCCTTTTCAATTCTAGGCTACTTGTCCCTCAGTTGGAACAGTCCTTCTTCTTGCGAACGTTTAGGTCTAGGTGCCATCTATAATCACAACATAACTAAGGATCAACCTTTTATTTGTATCTTAAAAATTTTTGATACCTTGTCCCTTTGGATCAATAACTCTTATGTTATGTTGTATGGAAGATTTGATTATTTTAATATTATTTTATTTTAGTGTCTACTAGAGTTCATTGGAAAGGTTTCACTCTCATGAATTAGTGATTTTAATATTATTTTATTAGTGAAACCTTGTGGGAGTTCAAAAAATTCAAAAAAATCTTTGTCAAAAACATAAGGTTTTTGGATCATGTCAACGCATACATGTCAATGGGATTGCATCAATGTGTTCACATCAATGCATACATGTCAACGGGATTGCATCGACATGTTTGTGTCGACGAGATCGCATCGACATGTTCGTGTCAATGTAGTCCAATCAATCACAGCTCATCACTTCTCAACTGATACCCTACACTCTTTCACTTATGTTGACTAAGACCCTTTAATTTTTTGGACCAATTTCTAAATTTTTTTCCTTAATACATATGGCTAAGTATAGCTAGGACACATGATGAATAATGTTTTTTGATCATGAACTAAACTAATCAATAACAAAAAATTATTTATTTAATCCAATTAACAATGAAATTAAATACTGAATTAGCCCATGGTAATGAATATCCATTTCTAACTTGCCATACACATCTTGAACTCACATACCTATTAAAGGGAATACCAAGTGTTATGCTAATATGCAAACCAAGCAATATCATTGTTAGGGTTACTAAGTAAATATGTTTTTATGCTTGAAATTGGTTGCTCTCATTTTTTTAAATTCTATATGCAAGTTAAAAGCAAATATAGAGCTAATTACTTTTAAAATAAACTACTTTGAAAGTAAATTCTATTCTAAGTCAGAGTGCTACAATGAATGGAAATTAATCTCAATCTTATTATCATATATGAATTGTGTCTACATACAATCCACTTGAATAAGATGTATAATTGACTCAAATTTATGTTGTGGGCATTTGCTAATTGTTACAAAAATTAAGAAATGAAATTTATAGTGTCTAGCTACCTAGTGATCAAATGGTCCCATAAAATGCAATAGGAAAATTGTATTTATAGGCATTTATTGTAGTTGCAACATTGCATTTGCAACATAGCACCCTAGCTTTTGACATCATAAATGCAATATAGCAAATTCAATGTCGTAGATGTGATATCACAACCAACTGATGCAATTTTCATTAATTTTAAGACAAGGGTTATACCATCCTTAAGCCTTTTGACAAACAATATATGATGCTTCATTAGACCCTTATACTGGATTTTGAATTTCTTGCTACCATGTTGTTTCCTAAAAAAATTTGTGCTTCCGTTTCACTCACATCTTTTAGAGATTAAGAATGATAATAGAATTTGCTCTTTATGAATTTATAGTTGATGTTGCAATTATTTTGCATTTCTACAATTATTATGTCTAATTTGCATTTAGTAACCAAGAAACCTAATGTAAACAAACAATAAAGAAAGACAACAAAGATATAGAATATTCCCTACTTGCTACAAATGATAAGAATAAACTAAATATAAATTATGTTTAACAAATAAGTAGGACCTTACAATACATTGTATACCATTTCTTTCTATTAGTAGTCATAAACTTGAATCCCTAGATGTGAAATTTCTCCAAAAAAATAAAAACACACACGCAAACATACAAACACAAGTATCACATAACTCTATACATAGAGTATTAAAGTAAAAGCTACTTGTGTGCAACACCCTTTGTAAGAGGTCCACTTCCACACCAAACAAGCCAAAATGTGGGAAGATAAACACATATTAACAAGTGTGTAGAAAAGAAAAGTCATTCCTTATGAAGAAATCAATTTCAATAAATGTGGTTCTTTCCTACCAACATGAAATTATATTTCAAAATTGAGAAAAAAAATTGAAAGTATAAGATGGTGCAATGCACACTATCTCATAGTTAACTTCCTGCATGTGTTTGCAAGCAACACTATCCATACATTAACAACAATTTTTTTCTACTAGAGGTATGTAAATATGAATGAATGTAAGACACATTAACCATGTACTATAGCATGTTAGCATATGCTTAGTTCACTTTATCACATTCTAATTTAACTTGATGTTGATGCAATGAGCATAAAATGGCATTACACAACTATTAAGATGTGATCAAATGCAATTTGCACTAACCAATTCAAGTATAAAATTTGGACATATTGTTAAGTTTCTCAAAGTGGATGTAAGGTTACAAAAAATGTGCTATTAGCATAGTCTCCCAACATGTGTTACTTCTAGAAGTCATAGTTTCAACTACTCCATAGGCTTCTAAAAGTTAACACTTCAACATCAAACTAGGCTTCTAGAAGCTAATATTTCAATGTCAAACAAGGCTTCTTGAATACATTCAAAAGCTCAAATTTCAACATCAAATAAGTCTTCTAAAAGAATCTATGATAAATCATGGTTTTGTAGGCTACAATATCAAGCATCCAATATTGGAGCTACAATATCAAATCCCCAATATCAAAGCCCATGATATGATGTTAGATATCCAATATTACTTACATGTGTAAGGCATATAAATACAACGCTTAGGTTCATCGTCTGGGAGAGATTCATTTGATAGTAGCTATACTCTATTAGTTTGTTTACTTGATTTTAGTACTTAGCACTTAGCAGTGTATGCCTATACTGTGATGTCTTGTAATTGAATGGAGTCTTCTTTGAGTGTGATGTACTTGGACACATTACATGCCCAGAAATAAGGATTGAGATTACTCTACATCATTGTAGCATCACGTAGTCTTTATTCCTTTCACTTAGTTTAATGTTTACCATTTTCATTAGTTAATGATTTACTTTCAATGCATTTTATAATTATTGTTGTTAAGAGGAATGAGTACGACTGATCTCAAGCACTTAAGTGTAGCTACTTGGTAACCTAGTAGTACTATCATTTGATATGCCTAGTAGTGTGATACTTGGTAATCCCAGTAGCAGTTACATGAAGTCCAAGGTGTGAATGGAAGGTCAAGACCAGATGCTCATCGCATAGGCTAGATTATATTTGTTTACTGGCACATAGATTTAGAAACTACTACATTTACTTCAAGTTAGCTAGGAGCACTATGGCCAATACAACATCATCTATCATATACCTCATCGTGAGTTAAACCATACAAATTATCTATACTAACTCACGTGTGAAGACAACAATCACAAACTCTAATCAGTTACTCGCATAATCGCATTATCTTATCTACAAAATTTGACCAGGATCATGCGTGAACACTCATATCTCGTATGGTTGGGTGTTGGATACTCCACCACTCATCATTGGCTTTGTTGCCAGGGACAAGTTAATGTTATGCTAAGTAATTGATTTTTCAAGTTCATTGTATCTGAAACTTAAAGTCAAACCCAACAGACATAAGTAAAGCATACTTTTAACTCAAACCATTTAAAAATTATAATATGGCTTCACATAATGATTAACCATCATCTACCAAGAAGACAAGAAGAAGCAATGATAGAATTATTCATGAAGAAGAATGGGGGATGCCAATGTAGACATGAATCACTTATGCTTACATTGGTTCATACCATCCAAATTTTACTTTCATCTTCCATCAAGACAAGAAAATGAGATGGAGAGACATGCAAGGAAATGTAGTCCTACCTCTAGAACATGCAGCACTAAACATGTTACAAACTACTCTAAGAGGAATGCATTTGAACCAAATCTAGGAAAAGTATCATGTGACTCAACACATGACCAAACCCTATAAACCCAACAAGGAGCAGATGAGAAGAGATGCTACCATGGACATCAAACATACATACAACAAAGGGAAGCAAACTAACACTTCTGTTGTCATAGAAGAACTTGATGCTAATCAATTCATTTCAAAACAACTCCACCAAAACCATGAGAAGCCTTCAAAGACACCTATCATCAAATTAGAGGAACCTGTCAAAGCCCAACTCTGTTCTACTTTGGTAGAGACACAGAGGGAGGCTAGTGACTCAAGATATGAGTGGGACTCTAGGCTAAGGGATCCTGCTAAACCTTACAAGAGCCATGAAAGGAAAACCAGTTGGCACTGTTCTCTTGGGACCTCATCTGACTCATCACGATCATCAAAGGACTCTAATAGGAGAAGGCACAAGTACCAAGACTCTAATAGGGATGAAAGGTAAACTCATGATCATCATGATAGATATTCAAGATACTTTGATTCGGAAGATAAATAGCATGAAATAAGAAGAAGAAAATACGGAAGAGAGGATTAAGAGAGGCATGAGCATAGAAGGGGTCACCACTACAATAGAGCATACAAACCTAACCACAATGATGAACCCCTTATGACAATCCAAAGTATGATAAATATTCAGGACGTTGTCTACATACCAACCAAGCATGTGAGAGATAGCCAAACCAAATAGGTAGACATGAACAATGTGCATGATTTGAAGGTGGTTACAACACTTATCCCTAGCATCACCTTTTATATTTTGATTACAAATAAGACACATTAAAACAAAGGCAAGATGTAGCCCAATAAAGTGAAGATTTCTCTGTGTTATCAAGTCATGAGAGACTGATTATTTGCACAATTAGCCCACATCATCCATCCATGCATTCCATTAATGAGAGGCTCTTACCATGGCCATAATGATATTATTTTCCATCATACAACTAAGAATAAACTTGTGATCATTATGCCTGGATAAAAAAGTGAAGAACCAAGAGGAAATGAAAAGGGTGTGACATCAAGGGGATTTTTGGATTCTTTTTGGATTATTATTGTGAAGTTCTATCATGTTACTAAGGTTGTATTATATCTTTGTAGATCTAATGAAAAATGGAAGTAAAAGTAAAATAACTGCACAAATAACAAATAACAAATAAAAGGGCACAAAATAAATTTCTTGGGGTCCCACTAGAAAGACATGTTACCCATGCTTGAAGGTAAGTAACTTCTTAGAAATATAAAAAATAAACAAGTACCATGAATAAACTCCCCCCTTGGAAAATACGTCAAGTGACAGTACTCCTTGGAACATTGATAGTCTAACAATTATAATTCCAAGAGATGACATGATGTAACATTACTGAATGTGGTTTGGACTTAGTTTGAATCTTGGAAAAAAAGGCTAATGATTACCTTAACATCTAATAAAACATAAAAATTTATTATGCTTATGGTAGGACAACTCACATCCCAAGTTCTACAATCCCTTCTAAGCCTATTTCATTTCACTATTTGAATAATCATAACTTATGATTTTGTGTAACATAGAGTTATTTTCCCAATTTGGTGGTACTAACATGTATGTTTTGCTAAATAGGTATGTGTTACATTCAACTCCTTAAGTGCCTAAGGACACTCTTAGGCATGGTGATGAGCGGCGATGTATCCCTACACTCAACCATACAAATACAAGCATACATGCACGATCTGGTCGAATTCCAAGGACTAAGTGCTTATGCGCCTTGATGAAACAAGGACGGGTTGGTTAATTGTTGTCTTCCCAAGCTTACTTGTATGCCATGGTTGTATGGTTAAGTAAACTTGAGGCATATGATTTTTATGGCTTTTATGTTTTTATTGTCTTGGTACTAATAAGGGAGGAGAGAGATAACTAAGTAACTAATTTAATTTAACTACTGATTAACTAGGCTTTAATTAATCCTAACACCAGTATCTATTCTCACTTGTTGTACACATCTTGAACCAGTGCAACACTACTGGGATTACCAAGCACTAATCATTACTAGGTTACCAAGTGCTACATGCATGCTCGAAGTGGTTGTACTGAGTGTGCTTACTTAGGAGAGTTGTAGGGTGAGAGAGTCAGTGAGTGAGAGAGAGAGAGAGAACATTAATTAACTAAGGAAAGCATTAAATAATTGAAAATAAAATTAATTAATCTATTCTGAATGCTACAAGGTTTATCACAAAGTTCGTCTTTATTACCATACACAAGGTGTGCTCAAGTACACAATGCTCAAATAAAGATCCATTCACTTTATGACTCCTATTGTGGGCACGCAGAAATAATTCTAACTTTGAGAGGGAGAAAAGGCAAGAGTTTGGGTAAGAGACTAAAATTAACTATGCAAACCAAGTGCGTCTGCCTCTTATTTATAGGCAATGAGGTAGGACACGATATTGGGTATCCGACATCGCATGGAAAGCTCCGATATCATGGATTCGATATCACAGCCCCGATATTGCAGTTCATCATACCTGCATGACTAAATGAAAAATCATCCTCGAGTTTCTTATAAAATATTGGAAAGGTATGGGATTATTGACTAAATTACAATTGGTAGTGAGATGGGATGGAAGACTCTCAGTGCCCTTTCTCGCTTCCTGCTTCTCCATCTCGCTCTCCTTGGGATGGTGGTCACTCTTTGTGGAGGCATTCTTGTTGCTTCAAGAGGATGGATTGGCCAAGTGTATTGATGCAAGGTCACTAAATGTGGTTGGTTTAAGTCTAGATTTGGAATGAGTTCTACTCAATCACACCATGCAAAGACTTATTTTTATTCACTCAGATTCTTGATATTTGATCAATGGTAGAATGGCGGAAAACCCAAGAAAAAGCATCCAAAAGACCCAAGAGAATGACCAACACAAATGCATCGAATCCCCTTGAAGTCACACCCTTGTCAAGCATTGAGTCCTTCCTTGGTTTGAAAAATACCAAGCCACCAATTTATTAAGAACTTGATTAGAAAAAATGGACTGTACAGTTCCAAGCCAAGGGAGACCACAGAGTTGAATGGATGAATGGACGACGTGGACTCATTACCTATTTTATCAAAAGAACCATATCATAATATCAACATCATAATTAAAAGGTAAAAACCAACATTAGCAAGAAATAGTATATAATTCAATCCACCATCAGGAGCACTTATTTTATGATGAATGAAAGTAAATCAACCAAACAAAGAAATAGTAAAAATGTGAACGATGGTGTAAAACAAAAATAAGAAAGATTGAAAAATGTGCAAAAAAAATGTGTAAAACAAAAATACAAAAATACAAAAAGAACTGAGGGCCTAGAATGGTTGGCATAGTTTGCCATCTCCCCCATGACTGAGTTGGAAGGAGGAGATCCAAAATAGCGAGCAAGGTTGTCCACCAACAGAGGTAGTATGAGTACTAGCTATCCTAAGCTCATGGAAAGGTTTGTCTTGTTGGAAGTTGACCAACAGTTTCTTATCCAAGCTCTCAAGTTTGTATATCATCATGGCCCCTGAAGGAAAATTTGCATGAATGACATAAGGTCCTTTCCACAACGCTTGAAATTTGGTACATTGTAGCACGTGTGTGGGATTCCAGTAGAGAACCTTATCTTCTAGTTTATATTTAACTTTCCTAATTCTTAGGTCATGATGTTGTTTATTAAAGGCCTTGTGCAATTCATTAGATGACAGGGTGGCCAATCGGTTCTCATCTAGCAAGTTAAGGGTCATCAACCATTGTTTATGTGCTAGATTGAGGTCAAGGTTGAGGTCACATGCCATGGATAATGTGCAGAGCTCAATTTGAATGGAAAGCATTGGTAATTTACCATACACTAACTCATAGGGAGAGTAGCCTATAGAGAGTTTCCATGTGGAGCAGTATGCCCAAAGAGCATCGTTCAATTTAGTGCTTCAGTCTTGCCTAAACTTGCTAATGGTTCTTGTTAATATCTTCGTAATCTCCCTATTGGTGACTTCAGCTTGATTGTTCGCTTCGGGGTGATATGGTGTAGTCAATTTGTGCTCAACCCCTAAGCGTTGCATTAATTTGCAAAAAGTTACACTTGTGAAGTGTGTACCATTGTCTGAAATAAGTGCATGAGGCACACCAAACCTGTTTACGATTTTTTGTTGAACAAATCATGCAGTTGTAGATGATGTACAATCCTTAACAGCTACTGCTTCTACCCATTTTGTAAGGTAATCAATGACAACAGTAATATAAGCTTTTCCATTGGACATTGGTGTACTCCACCCCATAAAATCAATTCCCCAAATGTCGACAGGTTCTAAAGGTTGGATCCATTATTGTGGATCCTCCATTCTAGCAATCATCCCCCCATCACGTTGAAAACACTCATAAGATTACACAAAATGATGGGCATCCCAAAATAATGTAGGCCAACAATTTCCTATAAGATCTTAATGGTTGTTCGTCTCCCAACGTAATGACCCCCACAAGGACCCTCATGAGCATCTTGGAGAACTCGCAGTTGATCTACATCAGGAACACACCATCGAACCAAGCCATCAGGACATACTTTATAAAGTTGTCCATTGATTTCCATAAAATACTTGGCTCGATGAAGAAACTTTTATTTCTTTTTAGTGTCAAACCCTTATGGTGTTTGTTGTGTAAGGAGATAGGTGAGAATGCTACTATACCAATTTGTCTCCATGGTTAGTTGATCATTCACTACATTTGCAAAGAGGATTTCATCTAGGAAATAATCAGAAATTGGATACTCATCCTCTTTATTATTCCATCACAATCGAGATAAATGATTAGCAACTATGTTCTCGGTGCCTTTACGATCGATGATCATAAGATCAAACTCTTGTAAGATTACAAGCCATCGTATGATGTGAGGCCTTACCATTGGTTTATTCATTAGGAACCTTATTTCACTATGATCAGTGTGTATGAATACCTTATAGCTCAGGACATCGTGCCTAAATTTTTCTAGTGCAAACACTACAGCCATTAATTCTTTCTCTATTGTAGTGTAGTTAAGTTATGCACCTGTGATACTTCTACTTGCATAGTGGATGTAATAAGGACGTTTCTGGTCATCTAACTGTGTAAGCATAGCTCCTAAGGCAAAGTTGGATGTGTCAATCATTATGTGGAATGGTCTGGACCAGTTAGGAGCTTGTAGAATAGGTGTTTCTACTAGCTTTTGTTTTAAAGTTTGGAAAGCTAGTTCCATTCCTTGGTCCATTCGAAAGGTATGTCCTTTTTCGTTAATTCAACCAATGGTTTTGCAACCTTTGAAAAGTTCTCAATAAACCTTTTGTAGTAGCCAGTGTATCCAAGGAATGACTAGATATCTTTTATAGTTTCTGGTTGATGAGTAATTCCTTGGACAACTTTGATCTTTTTAGGGTCTACCTCTATCCCTATTTGTGAGATTTTATGCCCTAGTACAACACCTTCTTGGACCATCAAACGGCTTCTCTACCAGTTGAGCCTTAAATTGGTTTCTACACATCATTTTAATACCTTCTCTAACTGGTCCAAGGCTTGATTAAAGTTTGCTCTGTAGGTGAAGAAGTCATCCATGAAGAACTCCACACTGTTTTCTATCTGCTACTAGAATATGCATAGAACTAATCATTGAAACATTGCAGGGGCATTGCACAAGCCAAACGACATCTGTTTGTATGAAAATGTTCCCCAAGGATAGGTGAACATAGTCTTGGCTTAGTCTTCTAGAGCTATTTGTATTTAGTTGTACCCACTGTACCCATCCAGAAAACTATAGTAGTAATGCCCAGCAATGGTGTCTAAGACTTGGTCAACGAATGGCAATAGAAAGTGAGCCTTGAATGTTTCCATGTTTAGTAGCCTGAAATCTATGCACACCCTCCATTTGCCTCCCTTTTTGGGCATGATAACTAAGGGGCTAACCCATTCGCTATCAGCAATGGGGTAGATGAACCTAGCTTTTAGAAGCTGTTCAATTTCCTCCTTAACTACTTTCTTCAGCTTTGGGTTCAAACGTCTCTGCAGTTGTCCTCGAGGCTTCATGGAGGGGTCAATGTAAATTCTATGTTACGATATCCTAGGATCTATTTTAGTTAATTTGGGATATGACCAAGCGAAGGCTTTCGACCATTTTTTTATTACCTTCAACAGTCTTTCTTTTTGTGGCAGAGCGAGCTTAGCGTTAATAATTACCAGTTCTCCATTTTTAAGAAACGTGTATTCCATATAGGTGGGTAATGGTTTTAGCTCAAGGGGCTCTTTCTTAAACTTATCAGGGATTTCCAACTTCCCCCAATTGATCTTTTCAAGGTCAAGACTTGGAAGTTGGAGATGGACTTACTCTAATGTGTCTATAAGTCAAACCCTCAATTAGTTCCATGCATATAGTTGAACTACTCTCTTGATTAGCTATTAGCCACTGGGTGCCTTCCTGTCTTGTGGCTACTACATACAGGCATCTTTGTATATCAATCACTTGTACACACTGATTGCATGTAGGCAATGTTAAACATTGCATGAAAAATGACTTCTGCACACAATTACACCCTAAGTCACTGTATGTGATCCATGAAACTTTCTTCTTCTCAATCTTTTCAAATGTATTTTCCTTTGATATTTCTAGGGAAAGATCATGGATTCCTAGGTGCATGTCAACCATGCTTAGCCATGCTCTTCCCATTATGATTGGGAAGTCCTCCTTACCATTGTCTACTTGAATCACTAGGAAGTCAGCTGGATACAACCACCCACAAATAGTGGTGATAATGTCCTCCACTAGTCCCAATGGGACAATGATGGACTGGTCGACCAACTCTAAACAAATGTTACTCTTTTTTAGCGGAGGCAAGTTCCAAGCTTTGTACATTTCTTGAGAAATCAAGTTGACACTAGAACTTGAATCCAAAAGAGCCTTGCACAGTTCATTTCTAGCAATTTGTAGATATATCATAGGACTCCTGGGATCATAGAATTTCCTAGGAAGATGGCCAACTTTTATCTAATCATTAATGACATGAGTTAACATGACCGTATGCGTTAAGTGTGGTTTTTGGGTTGAAGGGAGCTCTGAAGCTTCAAGTGATAGTGAGGTGGTTGAAGAATCAGCCGCTTGTGGTTGTAAGGGCTTAGTTGGACTGTTGGTTCTAAAGAAAGGTCTTTTCTTCATGCAGTTGTTAGAACCTACAGTAGGTTGAGGGTTAACAGCCCTTGTGGCATTACGTTGCTACAGTTGGGTAGGGATTTCACCCTGCATAGCTGGAGCAGGTGGTAATGGAGTTAAGGGTGGAAGAGGTGCAACTAGATGAGAAGGATGGTATGTTTGTGGAACATCACCCCTAGGAGAAGGAGTCCTATAATACTCATGGGCTTAGTAGTGAGGTTGAAGAGTGACATGACCAGTAGAGCCATGTGGAGAGACTGGTTGCTACACGTAATATCCATATGGGTCAAGTTGCTAGTAAGGATACTATTGCCTTGGTAGTGGCATTCCACATGATTGTGGGTATTTCCATTGTTGATAATGCTTGATTGGTTGTGGCGAAGTTCCACTTGGATAATATGTTAAGGGTTGGTAAAACTGCCTTAGATTACCTTGAGGATAAGGTAACCTTCAGGGTGTTTGCATTTTGTTTAATCATGGATTGAGTGCATACACCCCAGACTCCTATAGATGTGAGATTATAGGGCAACATCCCTTAGGATGGTCATATTAGCATATCTTACATCCACTATCATTATCTGTATCCGAATCCAAAACTTCTTCGATGATGGCAACTTTGCCCTTACCCTTGTTACATGCATGTTCAGTTTCTCTTTTTCTTCTTTTTTCGTGATCACTACCTTGCTCTCTAGACTCCTCTACTATTTTAAGAACCATTTGAAATCTATCATCTAGGGAATCCCACATTTGGTCTACCTTTGCCGATACTTCTGATGCTAATTTTTGGATAGGCAACATTTTCTTATTCACCATGTCTTCGAGTGGTGACTCTTCTTTATCCTCACAGAATCTTACTCCTCTCTTTCAGAGGGAAGGATCTCTGTTATATTCCTTCGCACTCTCTCTTTTCCTTAACTCACCTTCTTCTTTAGCAACTTCCTCCAATAATCTTTGAACTTGATGGGTCCTAAGCTCAAATAGCCTCCCTTGGACATACCTCCCAAGGGTTCTTCGCGTTTCATGCCTAAGCCCATCTATGAAATGGTGTTGTTGATCCCTCTACAAATAACCATGGTCAAGAAAATGATGTAACAGTGCATAATATTGGCCCATGGTAGCATCCAAGGGTTCATGTCCTTGTTTCCAGCCTTGAATTTTCTTTCACAAGTTGGACACTCGAGAGTACATTTGGTACTTATCATTGAACAACTCTAACATGGTACTCCACCTACAAATGGATTCTGGTTCTAAGGACTGGTACCATCTCACTACTTCTTTGACTAGTATCTATGGGAACAACTTAAGTTTTTTCCATTCTCTTTCTATGTTTTGTAAGGCACATGCATCATGAAATACTTGTAGATGATTTTGAGGATCAACGTTGTACCCCCCTTCAAATCGTGGGATATTGTTCATGTCTAATCTCTTGATCCTACTATCCTTTTGATGCCTTCTTGGGATCCTAATGACCTCAGTTATGTCTAGCATACTTTGAGTAGCGAGTAGGGGTTCATCGTGATCGTCCTGTCTATGGTGTTTATGATGCATATGTTGTTCCCTACTCTCCCTTCTTTCACAATGTGTTTCTCTAGAGTGCCCTAGTCCCCTTTCTTGACTATTTTATCTATGACTCTTATTTCACTTACCCTTTTCCTCATGATCTTTTTCTTTGTGATTGCATCCAACTCTTGAAGGAGAGGGTGAAGGAGATGATGAAGGTGAAGAAGAAGGGGGACCGTCACCATGTCGGTGCCTTCTTCCTTCTCTTTGGTGGTCATGACCTTGATCATGATTAAGATCGAAATGTCCATCTTTGTCATGTGCTCATGTTCCTTTTCCAAACCCTTTGTGTCTATCGGTACCAGAATCCGGGTTATGGATAGTTGAGTAAAGATTTTGATACACAACCCCTTGACCGAAGTCAACGAGAGGAACATCATTGTGTGGGCGACTGCCTGAGGTAGGTTTACCACCCTGATTTTCACTTAGAACATGTGGGACATTCTGTGACAACTTTCCCTTCATGGATTCATGAAGTCTCTCTTGTTGCAAATCCCTTTGACACTGTGCCTCCATGGGTTAATACTCTCTCGAGTAATGATCATGCACAATGTACTCTACCTATAAGTGTTGCATACTAGTTTGTGTGAGATCACGAAGAAGCATGCTCAGGACAGAGTGATCAAGATGTAACACTATGTTACCTTCTAAGTCTCACCAACGCAGTTGTTCATCTTGGTGGAGGATAAAGGTAAAGTTCGATACATATTCATTGAGACAAACATATACCACATGAAACTATTGAGGGACTGGTGGATTATCATGTGTACTACACCTACGATTGTTCCTTGTATCAGACCTAGGTGGAAATGTATTATATATTATTATTTTTCTTTAACCAACCCTAAGGGTTTGTTCCAACAATGTGAAAGATTTCCTATGTTCTAGTTAGCACACAAATAACAAAGTCCCTGGCAATAGTGCCAATGATGAGTAGCGAGGTATCCCTATGCTCAACCATACAAATAGGAGCATACATGCATGATCCGATTGAATTCCAAGGACTAAGTGCTTATGTGCCTTGATGGAATAAGGATGGGTTGGTTAATTGTTATCTTCCCAAGCTTACTTGTATGTCACAATTGTATGGTTAAGTAAACTTGAGACATATGATTTTTATGGCTTTTATGTTTTTATTATCTTAGTACTAATAAGGGAGGAGAGAGATAACTAAGTAACTAATTTAATTTAACTACTGATTAACTAGGCTTTAATTAATCCTAACACTAGTATCCATTCTCACTTACTGTACACATCTTGAACCAGTGCAACACTACTGGGATTACCAAGTGCTAATCGTTACTGGGTTACCAAGTGTTACACACATGCTCGAAGTGGTCGTACTAAGTGTGCTTACTTAGGGGAGTTGTAGGGTGAGAGAGAGAGAGAGAGAGAGAGAGAACATTAATTAACTAAGTGATGAGTCATGAATTTGCTGGCTGTGATATCGCAGCCGTGATATCACAGTCGTGATATCATAGCCCTGTTGTATCGGTAGTCGTGATATCACAGCCCTATTGTATCGGTAGTCGTGATATCACAGCCCTGTTGTATCAGAGTCGCGATATCGCATGGGCCGCGATATCGCGTAACGCAATATCGCATCCCCCATGATATCGCATATGCGATATCGCGTCTTCCCCTACGATATCGCGTACGCAATATCGCAGTGCGCTGCCATATCTATAAATAAGAGGCGGCTTTCCCAGTTTTGGGGATCCTAGTTTAGAAGTAGCAAAGCTCTAGCAGTTTGATCCCTCCAGAGTTAGATTTTCTCCCGTGTCTGCTCGCAGTGTGGTGAATGTAATTGTACAGTGTCTTTATTCGAGTGTGCTGTACTTGGACATGCACATGACCGGCAATAAAGATCGAGATTACTTCATCATTGCAGCATTCACTTTGTCATTTATTTATTTTTTATTTATTTAATGTTATTTACTATTTTCTCTCTCTCACCCTTAAACTCCTAGAACGTGGAACAAGTACGACTTGATTATGAGCATTTAAGTGTGACTGCTTGGTAGCCTAATGGTGTAGCTAGGATCTACGCTTGGTAACCCAGTGG
>MNCI01029492.1:1691426-1756860 GCA_015680685.1 Gnetum montanum
TGAGGTCCTTATTGATAAATTCCACACCATCATAAATTTCATGCCTTCAGAACTAGTTGAATTACCCTAGAACCCTTTAACAATCGTTCAGATGTCCTTAGTTTATATTGTTTAATTTCAAAGAGATATTAAAAATTCGGTACATTCTCTAAGTGCCCTAACTTCAATAAAAATATATATGCATGACCCCCCTATGCTAATCAACATTATTTACAACTGTTCACGCAGGGGAAGTTTTTCAAATTTCTCTCTACGACTTGCGATTGCACGTCCCTTGCTTTCATATCCATAACTCACTCGCTGGTACTCCGATTTTCATTCTGTTTGAACCTACTTAAACCTGGAGTGTTCAGCTTAGTCATGGGGGAGGGGGCACATGCCGAATAGTGCATAAATGTTTTGAAATTTATCATCGCCCGAAGGACATCTTTAAGGGTAATTAGTTATAAAATTAAGAATAGAATGTGTCAAAAATAATTTTATCCCCTTAGTTATACCAAGAAATTAAATTTGGAGACCACCTAAGCAAAAAGGACTCAACATTATAATATTTTAGGGACATGTTCTTCCAATAATTAACATCAGACAGAAATAAAGTAAATCTATTAAGACAAGTAGTAAGGTATAACCTAACTTTGGTAACAACCTTACTAACCCCGTGTGATTGCAGATGGTCCCGAAACGTGGACAACAGGAAGGTCGTGCTCAAGGTGCGATTGAACGATCTCAGAGAGGTGGAAGACATGATCCCACCAGACAACATGCAGAACAGGAGGAACAATCATTTAGCATTCATCAAGAAGATCCTCCTACCATACGGTCTGGGTAGGCAGAAGTAGGAGATACCCTCTCTGAAAGTGATGCTTGGTACTTAGGGGAAATGTACCAATTTTGGCACAATAAAGAAGAAGGCACCATGGTTAACATTTTTGGTGTGACTATTAATTTCTCTGTTCAAGCCATTTTGGAAGTATTAAACCTTCCGAATATAGGGTCAAAGGTTATTCAAAACCAAGCAACTTAATAAACTGTTGACAGAGAATAAAAGGGTGGCAGAAGAAAAAGAGAAGGCTAATTGGGCTGCCTCTATGGCACAAGTGCAAACTTACATGCACGCTAAGGCACTCAAGGCCTTACAAGAGGAGAAACTTCAGTCCATACTTCAACGCTATCAAATCCTAAGACCTGGAGTGCAAGAAAAGGGAAAGACACCTATGGAGGAGTCACCGCCACCAGGAACTACATGAGTTCCAAATTTTTGTAAATATTCTGTGTGTTGTGTCTTTGTTTTGTTTTCTCTCCACACTGCGGCATGAATCCATTCTATTCAGTTAATAATCCCATACCTATCCGTTATGTAATCAATGAAGCTTATTCTCTCTGTAACTCGAGGACGAGTTTTCATTCAATCGTGGGGGTATGATGAGTCATGAATTTGCTGGTTGTGATATCGTAGCCGTGATATCACAGTCATGATATCACAGCCCTATTGTATCGGTAGTTGTGATATCACAGCCCTGTTGTATCAGAGTCGCGATATCGCATGGGCCACGATATCGTGTACGCAATATCGTAGCCGATGCGATATCGTATCCCCCGTGATATCGCGTACACGATATCGCGTCTTCCCCTGCGATATCGTGTAAGAGGCGGCTTTCCCAGTTTTGGGGATCCCAGTTTAGAAGTAGCAAAGCTCTAGCAGTTTGATCCCTCCAGAGTTAGATTTTTTCCTGTGTCTGCCCGTAGTGTGGTGAATGTAATTGTACGGTGTCTTTATTTGAATGTGTCATACTTGGACACGCACATGATCAGCAATAAAGATCGAGATTACTTCATCATTACAGCATTCACTTTGTCATTTATTTATTTATTATTTATTTAATGTTATTTACTATTTTCTCTCTCTCACCCTTAAACTCCTAGAACACGGAATGAGTACGACTTGATTACGAGCATTTAAGTGTGACTGCTTGGTAGCCCAATGATGTAGTTAAGATCTACGCTTGGTAACCCAGTGGAGTATTTGGGATCTATTCTTGGTAATCCCAGTGACATACCTGGGATCTACGCTTGGTAGTCCCAGTGGTAGTGGTGCACGAGGTCCAAGATGTGTACGGTTGATCAAGGAATCGGTTGCTCATCGCACTTAGGCTAGATTAGATTCTCTTACCCTTTTCCTCCCAGCTTAGCTTAGTTAATATTCTTTTCCATTGCCTTTAGGAGTAGCGTAGAATTAGAACACATCATACACCTCACTCTAGACTAAACCATACGTGACAAATGCAATACTAGTCCAGGTGGGAAGACAGTGAACTGCGACCTAAGGCTAACTATCTAGGTGCCACAACTAGTCCATCTGCGGAGTTTGACCAGATCGCGTGTGCGACACTCGTTTCGTATGGTTGAGTGTAGGGGTACCTCGCCACTCACTAAGGAAAGCATTAAATAACTAAAAATAACATTAATTAATCTATTTTGAATGCTACAAGGTTTATCACAAAGTTTGTCTTTATTGCCGTACACAAGGTGTGCTCAGGTACATAATGCTCGAATAAAGATCCATTCACTTTATGACTCCTACTACGGGCATGCAGAAGTAATTCTAACTCTAAGAGGGAGAAAAGGCAAGAGTTTGGGTAAGGGACTAAGACTAACTATGCAAGCCAAGTGCACCCACCTCTTATTTATAGGTAATGAGGTAGGACACGATATCGGGTATCCAACATCGCATGGCAAGCTCCGATATCACGGATTCAATATCACGGCCCCGATATCGCGTTTCATCACATGGTTATAAAAGGGCATTAAGGGCTGGATCCTACTTTGGGAAGGATCCACCTATATAATTATTGTATCTTATACCTACCAAGCAATTGCACATCATCTTGAACCTTCTAGACAACAATAAACACTTTTCATATCACTTCAAAATATTTGTTCTACAAATATGAATTCATTACTCGTCTCACCCAACTTATAAACTTCTCTTGCCTAGGAATCCTTCTACATGAACTTCAAATGACAAATTTTTAATAGAATTATGCATATTTTCATCATCCAAACCCTTTGAGCCACCTTAAAACCTTCCAAACATCCAAAAGAATTAATTTTTCCAATCAGACCCTTTTGAAAGATGAATTTTCTAAGGCTCCAATATTAGTTCATCGATATCAAATCCATCCTGATATCGGATCCCTAATATCAAGTTCCTCAAAATCTATATATATTAGTGAGACTTAGAGAAAATTTGTTCATTCTTTCTCATTTGATGCAAGGAAGATTTTCCAAGTTTCTTCTATGGAAAAGAGCTCTAACCTCCTAGCTTTCCCAAGCCAGAACTTGATCACTATCACTTCAATATTCATGTTTTTTCAATCCATTTGATCACAAAGTGTTCAACTTAGTCATGGGAGGGTACTAGTGAGGAAAATCTAAGTCAATTTCTTAGAAAATCCTAACACCCAGAAGATATTTTTAAGGGTCAGTATGAAGAGGAAGTTGAAATTTTAAAGAATAAATCAATCCTACTAATGCCAAAACACTTACATAATGTTCCTAAGGAACCATAAGCATCAATATAAGCAAGCCATACATAAAGATAAAATGAATAATTGTGAGGAATTATAAGAATCCTAACACCTATGGGGTAACTTTTTGAAAATTCTTCTAACTCTTCAATCATGATAAACTAAGAACTTAATGAAACTAAGGGTATGAGTAAGGTATAAATCCATTTAGAACACATGGAAATACCTTAGTAATTTTGAAATCTTAATGGTTGTAGATGGCCCCAAAAAGAGGAGGAGCATAAGGAGGACCATCGCAAGGAGCAAGCAAATGACCAAGAGGCCAAGGAAGAGGCCAAAATGAAGAACAAGACCCAGGATACAAGGAGCAGGAAGCCCAATCATTTAGCATTCATCAAGAAACTCCTGCTACAAGACAATTGGTCCAAGAAGATGTAGTAGCACCACAAGATCAAGGACAATGTCTCACATTGTCACAAGACTACCTCCAAGCCATCCAAGAAAGATCCATATTGATCATGATCATCATGGAAATTAACTTTGGCCCATTCATGGCATTTGTTCTTGAAGTGGTTATGATCAATTCTATCAAAAAGTGGTGAATGGTATCTTGGTAAAACATACCAATTTTGGCACAACAAGGAAGAGGGTACTATAGTCAATATTGAAGGAATTTCAGTCTCATCTCAATCAAGGTAATTTCAAAAGCTCTGAATATACCAAATTAAGGAGCAAGGTTAGCATATCTATCCACTAGATCTGATCCTAAAACTAGAAAGTTATGGCTAAAATGGGCTTATGGCAAAGAAGATAAAGGCTATAATAAAATAACTCTAAAGGAGAAGATATAGTCTAAAATTGGCACGTATTATATGTTTCCAACAAAAGGACTCAACCTATTATCAACTTATGCAACTAGAGGAAGTGCAATTCTGATGGGAAAGTACAATGTCAACCTTGCACAACTTTATTTCATGGAGATTCAGGAGCAATTTGAAGAAGGGGAGCTAACACTACCATTTCATTACCTTATCAAGAAATTGTGCAAGCACAGGGAAATCCTAGGATACATCAATGATGTTCCTAGGAGAGCCTAGAATGCTTCATATGCTAAGTTTCTCAAACTAGCACCACCCAAGAAAGATTAGGATGATGAATAAGAACAAAAAAAGAACAAGATCAAGAGTAATAGCAATGACAAGATTGACAAGCCGGACCTAGAAACCCACAGCAAGGGCAGCAACAGCCGTAGGTTCCACCACCACTATCATCGTAGGACTATTGACTATCGATGAGCCATCTACAACAGATCATAGAAATAATTAGTTAAGGAATCATAGAAGAGGCTAGTCTGTATAAGATCATTAACAATGCCATTAGATCCATAATTTTAGTTGATCCTACAAGTGGACAAATTTCATTGCAGTTAGGAGAAGAGGTGTGGTCACAACAGATCTTTGGGCATGCTACATCATTCCAAGTCACGCTAGAGACAAGAGAGGGAGCCACAATAGTAGTAATGTAGTATCAAGATGTAGCTGAAGCAACAGAGGTGATCACTAATCACATCAAAGAATCATTCAATGTACATGTTGTACCATTGATAGAACTCACTAGAACTAAGGATGCACAAATGCTAGCCAGAACCTCAATGACTCCTACAAATCATGAGGATGCACTTGATCGACTGTTGCAGATAGGGCAAGTAATGACAACACTCTTTGACATTTTGAGTGATGTCACTATAGTGCAGTTAGAATTGATCACCACTAAAGGAAAATTGATCATAGCAAAAACAAGGACAAAACATGCAAAAATAGAGATTCTAAAACTACAAGAAGAGCTTACAGCCCTAAGAGCTAAAAGAAAAGATCCCACATAATTTGTTGCATTGACCATATTGAGAAATTCAAAATAGAGTAGATTGAAAAATTGATTCAGAAAAATAAATAATTAGAAAATGAGAAGGTGAAAGTGATATGAAATGCCCCTATAGATGAAGCATAGATGTATGCACATGTGAAGGTACTTACTGCTATACAAGAAGAAAACAAACAACTTGCTACTGACAACATGAGGTTGACAATAGTAGAAACGTAGAAAAACATTCTAGAAGAAAGTATCTATCAGTTGAGAGAGTAACTGATGAGGGTCAACTAGGATATGAGCTACCTTACAAGAGAAAACATAATCCTCTCTATGGAAGATGTATGTGTTATTAGATAGAAATCAATAATTGAAATCAACACATGGAAAAATGAGGCAAAGAAGCATGAAAGGCTCAAAGAGCACTTCCAAGACCAAGTGGACATGTATACAGATAAATGAGAAAGAGATCCAGATGGAAAAGGCCAAAATCACTTCTATTATAGCACAAAATCCTTATTGGCAACTCATCTTGGACATCATGACCCATACCTATCAAGCAGACGTAAAAAATAAAGAATTGCAAATAGAGGACTTGAAAGAATACATGGTGTTAGTAAACCTCTTTTATGCTAATTTGGTCACGTTAACAGCAAGTAGGCCCAAAAACAAGCTAGAATAGCAAATAGCAGCCACCTATGCCTTATATGAGAAAGAGTTTGTAGACCAAAAAGATTCTTTGTAAAAAATCCAAGTAGCAAACTCAAAACTAGAAACAGTGAAGGTTGGCTATCATGGGTAAAAATATGTAGCAAAAAACCTGACCAGAAAACTCTCAGACTATCATGAATTAAGAGAAAAGTCTAGAGCATTTAAGGAAGAAAGAAGGCAATTCACATCCTCTTACGTCAAGGAAAATCAAATGTTTCCACAACTACCATGTCCATGGCACATGCCAACTCCATCAAACATTGGTTCATTAGCATGGATAGTGCATGATTCCAGAATGGAAGAAGAAAACATTCAAGAACTTCTAAACCAATATAAATTTTAAAAGCTTGATGATAAGGGAAAGAAACTAATGGAAGAGCCACCACCACCTAAAACAACTTAAGACTACATCAAGCTTTGCCAGATTTTGTTCTTTGTTTTGTAAAGTTATCATATGATGAAATGTGTCATTTTTGTAAACTCCACTATGGCATTTATGACTCATCTATATAGAATTAATGTAGTGTCAATCTACTTCCCAATTTTTTAAGGGACTTTATCCTCACTTTTTTTTAACTCAAGGATGAGTTTTCAATTAGTCATGGGGGTATGATAAATCATAGTTTTCTAGGCTATAATATCAAGCATTCGATATTGAAGTCGTGATATCAAATCCACAATATCGAAGCCCAAAATACAATGTTGGATATTTGATATTTCTAATTTGTGTAAGGCCTATAAATACAACACTTAGGTGCGCCATCCATGAGAGATTCATTCAAAGTAGTTAAACTCTATCAGTTTGTTTACTTGATTTTAGTACTTAGCACTTAGCAGTGTATGCCCATAGTATGATGTCTTGTAATTAAAAAAAGTCTTATTCGAGTTTGATGTACTTGGACACATTGCATGCTTGAAAATAAAGATCAAGATTACTCTACATCATTGCAACATCACTTAGTCTTTATTCTTTTCACTTAGTTTAATGTTTAGTATTTTCATTAGTTAATGATTTACTTTCAGTGCATTTTATAATTACTATTGTTAAGAAGAATGAGTACGACTGATCTCAAGCACTTAAGTGTAGTTACTTGGTACCCCAGTAGTACTATCACGTGGTACACCCAATAGTGTGGTACTTGGTAATCCCAGTAGTAGTTACATGAAGTTCAAGATGTGAATGGAAGGTTAGGACTGGATGCTCATTACATAGGCTAGATTATATTTGTTTACTAGCACTTAGATTTAGAAACTACTACACTTACTTCATGTTAGCTAGGAGCACTATGGCCAATACAACATCATCTATCATATACCTCATCGTGAGTTAAACCATATGCATCGTCTTTACAAACTCACATGGGAAGATAACAATCGCGAACTCTAATCAATTACTTGCATAATCACATTGCCTTGTCTACAGAATTCGACCGAGATCATGTGTGAACACTCATATCTTGTATGGTTGCATGTTGGATACTCCACTGCTCATCAATCTCCAACTTTTTATTTTTCGTAACTATAATAAAAGTGCAAGCTGCATCATCTTGCACCATGTTGAGGAAGTTTTTATTAATCCATGTGCTTTTGCAAGCCATAGTTTCAACTACTTGCTAGGCTTTTGCAAGCCAAAATTTCAACATTAAATGAGGCTTTTTGTAATAGCCATTATCATCAAAAAGGCCATATTTCAACATCAAACAAGGCTTTAGAAGCATCTCAAACAAGGCTTCCATAAGTATCTCTAATGTTATGGTTCCCATGGTTGTGATAGTGGTGCAAGTCGCATCATCTTGCATCATGTTGAGGAATTTTTTATTATCCACCGTGCTTCTGAAAATCATAGGTTCAATTGCTTACTAGGCTTCCAAAAGCCAAAATTTCAACATTAAACTAGACTCCTAGAAGTAATCATTACCTACTAGAAGCCTAAATTTCAACTTCAAATAAGTCTTCCCGGAAGCATATCTAACTTTCCAATTACCATGGCTATGATTGAGGTGTGATGTCACAACCTAAAAATTGCATAGATTTAATTATTTAATTTAATGCATGTAAATAATACTTTAAAGCTATCAAATGCATTTCAATAGATTAGATATAATTTTCTTGGTTAAATCAGAAGATTATATTATTATCATTATATTTATTATTATTATTGTTATTGTTAGTTTTCTACATAAGTGAATATAATCTACTTGCTAGAGTTAAAGTTTTGTATCTTTTTTTTTTAATTATTATTTAAGCACAATGATAGATCTACTATATATTTTATGATTAAATCTTGAAATCCAATTATCCTTGAAAGTTTTTCTTTTTCTCAGCTAGCATGCCTTTATAAGTATTTGGCTATACATATTTTATTCGTTATGCACATTCAATTATGTATATTTAATCTTTATTATGAAAATTCAATTATGTACATTTATTCTTTATTATGAACATTTAGTCATGCATCTTTTATTCTCATTATGCACGTGATTATATAATACTCATTTCATGGAGCAATATTAAACCCTGATCCTACCTAGACCATATCCCTTATTACTTTTTGTCATCAAACTAGAATTTGAAGGTCATTTTTAATTATAATTAAATATTTCATAACTCAGTTTTGTTAAGGAAGTACATTAGGATGATGTCTTAGCTAGAATTTAACCTTACCAATGTGTCAAAGGCATTCAAAAACATTAACTTGTAAGGTGGATGAAGGAAAATCTACCTTGATTTTCTCCACCATGGATATTCCTACCTTCATTATGCTATCTTGGATTCTTATTCTTATCTATATTATATTTTCTCCCATACTTATCCACACCAAAAATAAACTACCTTATCCCCTTTTATTTTTGGTTTATTTTTGTAACCCAAGTAGTATATAAGAAGCTTTAAGGGAACATGCTTGATATGACACAACACAACAATGGCCAATGCCTAAGATGCAATCCTCCCCTGCAATTCCTCTCTATTGTACTCATTCATTCCCTGTGTCCTTCAATCTTAAAGTTATGCTACTACTAATGATCTAAGAACTAATTTTTGTTAAGGTTTTTTACCTTGAAGATTTTCCCTAAGATAACTCTATGTCTTGTCAATTTCTACATTATTCTTCATTTTACCAAAAAAAATTATTAATATTGTATGCAAGAGACTAGGAATAACAATTGGTATTCAAGCAAGGTTCCACAAAAAATAGTTTTTCTTTGTCTAAGTGTTTGTAGGGGAATCATGATCAACTCTTCAACCAAATTTGAGATTGAAAAATTCAATTAATCCAATTATGAACTATGAAAGATCTAGATGGAGGATCTTTTGATTGAAAAAGATCAACACAATGCAATCTCATGCATGAAGCCAAATAAATTTTTTTATGAAGAATGGAAAATATTGAACTTAAAAGCGATAAGTAAAGATCACAAACTTAGAAAGGGACATTGAATAAGTTTCCCAAACAAAGGTGATTAGCCACAAAAACCACATCGAAATTTTACATGGTTCTCCAACTTGGGTACATCCACACTCAAAGGGTAGAATCCTTGCACACCTCCAAACTAGTTTCTCTAAAATGTGGTTTGAAGGGTACCACACCCTATACAAGCTCTGATTTCCACACCAAAGTGTTTCATCACTACAAAACTACTCAATTCCATAAGGTCCTAACTAGCTCAAAATATATTTTTAAGGATCCCACAACCTTTACAAAATTGAGCTCCACTCTAGAGTGTTTTGATGTTGCACAAACCCTTAATCCTATAGGATCCTAACAAGCTCAATTATGATGCCTTATTACAAGAAGCACATTAACCCTGTAGGGCTACAAAAAAAAAAGAAAGAGTGTAACTTAACTTACATATTCTTGTACTTTGAAGCACAGTTCTACAAATAATCGATCAAATGATATGACAAATGAGGTACATAAGTACAATCACATAGAGTAGACAATGATTGGTTTGATGTTGATAATTCTTGCATAATTTCCAAGAGTTTGATGTCTTCTTATAGCCTCAAAGTTTTCAAAAACACCTCAGAATTCATGCAACAACTAACTAATGGCTAGTGTAGACATCTCCTTCAATATTAGGACATCTCTCTGAAATCAGCTCCAACTCTGGGAAGACATCTCCTTTTTGGATGGGACATCTCTAAGGAGATGTCTTCTTTAGAAAGGAGACATCCTCTATTTTTGAGAGACATCTTCTTTTGATAGACTTTCTTTTAGCCAAGACATCTTCTGTTCATTGGAGATGTCTTCTCAATTTTTTAGCTCTTGTTCCTAAGGCTTTCTCTTGTTGCTTTAGCTTCCTCTCGATCCTTGGAACATCTTCATTTAGCTTCTAATATTCATACTTTTCCATGCTCTCATCTTGCCCATGTAGTCTCCTCCTTAACATCTCTTCATAGATCTCATTTCTTGAGTTCTCATTCTTTCCTTGCAAAATCATTACATCTCACAATTCTATGTTCTTTCTTAAGGTTTTAACATACCAAAAAGTTAACAATCTCCCCTTTTTTGATGATTTCCACAACTTAAGTGAATGGGTGAGTCGATAAACAATAACAATAGCCAATAAAAATATTCAGACATATAAATTCCATTGGCAACCAAGGTTATCACTAAGATAATGGTTCTAAAGCTCAAGGCATAAGGTAGAGATTACATGAAATCTAAAATGAAACTAAACCATCCAAAGACAAAACCTATCTTCATAATAATGCAACAAAATACATGGTACATAAGCATGATCTATCCATAGCATAATTTATCCACAAAAACTATCCACAATGCATATGGTGGCTAAAATATCCTTAACATGTACAAAAGCCACATGTGTGAAAATCCACAACAAAAACCACATAAGTATACATCAAGATGTCTCCCCATTTTTAAACATTATCAAAAAGAAGATAGCACCTGAGGACCCTAATCACTGGCCTCAGTCACATCATTTAACTCTTCATTTGAATCAGCTGCAACTCTAAAAGGTCTATAGGTCTCCCCTTCTTCATCATCATTGCTGGTATCGATGCTAAACATGTGCTGCTTGTCGTTGTCATCTGAAGATGGTACCTAAATAGGAGCTCTCCGTAGACAAAGTTTCACTTGAAATTAAGATGAAGCTAGTGGATCTTGCTGAGATGGAGCCAACTAAAAGGATGAGGAATCACCATTTCTCTTATATGTAATGGGATTGCTAGGCCTCCATTGGGATGAAGTCCCAAAGATGCTCCTCATGGCCTACTACCCAAAAGACCTAGGAGCATCATCATGATGAGAAAAACTAGGTTCAAGCTGCATGGGATCAAGATGCTCCCCCTTTGAATCAAAATCATTTCCCAAATCATAGGCCCAAGAAATTCCAACTGCTACTAAATGTCTTAGCAGAGCAAGAAGGTCCTTCTCACTATCTAAAATGGAAGGAGTAGTGATCTCCTCAAACTACTACTCATCATAAGGAAGAGGTATGCTAGCTGTATCCATTCTCTTGTAGAGGTAAGAGAGATTCCTACCAGTCATCCCCAAAGTACAAGAAAACAACTAAAGTAGCTTCTTTAGGAAAGATCTCACCTATCCACTAATAGATTTGGACCTTCTCAACTAAGGAGAGGCTTGGGATGGTGATGTATATCTCTTCTTCTTCTAGGACTAAGGTGGCCTAGTATGGGATCCTACTTCATTAGCATGGAAGGAGCTCCTCTTCTCTGCATATTCATTAAGACTCCTCTTACCTTTAAGTAAAGGCATCTCTATAATGGGTACACCTCTTTGATGGATCAACAAGCTAATAAGGTGAGGGTGCCCAAGGATTCTCTCCTTGGTAAACAAACTCCACATGTCACGAAAAAGTGTATGGCCTATGTTCAATGATTGTCTTGTAAGAAGGTAGTATAGAATAAAAGCTTGGATTGGTGGCAAATAGTTATAGCTTCCCCATTTTACAATGATGTTATACAATACAATGAGTGACAAAGTGGAAGCATCTAGAGACATCTTATTCCTATAAATTCTTCCTCTACCAAGAGACATAGACTTCCCAAACAATGCATCATAGAATTCATCTTGGGTAACAAAAATCACACTATTCGTAAAAATATCATTCATGGAATGAATGGTAACCCAAAAGACATCAGCACTAGAGATTGAAGTCTTCTTATGTAGATAATGATTGCTTTGATGTTGACAATGCTTGCATAATTCCCAAGAGTTTGAAGTCTTCTTATAGCCTCAAAGTTACTGAAAACACCTCAAAATTCACGCAACAGCTAACTAATGGCTAATGTAGATGTCTCCTTCGATATTGGGACATCTCTATAAAATCAGCTTCAACTTTGTGGAGACATCTCCTTCTTGGATGGACATCTCTAAGGAGATGTCTCTAGGGAGACATCTTCTTTGGAAAGGAGACGTCTCCTATTTTTGGAAGACATCTTCTTTTGGTAGGCTTCCTTTCGACCAAAACATCTTCTATTCCTTGGAGACATCTTCTCAGCTTTTGAGCTCTTGCTTTAGCTTTCTTTTAATTCCTATAACATCATCATTTAGCTTGTATTCTTCATACTTTTCCATGCTCTCATCTTGCCCATGTAGTCTGCCCCTTGACATCTCTTTATAGATCTCATTTCTTGAGTTCTCATTCTTGCTCTACAAAATCATCACATTCTATATTCTTCATTTTCCTTAAGGTTTTGACATACCAAAAGGTCAACAATAAGTACCATTTATTTGTGTCTATCAAATTTGGTATTACTTAATGTTTCCAATGTTTCTTCAACTAAGGAATTTTAGGATAAGCTGCAAGCTTTATACTAAAAAAAATTCTTTAAAAAATAAGTTAATTTTAAAGAAGCAATTATATGAATGTAAAATGGTTGATGGTACAACTATTGTAGAACACTTGAATACCTTCAATACATTGGTTCATTAATTGCAATCTATTGGGATGAAAATGGATAAGGGTGATCAATGCATCACATTCCTCATCACACCTCCAAATTCATGGGAGACATTTGTGATGGCTATAAGAAATACATCTACCAAGTTTATTTTTGATAATATTGTTGGCTAGTTGTTGTCTAAGGAAGAAAGAAGAAAAACTTCTACTCCTCAAAATGATGTATTATTTATCAAAAATTATGTAAAACAAAGTTTGTCAAAAGGCCTCAATTTAAGAATAAGCCTCAAAAATTTATAAAGAGGATACCTAAATGCTAGAATTGTAGTAAAGTTGATCATGTAAAGAAAGACTGTAAAGCCCCTCCAAAAAAGGGCAAAGAAAGTAATGTATCAAAAAGTGATAAAGCCCCTACTGCTTAAGAGGGAAATTTATATGTTGTGTCATTATTTGATAATGCTGATACATATTCATGGTATATGGATTCGGGTGCATCTCATCACTACACTCCACATGTTAATTAGTACAATGAGTATACATCATCTGATCTCGAAATGGTAAGATTGGGTAATGATGTTTTATGCAAAGTTATAGGCTATCAAAAGGCAAAGGTTCAAGTTAATAATGAAGCAATTAAATCAATTTCCAATGTATGTCATGTTTCAACACTTACTAAAAATCTTTTATCTTTAAGGAAATTGGATGATGCATGACTAACTGTTATCTTTGGAGGTGGAAAATGTTTGATACTACATGGTTCATCTCTTTTGGCTTCTAGAATTAAAATAGGAAAGTTGTATAAATTAGAAGCTAAACATTAAAGTAGAAATTAAGTGCACTTGTAGCTATTTATTTAAATTCAAGTATTGATTTGTGGCATAAAAGCATGGAACATCTTGGTGAAAAAGTACTTAAAGAACTTTACAAGCAAGGTAAATTGAAGTTTTCAAAAGATTCCTTAAATTTCTGCCATCATTATCAACATGATAAAAAGAGGCATCATAGTTTTCAAAAAGTAATGCTAAATCTCTTCAAATATTAGAACTAATACATAGTGATGTATGTGAACTAATTAAAGATATTAGAACAAGTTTTCTTGGAGGTGCTATGTATTATGTTTCTTTTATTGATGATATATGAGTGGTTGGGTACTCCAACACTCTATCATACAAGTCACAAGCATTCACACATGACCAAATCGTAATCCATGGATGAACAATGTAAGTATGCTAGAAGTTGATAATCAGTTCATGATCATTGTCTTCCCACGTCAAGTTAGTGAAGTACAATTGTATGGTTTAACTCTAAGTGAGGCATATAATATTTTGATATTGTGGGCTCATGTTACTCCTAAGTGCAAACATAATGAAAGTGAGAACAAAATCTAAGTTCAAGTGATAATAGAAATGTAATTCTATTCTATCCTATGACAGTGAGCAATCATTCCTAGCTTGTCGTACATGTCTTGGGCTCATGTAACCATTACTGGGTTACCAAGTGTTATGCTACTAGAAGAACCAAGCAATAATACTATTTGGATTACCAAATGACTACTTTTAATGCTCAAAACCAATTGTACTTATTCCACCTTACTAATGAACATGAAAAGTATTTCAAAAATGTAAAGAACTATACTAAAGTAAGCATATTAAAGAAATGAAAATTAAGCTAAGTAAAGAAATTAGCTAAACAAAACAAAGAAACTAAGTGGATGCTTGAATAGTGGTAAACAATCTTGATCTTTATTTCTGTGCATGAATTATGCCCAAGTACAAGCCACTCAAATAAAGATTCCATTCAACTATTCAACACCACACTGCGGTTATTCACTCTATCGCTAAGTGTAAACTATGAAAACAAACTACAAGAGTTTCACTAAGGTTGGTGATGAGTGGTGAGGTATCCCTATGCCCAACAATACAAATCGCAAGTATTCATGCACAATCCGATCAAATTTCATGGATGGGACTAGTTGTGCATCCAGATCATTATGCCTTGATCCCAGTTCGTTGTCTTCCCACTTGGACTAGTGGTAGCTTTGTCACGCATGATTTAGTCTAGAGTGAGGCATATGATGCTTGATGTTATTTGGCCCTAAGCTACTCCTAATAATAATAAAGAAATTAATTTTTTAATCTAATTAACAATGAAAAATAAAGTCTAAAGTAGCCTACATGTGATGAGTATCCATTCCTAACCTTTTGTACATACCTTGGACATCGCGTAACTACCACTAGGATTACCAAGCATACATTACTAGGTTACCAAGTAATTACGCTCAAGCACTTGTGATTAGTCATACTCATTCTACTTAATGATAGGAATAATAAAGAGCAATAAATGATAACATTAACTAAGGAAAATATTAAACATTAAAAGCAATAATGATAAAGCTAAGTGGATGTGGCAATGATGGAAGTAATCTTGATCTTTATTGTCAAACATGTAACATGTCCAAGTACACCACACTCGAATAAGGATGTCATATAATCACTTAACATCACACTGTGGGCATGCACTAGAAAATAACTAACAGAACTTCTCTATGTCTACTTCTAAAATTTATATGAATTTCTCTATCTATCTCCTATCTCCCAACCATGCATCCAAGTGTGGTATTTATAGGCTCACACGAAGGGGGCGATATGAGATACCTGACATTGGAGGTTGTGCCTTGATCTTGAATACCTGACATCACACCTTCGATATTAGATATTCAATATTGGAGCCCTACAAAATATGACTCATCAGGTGGAATGAAAGTTATTCATTGGTGATCAGCAATGAGGTACCCCTACACCTAACCATACAAATCACTAAGCCATTTACATGTGATCTGGTCAAATTCTATGGATTTCTAGTGTTCTCATACATAGGATTCGATGTAGAAGGTGAATCTAATCATGGAACAATTATTGTCTTCCCAACTACACTTGTGAAACTCAGTTGTATGGTTAAGTGCAATTGAGGCACATGATTTTTATTATTTTACATTTTGTTCATCTAAGGTTGGTAATAGATTGAGAATAAACTAATTAACTAATTCAACTAATTTAATTACTAATAAATAATTGACTATCCTAACATAAGCATTCAATCCCACTTTCCATATACATCCTAAACATGTACAACATTACTAGGCAAATAAGCATTAAGTGCTATTAGTATTACCAAGTGTTATACATATGCTCAAAGTGGTCATACTTATGTATGTTAGTCTATTTAGCTTAATTAATTACTTAAATTCTTTATCATTTTAGCTTAATTAATTGCTTAGTTAATGAAAATAATAAATGCATAAATAAATCATGAAGCTAGTCCAAGTGCTACAAGGTTTACCAAAAAGCTTGTCTTTATTGTCACACACACTATGGTGCTCAAGTACAATAAAGCTCAAATAAAGATCCATACACTCCTTGACTCCTGCTGTGAGCACTTAGAAAATTATTCTATTTATTACAAAAACAAACTGCAAAAATTTTTCTAGCAACTAAAATTCTAACCCCTCATTAACACAACTGGGATGTCATATCTATAAACCTCCTAGGGTGCCACGTCGACAGCTACACATCAACATGGAAAATCCTACATTTATGGGGTTGCATCGGCTACATCTCATTAATGTAGCCAACTAAAGATACTTTATCATACCCCCAAAACTAAATGAAAATTTATCCTCAAGTTCTTTGCAAAATTGGGAAGGTATGGGATTATTGACTAACACACGACATAACAAAACTAACACCATGAAAATAAGTGCCTAGGTGTACTAATCAACATTGATCACAAAATTATGGTGTTCATGATACAAAATTGAACATAAAAACATGACTAAACAAAATTGGATAACACATACTCTAACGGCTAAAGATGATTGAAAAGATCAAACAGTCCCAGGCAATGGAGGTTCCAAAGGTTCCAAAGGACCTTCTCCAACTTCAAGCACATGTAGTGGTTGAGGTGGTTATGGTTGTCCTACTACAATTACCACTTCCAATGGAAGGTGAAAGGAATCCAACAATGCCTTCATCTTCTCCTCCTTACTCTGAGGATCATTCACAATCCACACAACATCGCTAATGTGGGCTGGAATGGGGATATCCCACATACAAGGCATTACTGGGAACAGCTCCTTCACATTGACAAACTAGGTAGTGAATTACTTGCATTGAATATTGAATGCCCTGAGTGCATTCTACAGCTCCTGGTAGTCATTCATCAATCTTGGCCAAGTTCTCAGTAATTAATCTTTGATTAATGAAATTTGCCTTGAGAACCTTGAGTTCCACATTTGCCACTACAAGCTTTTGCTTGGTGTCCTTGTGGTGCTTGAACTCTACCTCATACAAAAAATACAAGTTGGCCAATTATTTCTCCAATTCAAACCATGGCCATCCAACAATTAGCATAGCCAAATTTTCATATCGTAGATTGGCAAGCTCCACATATTGTATCATCTCCTCAATTTGCAACTCCTTCATGAAGATCTCCACCTTATTGTAGGTATATATCCCATCAATGATGAGTTGCATACCTCTCTTCCTTACTAGAGTTGCTGGAGGGTCTCATTTACTTTTGCCTTTGCTAACTAAGTGTGTTTTTCATTAACTTCTTTCTATAGACCAATCTAATCTATATAGTGATTCTAGACTCTTTCAAATTTTAGAGCCTCTGATTTCCAAGAGGATACTACAATTATAGTCTTTTGCTAAAGAGCACAAATCTCATCCATGAAGAGTTTTCTATTTTCTATTTTCAATCTCCTCAACTCAATGTTACTCTTGCTAACTACTCCTACTATTGATGGATGAAATTTTTCATCTACTAATTTTACACATCAACATTTCACAAGCGATGATTCTTTTTGGTCAATTGTACATTCTCCTAATGGGTCTAAGCTAAGGCCTTCTAAATTTTATGCTAAGTGGCCTTTGCCAAGGATCAATATAACATCACCATTTCCATTGCACTCTCAACCTCTTTAAATCTTACATGAAGCTATCCAAGAGCTTCATCCTTTGTCAGTGCTGGGTTGAGAAAAGTAGGGTCAACAATCTAGGCTCTTAGTTTAAAAACATCCATAGCCAAGCGTTCATTTAGCTCTTTGGTTGTTTTGAGTTGCCCCTTCAAAATGATGTTCTTATTATTTACTTCCAATAGCTCTGACTAGGTTGCAACTATGTTGTCCAAAAGGTTGAAGACATCCAAAATCAATTGCCCAATTCCCCCCAATCAGTCAAGTTATTGTTCATGTCATGCTATGCTCAACTTGCTGCTTACTATCCTTGTAGACATCTGCACATCTTTAAGTACAAATACATCTGGTACAAATGCTATAGGTGCATTTAGTGTTTCAAAAATTCTATCAACAACCACCTCTGCTGCTGTCTCCTGTCGCTGGTGCTACATCTTCAAAACTGTTACCCCTCATCCTCATCCAAATGCATTGAAAAAGTAGCAATGTTTCTAGAGATTTTGGAAAATTTTTGATGTTGCAAAAGGGATATCATTACCTCTTGGGTGCTAGGATTCGATCTTGCGGGTAACTACATTCTTTGGGCTAAAAATATTGGTCCACCTCCCTCCATCTGGCTAATTGTTCGAGCCAATTCGTTCAAGTGACTCATTGCTGGCCAGTACATAGATGGGTTGTCACAACTCATTCCTACTTATTACTCTTACTAACTCAAGATACATTCTCAGAGTTCGCATAACCATTGAGAAGTTACAACGATGTATGGCACTATTTGCTAAGTGGGTGGTGGAGGTGGTGGTTACTGCTCCTCTTCTTGGATGACTTTTGTAAAGACTTTTTCTTTCATCATCTTCATCCAATTAGCAAATGGAGCACATTGAACTTTATCATTTGTATAGTGGGTTGTTCCTCCCTTTCAACATAGTCTTCTAATGAGGCATGGAAAGGGAAGTTCCTTCCTTCTACATTCATTCTCCTTGAAGTGCTTTTCTATCTCAAGATAGATTAGCTATGGAAGGTTGACATGGAATCTACTACTTAGAGCAGCACACACACAGGCGAAGAAGGTAGTGATCTTGCTTGAAATCACCATTGGATTGAGGCGAAAGGCTGAAATCTTATAATAGATTCTCTCTATTAATGTAACTGCATCGAACTCCTTACAGTCAATGCCATAACACTACTGTATCCATTCTTTCTTGATGCTAGGGTCTACCTATATTGGAATCTCAATGAGAATCACCTCAATTTCTAGCAGCCTAAGTGCCTCTAAAATGGCCTACACCAAGTAGGACACTAAAAAGTTCTTAATCTTGATCGTTGAACCAGCCTGCCTATTATTCCAAAATAAGAATGTCTCTCCCATGTACTACTCCCCACTAGAAGTAATGATGGATCACATGGGAGAGGTCTTCAATTAATCTTGTACTTCTCGAGGTGCTTGCTTGAAGAAAGAGCCAAAATTCAACTCTTGGAGCACCATTTTCTAAACCTATTTTTATTTAATCTACTTGAGGTAGGCTTCTATCAAGGTCACCTCAAGGTTTTCTTATGTAGCTAGTGCCTCATCCCATTGGGATTGCTTTGTCACTACTTCTTGTTCTAGAATCTAATAGATATATTTGACTTTGGCCTCCTCCCTAAGAGTTCCCATAGCATGGGTTGCTACTTGTTGTTCTTGGGCCTATTCCTAGCCCCTTCCCATTTGTGGTCATTTGTCCCATAGTTGTGATGGTCCTCCTTCTTGTGTGTGCTTTCCCTTTGGTGCTATTTGTGCTCACAACACATCCAAGGATTAATATATATAATGTGTAACTTATAATGCTTTGATATCTCATCTCATCAGTTAGTTAAACTTTGGCTAAGGTTGGACCATGGTAGATTGGTTATTTTATTATTATTTTGTTAATTTTTAATTTCAAAGTATTACTAAAGCTAGTTTGAAGGGTTCAACTTTTGTAATTTTATGTTTTCATGTTGGTTTCTTTGTTAAACCTTTGTTGTAGTTAGAAACATTTAGAAACATTTTCTATTAGAAACTTCATGTTTATGGCCCCCATAACTAAGAGCCTACATCTAGTAGCTAAAAGGTCAAAGAACGGAGTGATTTGGACAAATGGTTAGGAAGATATGGCTTTTGGATGGTTCTAGGCTTTGAAAATAGCAAAAACTCCTCTAGTGTTTGAAAGGAAATGTGAAAAATTTGAAGTGTGGGTGCATATATATATACTATTTTTGTGCTACATTGACAGGGTCCTATATACAAGGTCTTATATACATAGGGGGTCCATCGACGAGCACCTGTTTACGAAGGGTGTAAACAAAATTTTTCAACTTGAATTTCTAAAAAAGTACATAGAGTTTTCTCATGAAAGTGGGGTCCATGGAGTCCCAGAAAAGCCAAGAATTTTATGGAATCGTAGAAAAGAATTGTTGAAAGCTCAAAAATTGAAAAAATTGGGTGGAGAATGTGTTCACTAATGAAATTTTTTTAAGGAGTGCACAGTTGAATGCATTAGATGGGATACACAAAGGATTGGATTAAGAAAATGTCTGAAGATCAGGTACTTAACTAACCCAACCAAAAGATATGCAAGTGGGTCCTCCCCTTAACAAGCACATGCCCTTTCTTCCCTTGCATAACCTCAACCTAACGAGTCGGTGGATCCCATAGAAGTTAAGGACAAAAACCTAGAAGGATCTACCTAAGAATTTAGGCACATCAAACCAAGACATTGAACAAGGACATGGACATCAACAATGAGGTGATTCATGGAAAGCATGGATGGATGAGAGAGAAAATGAAATAAAGTTCCTAATAAAGGTCACATGAAGTCCCTCATGAATTTTGTGGTTAAATGACCTAATAAATTCTATCCTTAGTCTAGACCAAAACCAATCATGTTCAATGAATTCACATAACTACTCTAAGACCAGTCCATCCCCCTAAGACACAAAAGTGCTCCCACAAATCAAACACTATTCCTTATAGAGAAGAAAATAGAAGCAGGAAGTAAGAAAGGGCCTTAGTTAGAGGGCACCTTCAGGCATGGGTAACATATCTTTCTAGTCCCATAACCAGTGCTTATAGCTCATTATTTTCTCTAAGGGGTGTGCTTTGAATTCTCATCATCATTTTTTTTATCATTTTTATTTGTGTTTTTGTTGTTTTTTCTTTTAGATGAGAACCACACCATGCAAACACTTATTCAACTTCTTATTATTGGTCAACACAAAATGGTAAGAAATCCATAAAAACACTCATGCACCCAAGTAAGTATAAGGGTAAAAAGAGTATTATGTCACCTTGAAGTCACACCCTATTCAAACCCTTGAATACTTTCTAAGTCTAGAAACTACCAAGGTCATAAGTTAGTTAAAGTTTTACTTAATGAAAAGGGATCTCATACTTCCAAAATAAGGAAAATCATAAAGTTTCTGAATGGGTGGATGTCATGGACTCACTACCTTCTCCATGAAAAAGAGGTCATGTCTTAGTTATCGATACCAAAATTCAAAAATAAAAACTAGACATTAGCAATGAAAAATAATAAGTACGAACTGCCATTAACAAAAACTACCACACCACTATGTCCTATTGGAACAAAGCACTTTATTAATAGAAATTTAGAAATTCACACCCAAAAAAAAGGAAATTATACAAGAAAGTGTAAAATATTCAAGAAAAATCAAACATTCAAATGATGGTGTAAAACAAAAAATGGTGTGAAATAGAAAAAAGTATATGATGAGCCGTGATATCGCGTACATGATATTGCATCCACCATGCAATATCACGTCCTACCTCATCTTCTATAAATAAGAGGCAGCGCCCTTGGTTACAGATAGTTAGACTTATACCCTTAGCTAAATTCTTGCAGTCTTGTTATTCCAGAGTTAGAATTATTTTTGTGTCCTCGCAGTAGGAGTCATAGAGTGAACGGATCTTTATTTGAGCAATTTGTACCTGAGCACAATTTTGTGTACGGTAATAAAGACGAACTTTATGATAAACCTTGTAGCATACAGATTAAGCTAATTAGTAATTAATGATTGTTTAATGCTTTCCTAGTTAATTAATACCTTTCTCAACCTTCAACCCCCTTAGTTAAATACGCTAAGTAAAACTGCTTCGAGCAAGCGTGTAGCACTGGGTAACCCATGAACTATTAGCGTTTGGTAATCCCAGTAGCATTGCATTGATTCAAGATGTGTACGGCAAGTGGGAATGGATACTGGTGTTAGGAACATTTAGAACTAGTTAATGAATAGTTAATGTAAGTTAGTCACTTAGTTCTCTCTCCCTTTCCTTTATTAGCAGAAGACATAAAAAGACAAAAACCTATAAAATTCATATACCTCAAGCTTACTTAACCATACATCCGTGACAATACAAGTAAGTTTTGGAAGACAGTGATTGATTAACCCTGAGTGTTCCATTAAGGTGCATAAGCACTTAGTCCTTGGAGTTCAACTGGATCGCACGTGAAATGCTCGTATTCGTATGGTTGAGTGTAGGTGTACCTCGCCATTCATCATTGGCACCGTTTCCGGGGACTTAGTTGTTTGTGCGCTACGTAGAACATAGGAAATCATTCATATCATTGGAACGTTAGAACAAACCCTTAGGGTTAATTAAAAGAAGATAAGACAACGGTACATTGCACACCGAACAAGACAAAATGTCTTCTTCACATAAGAGCACTTCACCGCCTAGGACTAACATAAGAGGCAGTCAGTGACATAATACATGTAACCAAGATCTGCCAGTTCCTCAACAGTTTCCTGTGGTATATACTCATCCTGATGAGTATGTACCCGATTTCACCTTTATTCTCCACCAAGATGAACAACTGCATTGGAGAGACTTGGAGGGTAACATAGTGTTGCCTCTAGACCGATTAGTTCCCAACATGCTCCTTCGTGCTCTCACACGAATAGGCATGCCACTGTTATATGCACAGTACGTTGCATGTGATCATGACACAAGGGACTATCATCCCACAAAAGCACAACGTCAAAGGGACTTGCAACAGGAGAGATACCATACATCCTTGAAGGGTAAAAGGCCCCATAATGCTCTGCACATTTTGAGCTAAATTGAGGACGATGAACCTACTCTAATAGGCTCCCCACAAAACAATGTTCCTCCTCCTGAAAATGGTCAAGAGGTAGTGTATCAGAACCTCCACTCCACTATTCACAACCCTGGTTCTAATACCCACAAACACAAAGTGTTCAAAGAAGGAACACAAACACACGATAAGGGCAAATGTTCTAATCATGATCACGATCAAGGCCAAGACCACCGAAGAGAAGGTAGAAAACACCATCATGGCAATGGTTCTCCTTCTTGTTCACCTTCATCATCACCTTCACCCTCTCCTTCAGTGTCCAGATGTAGTCATAGGGAAACTAATCGTGAGGATAAGGGAAAACAAAGTGAAAAACATCGACGAGACAGTCGACAATGAGGATGAGGGAATTCTAAAGAATCAAGGCATAGAAGAAGGGAGAGTAGGGAACCGCGTAGACACCATAGACGCTATGAACGAGATGATCACGAAGAACCCCTACTCGCAACTAGAAGCATGCTAGATATAATGGAGGACGTAAGAGTTCCAACAAGGCACCAAAAGGATAGTAGGATCAGGAGGCTAAACATGAACAACATCTCATGATTTGAAGGGGGATACAACGCTGATCCTCAAAATCATTTACAAGCATTCCACAATGCATGTGCCTTGCAGAACATAGAAAACGAATGGCAAAAATTGAAGTTGTTCCCAAGGACACTAGTGAAAGAAGCTGAAAGCTGGTACCGGTCCTTAGAACTAGAATCCATTCAGAGGTGGAGTACAATGTTAGAAATGTTCAATGATAAGTACCAAATGTACTCCTGAGTATCTAACCTGCGGAAGCAAATCCAAGGATGGAAGCAAGGAAATCATGAACCCTTGGACGCTGCCATGGGCCACTATTATGCACTATTACATCGTTGCCCTAGCCATGGTTATTCACAGTGGGATCAACTACGCCATCTCATGGATGAACTTAGGCATGAAATAAGAAGAACCCTTGGGACATATTCCAAAGGAAGGTTATTGGAGCTTAGGTCTCATCAAATTCATAGATTGCTAGAGCAAGTAGCCAAAGAAGAAGGTGAGCTACGGAAGAGAGAAAGTGCAGAAGAATAAAATCGAGATCCTTCACTCCAAAAAAGGGGAGTGAGATTTTGTGAAGAGGAAGAAGAGTCACCACTAGAAGAGATGATGAATATGAAAACTTTTTCTCTCCAAAAGTTAACAACAAAAGTATCGACAAAGGTAGATCAAATGTGGGACTCCCTAGATAGTAGGTTTGAAACTGTTCTTAAAATTGTAGAGGAGTCTAGGGAGCGAGGTAGTGACCACGACAAAAAGAAAAAGAAAGAAGTGAAAAATGCACGTAGTAAGGGTAAGGGTAAAATGGCCATCACAGAAGAGGTTGTGGATTCAGACACAGATAATGATGGTGGATGTGAGATATGCCAATATCACCATCCTAAGGGATGTTACCCAATGATCTCACATCTACAAGAGTCTGGGGTGTATGCACTCAACCCACAACTAAATAAACGGAAAACACCCCGATGGTTACCTTATCCCTAAGGTAACCTAAGGTAGTTCCACCAACCTTCAACATATTATCCAAGTGGAACTCCACCACAACCCGTTGAGCAACATCAACAGTGGCAATACCCACAGTCATGGGGGATGCCACCACTAAGGCAACGATACCCCTACTGGCAACCTGACCCATATAGCTACTACGTGCAGCATCCAATCTCTCCACGTGACTCTGTTAGTCACGTTACACCACAACATCACTACCAATCTCATGAGTATTATAAAACTCCTTCTCCTAGGGAAGATAACCCACAAACATACCATCCTTCAAATCCATCCGCAGCTCTCACACCAATAGCTCCGTTACCAGCCGCTCCAGCAATGCAAGGGGAACTCCCTACTCAACCACAACAACGCAATGCCACAAGGGCTATAAATACTCAACCTGCTGTTGGTTCTAATAACTGTATGAAGAAAATACCTTTCTTTAAAGCCAACAGTCTAACCAAGCCCTTACAACCACAAGCGGTTGAACCTCTAAACGCCTCCCCATCAAATAAGGTTTCAAAGCTCCCTTCGAACCAAACACTAAGCTCAACGCATACGGTTATGTTAACACATGCCATAACTGATTGGATCAAGGTTGGCCACCTTCCCAAGAAATTCTCTGATCCTAGAAGCCCTCTAATCTATCTGGACTCAGGTTCTAGAGTTAACTTAATAACACTAGAAATGTACAAAGCCTAGAACTTGCCTCCATTAAGGAAGAGCAATATTCGCCTAGAGTTGGCTGACCAATCCATCACTGTTCCCTTGGGACTAGTGGAGGACATCGTCACCACTGTGTGTGGCTGGTCGTACCCAACTGATTTCATAGTGATACAAGTAAATAACGGTAAAGGAAACTTCCCAATAATAATAGGAAAGGCATGGCTAAGTACTATAGATGCACGCCTAGGAATCCGTGATCTTTCCCTAGAAATATCTAAGGAGAACACTGTTGGAAAAATCGAAAAGAAGAAGGTTCTATGCATCACATATAGTGATACAAGGTGTAATTTCATGCAGAAATCATGGGTTGTGCAAAGTTTAGCACTACCGGCATGCAATTGGTATGCACAAGACATCAATATACAAAAGTGCCTGTATGCAACAGCCACACAATAAGAAGACACCCAGTGGCTGATAACTGATCAAGAGAACAACTCACTAATGTGCATGGAACTAACTGAGCGAATAACTTGTGCTTATATTGAAAGCAAAATTGAAGCAAGTAGTAAAAGAAGAAATAGAACAGCTTCTTAAGGTTGGGTTCATATACACCGTTGCTGATAGCGAATGGGTTAGCCCTCTGATGATCATGCCTAAAAAGGGAGGCAAATGGAGGGTGTGCATAGATTTTAGGCTGCTAAACATGGCAACATTTAAGAATCACTTTTCGTTGCCATTCGTTGACCAAGTCTTAGACACCATAGCAAGGCATCGCTATTATAGTTTTCTGGATGGCTATAGTGGATACAACAAAATATGGATAGCCCCAGAAGACCAAGCCAAGACAACGTTCACTAGTCCTTGGGGAACATTTGCATATAAACAAATGTCATTTGGCTTGTGAAATGCTCCTGCCACATTTCAACGCCTAGTTCTAAGCATATTCCAACAGCAGATAGGGAATGGAGTGGAAGTCTTTATGGATGACTTCTCCACCTATGGAACAAGGTTTGATCAAACCTTGGACCAATTAGAGCAAGTACTGAAAAGATGCGTAGAAACCAATTTAATTCTCAACTAGCAAAAAAGCTATTTAATGGTCCAAGAAGACGTAGTACTTGGGCATAAGGTTTTGCATTCAAGAATAGAGGTAGATCTAGATAAAGTTAGGATCATCCAAGGAATCACCCGTCAACTGAAAACTGTCAAAGACATTCAGTCATTCCTTGGACACACTGGCTACTATAGGAGATTCATTGAGAACTTCTCCAAGGTTGCCAAACCATTGGTAGAGCTAACAAAGAAGGACGTATCATTTGGGTGGACCAGGGAATGTGAACGAGCATTCCAAACTCTGAAACAAAAGCTTGTAGAAACTCTCATTCTACAAGCTCTTGACTAGTCCAGGATGTTCCACATAATGACTAACAAGTCCAATTATGCCTTATAAGCCATACTTACATAGGTAGATGACCAAAAATTTCCTTACTACATCCACTATGCAAGTAGAAGTATCGTCGGTGCACAAATTAACTACACAACTACAAAGAAAGAACTAATGGCTGTAGTGTTTGCACTGGATAAGTTTAGGCACTATGTGTTAGGTTACAAAGTGTTCATCCATATGGATCATAGTGTAATCTAGTTCCTCATGAACAAGCCAACAGTTAGCCCTCGTATTATACGATGGCTGGTAATCCTACAGGAGTTCGATCTAATCATGATCAATCAAAAAGGCACCGAGAATGTAGTTGCAGATCATTTATCTCGGTTGCACTGGGACAGCAAAGAGGATGAATATATAATGTCTGATCATTTTCCTAATGAAGCCCTCTTTGGAAACTGGTATAGTAGCATTCTCACCTATCTCCTTACTCAAAAAACACCACAGGAGCTAGACTTTAGGAAGAAACAATAGTTTCTTCACAGAGCCAAGTACTTCATGGAGATCAATGGACAACTTTACAAAGTGTCCTGATGGCTTGGTTCGATGGTGCATGCTCGAGGTAGACCAAGTGAGAGTTCTCCAAGACACTCATGAGGGCCCTTGTGTGAGTCACTATGTAGGGAGAAGAACGGCTATTAAGATCTTGCTTGCAGGATATTACTGGCCAACATTATTTCGGCATGCCCATCAATTTGTCTAATCTTGTGATCGCTGCCAATTTGATGGGGGAATGATTGCTATAATGGAGGGTCCGTAACAATGGATTCAACCTTTAGAACCCTTCGACATTTGGGGAATAGGCTTTATGGGGCCCATTACACCAATGTCCAATGGAAAATCTTACATTGTAGTTGCCGTAGACTATCTTATGAAATGGGCTAAAGCAGCTGCTGTAACAGACTACACATCATCTACAGCTGCATGATTTGTGCAACAACAAATCGTAAATAGGTTTGGTGTGCCACGTGCGCTTATTTCAGATAATGGAACACACTTCATAGGTGTAAATTTTCGAAAGCTAATGCAACGCTTAGGGGTTGAACATAAATTGACTACATTTTATCACCCCCAAGCTAATGGACAAGCTGAGGTCACCAACAGGGAAATCACTAAAATATTAACTAGGACAATTAGCAAGTATAGGTGAGACTAGAGCACTAAACTAAATGATGCTCTTTGGGTATACTGCTCCACCTGGAAACTCCCTATAGCCTACTCTCCCTATTAGTTAGTGTATAGAAAGCTTCCAATGCTTCCAATTCAAACCGAGCTCCGTACACTATCCATGGCTTGTGACCTCCACCTCAATCTTGATCTAGCACAAAAACAAAGGTTGGCAACTTTAAACGTGCTAGACAAAAACTGATTAGCTGCCCTATCATCAAATGAGTTGCACAAGGCATATAACAAGCAATGTCATGACTTGAAGATTCAAAAGATTAAATATCAACCAGGAGATAAGATTCTCTATTGGAATCCCACACATGTGCCACAACGCACAAAATTTCAAACACTGTGGGAAGGACCTTACATTATTCATACAACCTTTCCTTTAGGGGCCATGACCATTTACAAACCTAAGAGCCCTGATAAGAAATTATTAGTCAATGTGCAATAGACAAAACCTTTCCATGAATTTAGAACGGCCAGTGCACATAATACCTCTGAGAAGGAACAACCCTGCTCATTATTTCGGATCTCCTCCTTCCAACTCAGTCATGGGGGAGACGGCCACCTCTGTTGATCATTTGAGGCCCTCAGTTCCTTTTTAAGTTTTTTTTTACACATTTTTATTTTACAAATTTCTTTAACTTTTCTTGTTTTTGTTTTGCAACATCGTTGATATCTTTTCATTTCTTTGTGTGATTGTTTGTTTTTGTTTTTTTTTTTTGTTCTTATTTTGTCTTTGTTTGTTGTTTTTGTTTTGTTAGATTCATCACCTAATAAGTGCTCTTGATGGTGGTATGAACTATATTCTATTGATTGCTAATGTTTGGTTTTACCTTTGAGTTATAATGTTGATACTAAGGTATGGTTCTTTTGACATAATAGGCAATGAGTTCATGTCATCCATGCATCCATGAATTTATATGGTCTCTCTTGTCTTGGAACTGTACAGTCCCTTTCTTTAATAATAAAACTATTAACAAATTGGTGACTGGACATTTCTCAAACTAAGGAAGGACTCAAGGACTGAAAAGGGTGTGACTTCAAGGGGATTTGATGCATTTGTGCTAGCTATTCTCTTGGTTGGTTGGATGTTTTTCTTCTTGAGTTTTCCTTACCATTCCGACATTGCTCCATTATTCGGAAGTTGAGCCAATAAAAATAAGTCTTTGCATGGTGTGGTTCTCACACAAAAACACAGTGAGAATTCAAAGCACACCCCTTAGAAAAAATAATTATTTCAGCTACAAGCACTAGTTATGGAACTAAACACATGTGTTTCATCTAACTAAGGCCCTCTCTCGCTTCCTACTTTTCCCTTTCTCATTTTCCTAGAATGGTGGTGACTCTTTGGTGGAGGCATTCTTGTTACTTCAAGTGGATGGATTGGCTGAGTGTATTAATGTGAATTCATTGTAAGTAAATTGTTTGAGGCTGGATTTGGAATGGGAACTACTCAGTCACATTAACCATACATACACAAGGGGCTGTACACCACCTTGTTCTTGGGACTCCATTCCATTCTCTTCTCTTCTCCCCATCATTCTTTCTCCACTTTCCACCTCATTGTTGGTTGTATCAGTAGTCTATATTTTGGTTGATGCATTGTTTTCTTTTTTGGTAAATTCTTCTGGTTAAGACTTTAACTCTTGCTTCCGAATGACATTTCTAGAGCCTACGGACTCTTTGAATGTGGGATTGTCAGGGCAGCAAGGGCATGAGCCTACTTTGGGGAGGACCCATTGGCATTCCTATTTGGTGCACCAGTTAACTTCTTTCCCTTAAACATTGCTGCAATCAACATTTTTTTTGTTCATTCCCATCTCTCACATCCATTTTATCAGCATTGCCATTGTTTCTTTTTCTCCATATTTCTTATTCATTATATTTTTTCATTCTATTGCTACCAGAGAATTGCTCTTAATCATGGGGGCCCTAGTCCAATTTTTTCAATTTTCCTAACCCCTACACCTTGGGTAGTCACTAGTGTTATATCTCTAGAATCTGTATTAGCCATATCACAACTTAGCCAATGGACCTTACACCAAGACAAGGTATCAACTGCATTGTGATTTACTTATCCTTGCTCATATGTGACTGTGTTGTGTGTGCATATGGCAATCATACAGCAATGGACTGGATTTGGAGAACACACACAAGATGGACTGGTGCTGAAACAATTGTGCAAAGAAAAAGACTGATGGCGTGGTTATAGATGGACAATGGAAGGTGCAATCCTAGCATCAGCAGCACCATGTCTTCTTCTTTTCTCTCTCTCTCTTCTCTCTCAACTACCAAATAAGGCTGGATGTCAGTTGTGTATAGTGTTCATTCTTGTAGTCATGAACACTAATATTGTCATGTATTGTAATGATTGATCCGTTCACACGTCATCCCATTCACCATTAGTTGTCATTCAAGTCAATAATCCCATACCTTTCAAATATTTTCTAAGGAACTCGAGGACGAGTTTTCATTTAGTCATGGGGGTATGATGAGCCACAATATCACGTACGCGATATCGCATCAGCCACGCGATATTGCATTCTTTCTCATCTTCTATAACTAAGAGGCGGCACCCTTGTTTCCAAATAGTTAGACTTAGACCCTTAGCCAAATTCTTGTAGTTTTGTTATTCCAGAGTTAGAATTATTTTTGTGTGCCCACAGTAGGAGTCATAGAGTGAACAAATCTTTATTGGAGCAATTTGTACCTAAGCATAATTTTGTGTACGAAAATAAAGATGAACTTTATGATAAACCTTGTAGCATACAGATTAAGCTAATTAGTAATTAATGATTGTTTAATGATTTCCTAGTTAATACCTTTCTTAACCTTCAACCCCTTTAGTTAAATACACTCAGTACGACTGCTTCGAGCATGCTTGTAGCGTTGGGTAACCCAGTAACGATTAGCATTTGGTAATCCCAGTAGCGTTGTATTGATTCAAGATGTGTATGGCAAGTGGGAATTAATACTGGTGTTATGAACATTTAGAACTAGTTAATGAATAGTTAATGTAAGTTAGTCACTTAGTTCTCTCTCCCTTTCCTTTATTAGCAGAAGACATAAAAAGACAAAAAGCTATAAAAATCATATACCTCAAGCTTACTTAACCATAAAACTGTGACAATACAAGTAAGTTTGGGAAGACAGCGATTGATTAACCCTGAGTGTTCCATTAAGGCACGTAAGCACTTAGTCCTTGGAGTTCGACCAGATCGCATGTGAAATGCTTGTATTCGTATGGTTGAGTGTAGGGGTACCTCACCACTCATCAGTATAAAAAGATGTAAAATAAACAAAGTGTAAAACAAAAATGTGTAAAAAAAATAGAAAAAATAAGGAGCTAGGTAAATGGTTAGCACAAATGGCCATCTCCCCCATAACTAAGTTGGAAGGAGGAGATTCAAAAGATTGAGCAAGGTTGTCCATCCAATGAGGTATTCGTTACACTAGCTTGCTTGGGCTCATGAGAAGGTTTTATTTGTTGAATTTTAACCAATTGTTTCTTATTTGGGCTTTCAGGTTTGTAGATTATCATGGCCCCAAAATGAAAGGTTTCATTAATTTGATAAGGTTCCTCCCATAATTTTTAAAATTTAGTTCATTGTGGAACATGTGTGGGGTTCTAGTAGAGGACCTTATCTCCTAATTGAAATTTGACTTTCCTTATTCTTAGGTCATGTTGTTGCTTACTAAATGCCTTGTGCACTTCATTTAAGGATAGGGCCACTAATTGATTTTCATCTAGAGCTTTAAGATTGATCAATCATTTTCTTTGTGCTAGACTCAGGTTAAGATCTAGGTCACAAGTTGTTGAAAGTGTATGAAGCTCAGATTGAATAGGAAGTGTTGGTAGTTTTCCATACACCAACTCATAGGGAGAGTAGCCTATAGGGAGTTTAAATGTTGAGCAATAGACCCAAAGGGCATCGTTGAGTTTTGTGCTCTAGTCTCTTCTATATTTGATAATAGTTCTCATTAAGATCTTTGTAATCTCCCTATTAGTAACCTCTACTTGACCATTGGCTTTGGGGTGGTAAGGTATTGTTAAATTATGTTCAACCCCCAAGTGTTGCATGAGCTTCAGAAAAGTGGTGCCTATGAAATGGGTTCCATTGTTAGAAATCAGTGCACATGGCATCCAAAACTTGTTTACAATGTGCTATTAAAAAAACCAAGCAATAGTGAATGATGTATAGTCGACAACGGCTACTACTACTGCCCATTTAGTACATTAGTCAACAACGATCATAATGTATGCCTTTCAATTGGACATGGGTGTGATGGAACCCATTAAGTCTATGCCCCATATGTTGAAGGGTTACAAAGGTTGGATCCACTATTAAGGTTCCTCAATTCACGTAATCATCCCACCATCTGGTTGATAGTGTTCACAAGATTGAACAAATTCGTGGCCATCCCTAAAGATTGTTAGCCAATAGTACCCTACCATCAAGATTTTAATGGCCATGCATCTCCCTCCATAGTGGCCTCCACAAGGGCCCTCATGAGCATCTTAGAGAATGCGCAGTTGATCAATATCAAGGACACACTAACAAACCAAGCCATCAACACACACTTTGTAAAGGTGTCCATTAATTTTCATGAAGCACTTAGCTTGATAAAGAAACTATTATTTTCTCCTATGATCCAAATCTTATGGCATCTCTTGAGTGAAAAGATAATTGAGGATGCCATCATACCATTTTGGTTCTGTAGGTACTTGGTCACTAATTGCTCCACCAAGGAGGAGTTTGTCAAGAAATTGATTAGAGAGTGGGCTCTCCTTCTCTTTGTTATCCCATCTTAACCAAGGAAGATGATTAGTAATCATGTTCTTAGTCCCTTTTCGATCTACCATTGTAAGATCAAATTCCTACAAGATCATCAGCCACCATATGACATAAGGACTCACCGTTGGCTTGTTCATCAAGAAGCAAATGGCACTGTGGTCAATGTGCACAAGCACTTTGTACCCAAGCACATAATGAATGAACTTAGCCAAAGCATACACCATTACCATTATTTCTTTCTCTGTTGTGATGTAATTAAGCTATGCATCCACAATGCTTCAGCTAGCACAATGGATGTAATATAGATGTTTCTGATCATCCAATTATGTCAGCATGGCTTCCAAGGCATAATTTGATGCATCCGTCATGATATGAAATGATTTGGACTAGTCTACTGCTCGTAGAATTGGATTTTCTATGAGTTTCTCCTTTAGTTGTTAGAATGCCTTTTCACATTCCTTGGTCCAAACAAATGGAGCATCTTTTTTTTTGTTAGCTTGACCAAAAATTTTGTGATTTTAGTGAAATTCTCTATGAATCACTAGTAGTAGCTAGTGTGTCTAAGGAATGACCGAACATCTTTAACTATTTTCGATTAATGAGTTATTCCTTAGATGACCCTTATCTTTTCAGGGTCTACCTTAATCCCTACTTGTAAGATTTTGTGCCCCAAGACTATGCCCTCTTAGACCATTAGATGGCTCTTTTGCCAATTAAGCTATAGGTTTTTCTTCACGCATCTTTTTAATACTTACTCAAGGTGGTCCAAGGCTTACTTGAATGTACTACCATAAGTGGAAAAGCCATCCATGAAGACCTCCACCATGCTACTAGTTTATTGCTGAAAGATGTTCAAGACCAGGCGTTGGAATGTGGTAGGAACATTACACATAAGGACTTGTGAATGTAGTTTTGGCTTGATCCTTTGGTGCAATCTGAATTTGGTTATAGCCACTATAACCATCCAGAAAGCTATAAGATCGACAAATGACAATAGAAAATGATCTTTGAATCTTGCCATGTTCAATAACTGAAATCAATACAAACCTATCACTTGTCATCTTTCTTTGGCACAATCACAAGTGGGCTAACTCACTCACTATATACAATAGGATAGATGAACCCAACCTTGAGGAGTTATTCTATTTTCTCCTTAGTGATTTTCTTTAATTTGGGATTCAATAGTTGTTGTGGCTACTTCTTTGGCTTCATGGCTAGATTAGTATAGATACAGTGCTAGCATATTTATGGGTCAATCCCAATGAGTTTAAGATATGATGAAGTAAAGGTTGTTGGCCATCTATTAACCACTTTCAACAGTTTCTCTTTTTGTTCAAGAGAAAGTTTAGCATTGATTATAACCAGCTTTCCATTTTTCAGGAATGCATATTCCAAACCAGCAATTAGAGTTTTTATCTCTAGGGGCTCTTGTTTAAATTTTTAGGAATTTCCAACTCTCCCCAATAGGTATCATCATTTTCGTCATCAAAGAATTGGCAATGAACTTGCTCTAGTTCATCCATGCCTATGACATAGGTGCATGTCAGGCTCTTAGTCAATTCCATGCAAATTGTGTTACTTCTAGAATTAGCTATCAACCACTAGATACCTTCTTATTTTATGGCTACTACATACAAGAACCTTTGGATATCTACCTCATTTTCACACTACTTACATGATCAAATGGATGTTCTTTTCACATACCAAAGTTTCTGCACACAATTGCACCCTATATCACTAAATGTGATGCATGGAACTCGTTTCTTCTTGATCTTTCCAAATCCATTTTCCTTGGAAATTTCCAAGAAAAGATCTTTGATGTCCATTCTTGCATTAGCAATATTTGGCCACATCATTTCCATAATGATTGAAAAATCCCCCTTGTAGTTTTCAACTTTGATTACTAGGAAATTGGTAAGATACAACTGCCCATAAATAGTGGTCACAATATCTTCTACCAGTCCCAATTGAATAGCAATGGACTAGTGTGCCAATTCTAATCTGATATTGCTCTCCTTGAGAAACAATAGGTTCTAGGCAATATACATCTCATGGGAAATCATATTAACATAGGAACCTAAATCTAGAAGAGCTTTGCATGGTTCATTTCCAGCAATTTGCAAATAGATAAGGGGACTTCCAAAATCAACTAATTTCCTGGGAGGGTTGCTAGCCTAGATCCAGTAAGATACGACATGAGTTAACAGAATAGTGCAGATCTTGGAAGGCATTTGGTTTGAACCACTCTCAATTTGATGATTTGTAGAGGATGACTAGCTGTATAAATTCCTGAGGGCTTAGGAGGACTATTGGGATAGAAAAATGGTAGTTTACGAGATGTAGGTTTTGAACCACTTGGTTGATTAACCAATTGTAAATTAAAATCCCTTGTAGCATTACATTGTTGCAACTGACCTAGAAGCTTACCATACATGAATGGAGTAGGCAGTAGTTGTGTTGAAGGTGGAGGAACAAGTGCAGGCACATGAGGAAGGTATGGATGGAATATGGGATCCCTCTAGGAGTTGGAGAATGAGTTTGATGATATTCAAGAGAGTGGTAGTGATGTTGGAAAGAAGAAATGTGACTAGAAGAGTCACATGGAGACATGAGTTTCTGAACATAATACCCATATGAATCTAGATACCTATAAGGGTACTGCTACCATGGTAGTGACATCCCCCACAACTATGGTTGCTACCATTACTAATACTACTCATATGGTTATAGTGGAGTTCCACTTGGATAATAAGGTTGTTACTAGTGGAACTTCCTAGGATTACCTTGAGAATAAGTCAATCTTCTAGGTGTTTATCTTTTTGATAGTTGTGGATTTAGAGCATACACCCCAAATTCCTGTAAGTGTGACACAACAATGCAACATCCTTGAGGATGTTCATAGTGATAGGTACCACATCCACCATCATCATCTGATTCAGTCTCCACAACTTCTTCTACTGTAGTAGCTTTTCCATTGCCCCTTTAGTAGGCATGTTCAACTTCATTCTACCTCCTACAATCATGATGACTACTTTGCTCTCTTGATTCTTCTATGACTTTTAGAGTAGTTTGGAAATTTTCATCCAATGAATATCATATTTTACCTACCTTAGCTAAAATTTCAAACAAGATGTTTCGATTGACAAGGTATTTTGTTACACCACCTCATCAAGAGATGACTCCTCCTCACTATTACAAAAGTAGACCTTCTTCTTTCTGATGGAAGGATTTCTATTATAATCTCCTACATTTTCTCATTTCCTTAACTCTTCTTCTTCTTTTACTACCTATTCAATTAGCCTTTGTATCTGATGGGCTCTTAATTTTGACAATCTTCCTTAAGCTTAGACCCCAAGGGTCCTCCATGTTTCTGACCAAAGCCCATCTATGATGTGGTGAAGTTATTCCCATTTAGAGCAACCATGGCTAGGGCATCAATGTAATAATGAATAATATCTAACCATGGCGACATTCAAAGGTTCATGTGTTCCTTATTTCTAGCCTTAGATTTGCCTTCACAAGTTTGACACCCTAGAGTACATTTGATACTTCTCATTAAATAGTTCCAGCATTATACTCCATCGATGGATTGATTCTGGTTCTAGAGACCAGTACCAGATTTCTGCTTCCTTGATGAGTGTTATGGGAAACAACTTGAGCTTTTGCCAATCATTTTTAATATTTTTTAAGGCATAAGCATCGTGAAAAACTTGTAGATGCATTTGAGGATCTAAGTTATATCCCCCTCAAATCCAGGGATATTGTTCATGTCTAGTAACATGATTTGAATATCTTTCACATGCTTGGTAGGAATTCTGATAGCCTCTATGATGTTGAGCATATTTCAAGTGGCTAGCAGAGGTTCATTGGCATGCTCTTGATGACACCTATGATGTCCTCTGCCATTCCTTCATTCATGGTGGTCTCTATAATTATTGTTGTTGTTCCACCGCCTACAATTCTTTTTAGATTCGAAGAAGGAAGCTGATCCAAATGAAGAGAGCGAAGAGGGAGGAGGACTGCCATCATCGTGGTGTCTACCACTTTCTCTCCATTTTTCATGGTCATGATCCTTGGAGTAATCATCATTATGCTTGTCCTAGTTCCGCTTCAACTCCCTTAGAGCTCCCATGACCATGGGACTCCTTATTACTAGAACCCTGGTTATTGATCACTGATTTAGGATTTGGGTTCAACTTCCCTCCACCAGAGTCAAGAGGTGGAGAGTTTGCATGTTGAGAACCTTAGGAAAGAGGTTTCTCATTATCCTTTTGATTTAGCATAAACAAGGGATTAGTGAATCATTTCCCCTTCATGGCTTCGTGGATATTTTCTTGTTGTCAATCTTGTTTGCATTGTGTCTTAGTGGGATGATAATCTCAAAAGTCATGATCTTCCACAACATACTCTCCATGAAGCTCCTGAATGCCCAACCTTGTAATAGTTTGGAGTAGCATCTTAGAAACAAATCAATCAGGTGGTAATACAACGTTCCCCTCCATGTCTCACCACCGAATTTGTTCATCCTGATGGAGGACGTAAGTAAAATTGGGTACAAACTCATCAAGATGAGTGTACGCCACTCTGCATTCTTGTGGTACTAGTGACTTAGAATCATCTTGGCTATGAGAAATAATTTCTTAGTGTCCTTGTAGTATAATTTTGATAAATTATTATGATTTAACCTTGTCGGGTTTGTTTCAATGATGTTAAGTAATTTTCACTAATCCTAAACTAATAATGCATGTTACTAGCTAAAAATCTCTAACAATGGTGTCAATGATGAGCAACGAGGTATCCCTATGCCCAACCATATGAATCACTAAGGCATTCACATGCAATTAGATTGAATTTCTTGGATTTCTAGTGTTCTCATGCATAAGATTCAATCTAGAAGGTGAATCTAATCATGGAACGATCAGTGTCTTCCCAACTACACTTGTGAAGCTCATTTGTATGGTTAAGTGCAATTGAGGCACATGATTTTTATTATTTTATATTTTTTTTGCCTAAGGTTGGTAATATATTGAGAAGAAATTGATTAACAAATTCAACTAATTTAATTACTATTTAATAACTAACTATCATAACATAAGCATTTAGTCCCACTTTCCGTACACATCTTGAACACATACAACACTGCTGGGTGACCAAGTGTTAAGCGCTATTGGGATTACCAAGTGTTATTTGTATCCTCAAAGTGGTCGTAATTATATGTGCTAGTATATTTATCTTAATTAATTACTTAAACTCTTAATCATTCTATGTTAATTAATGAAAAAATAAAGGCATAAATAAATCATTAAGCTACTCCAAGTCCTACAAGGTTTATCAAAAGGCTTGTCTTTATTGCCACACACACTATGGTGCTTAAGTACAACAATGCTTGAATAAAGATCCATACACTCCTTGACTCCTGCTATGGGCACTCAAAAAATGATTCTATCTCTTACAAAAATATACTGTAAGAAGTTCTCTAGCAACTAAAATTCTAATGCCCCATTAACACAGCTGGGGTGCCATATTTATAGACCTACTAGGGTGCCATGTCAATGTGGGGAACCCTACATCAATGGGATCCTATTAATGGGGTCGTGTCAATGACATCCCATCGACACAGCTGACCAAAGACAATTTATCACTTGGTGTGACCAAGTGTTGGTATTTATAGGGCTAAAAAAGACCCACTACATCGCATCAATGATGATGTAAGTAGAGCTACAATGTTGTAGATACGATATCATAGATACAATATAATAGCTTAGTAAAAACAAGTTTTATCATACCACCACAACTAACTAGAAACTCGTCCTCAAGTTAAAACAAAAGGAGGATAGTGTTCCTTACAAAATTAGGAGGTATACCTAGACTTTGATATAACTACTTATATACATGGCTACTTGACTTTGAATGTTGCATTGTAGTTCAGATGGTATTTTACTAATTTATCATGCATTGCATGATGGACACAATTAACAACAAATAATATAAAATAAAAAATGGTAGAGCTTAATGCAGTATTTAAGTTCCTGGTGGTGGTAGCTTTTCCATCAACTTCTTTCATTTTTCATTAGGCTTCTAAAACTGGTAATGATTGAGGAGTACCCAAAGCTTTTTTTCCTTTGACCTAGGATCATGTACCATCCATGCAAATTCTACAATGTTTGATGGCATTGGTACTTCCCATGGGCATGGTAGTGATGAAAACATCTTATTGGCTTTCAAATACCAAGTTGCAAACTGCCTTCTCTCTTTCCCAAAAGCCCTAGATATCTTGCTTCATTCTTGATGGTCAATCTTTCTGCAAGCTAGGTTTACTACTACATCTTTCTAACCTTGGTAGCCAAATTTTACTATTTTGAGTTCAAAGTTTGCAATATGCAATTTCTATTGGGCATCTTTCCTATCTACAAACTTCTTCTCATACAATCCATACATGGTAGCCACCTATTACTCTAACTCATTTCTTGGTCTACTTGTTGTTAACATGGCTAGATTAGCATACCGAAGGTTTTCTAACCCCATGTACTCTATGACATCCTCGATCTGCAGGTTATTATTCTTTACTTCAACCTAGTTAACATGGGCTAGGCTATCAAAAATTGGCTGCCAATCAAGTGTTTATGCTATAATTACACTAATCTTGGCCTTGGCCCTTTGGATTTCTTTTTCATTGACTTGCTTGTACATGCCCACCTAGTCTATGAAGTGTTCTTTAAGTCATTCATTTTTCTTGGCCTTGTTTTACCACGCACTAATTTCAATTGCTAATTTTTGTCAAACTGCACAAAGTTCTTGCATTGATAAAATTCAATTTTCTCTAGCCAATCTATTCATGTCCTGGTTAACTCTATTGAGCTATTCTCATAGTTGATGAATGCTTTCTTCAAGAATATTTTTCTACTTTTTAATATCTGTTAAATTTGTATTATCTACAGCAAATTTCTTATTTTCTTCTTCCAAGGTAGTGATGGCTTTGGCATATGCATATGTTTGTGCTTCTACCACTAATGTATTCCTCACAGCCTTCTCTTTCTCCATCTCTACTTGATCCTTACTATGAGTTGCCACACTTATTCTATTCTAAATGCATCTAGTTAGTCTAGGGCTATATACTATGTAGGGTCTTTCTTTTCTACTTTCAAGGCTCCTAATTTAGCTTGCAACCTCCACATTTCATTTTCTACATATTCTACCCTTATCTTACCATGACCAACTTTCTCCTTGTTGTAATCAAATCAAATTGAACTACAATGATATCATTAGGGATATTAAAGAGATTTTACATTACTTATTCTATCTACAGCAGTCGATCAAGGACATCTTCGTGTTTTGCTAGGATCATGGATGTACCGACTAGCATTTCAACATATCTAGTTCTAGTAATATTCATAGGTGGCACAATGGAAATGTTCAATGATTCTTTTATGTGATTATTGATTACTTATGCTACTGCTACTACATCTTGATGTTGCATTATTACTACTGTGGTTCCTTCTCCAGTTGTTAGCATAACCTAGAAAAATGCAGCATTTTCTGAGATTTGCTATGCCTAATCATCATCCTCTCCTTCCTACAATGAGACTTGACCACTCACAAGTCCTATTGATGCTGTAGTTCTTACAGAGTTCTCTCTCACTTTGTACAATGCAGAACCTTCCCTTTTTCCCATCTAATGATTTCTACAATTTGCTACAAGTGTTGCATAGAAGACCTATAATCTAGTTATGTAGGTGGAGCACTCTATCCTCGTCTATCACTAGTAGGTGTTGACCCATTTGGTCCTACTTCTTATTGTCTAGTTGCTACAATGTTACTTGCTAGCATGGATCCTACTACTCCCTAGGTGCCTATTGGCTTCTCCAGTTGATCTTTCTTTGGTGGCACTAGTTTGGACATCACAGCATAAGATGCATTTTAGGCTTTCCTTAGAAAATAATTTATATATCCCAAAATCTTTACTTGCTTGCACTACTTTCTAATGAGGTAAGGAAATGGTAGTGTAAGTTTCCCTACCTTCTTCTCTTCAAACCTTCTCATCCTACACCAGGATGAACAACTACAATGACACGGCATGGAAGGAAACATTCTGTTGCTGCCCAATTGAGCTATTCTTGCAATGCTCTACCAAATGCTTACACGATGTGGTCTTCAAGACAGCCATGCAAAGTATATTTTGGAAGATATTGACACCAGGGATTATCATCCCACTAAAGCACAATGTCTGCGGGACCAACAACTAGAGCAGTGCTACGAATTTTCAAAGGGAAAAGAACTTAACGATTCTCCATTTCTATTGTACCAACAAGCTAGTGGGGAACCCTTCGCTAGGGGTTTTCCATTCAATGAAACTCCTCTCTTCGACTTCAGTGATGGAGGTCAAAATCAAAACTTGCACTCCACAACCATAATCCTGGTTTTGGTAATAAGGGATCCAATGAAAAAGATGGATCTAGAGGGGCAAGTCGAGATAGGGATGCAAAGAAGAAGTAAGATCATGATCATGGTCATGATCACTGAAGAGGTGGAAGTAGCCACCGTGATGGTGTTAGCTCTCCTTTATATTCCCCTTCGTCATCTTCTTCTTCTTTTGGCTCTGACCATGACCACAGAAGGCAACACCATGATGGAGGTAATTGAAATGAATGAAATGATCGATGGGACCAAAATGATCCAAGGGACCATTACGAATGGTAGGATCAAGGGCATATGTGTTCAAGAGAGGCACATCACCATGAACAAAGGGGTAGTAGAGGGCATTATAGGCACCATGATCAAGGCCTTGATGAGCCTCTACTTGCTACTCAAAGTATGCTTAACATCGCAGAGGCAATGAGAATTCCAACAAGGCATATGTGAAGGATAGTCAGATCAAATGGTTAGACATGAACAACATTCCTTGATTTCAAGGAGGATATAACTCTGATCTGCAAAATCATCTTCAAGATTTTCAAGATGCATGTACCTTGCAAACTATAAAAAACAAGTGGCAGAAACTGAAGTTGTTCCCAGGACACTTATCAAAGAAGTAGAAAACCGGTACCGATCTTTAGATCTAGAATCTATTAGATAATGGAGTACTATGCTTGAGTTATTTAATGATAAATATCAAAAGTACTCCAAAGTGTCCAACTTAAGGAAAAACATTCAAGGATGAAAACAAGGAAGGAACAAACCCTTGGATGCTACCATTGGTTGATGCTACACCTTATTACACAAATGTTCGGGCCATGGTTATTCTCAACTAGATCAACTTTGCCACATAGTAAAAGGACTTTGATTAGAAACAAGGGGAACCCTTGGTGTCTATGCCCAAGGGCAACTATCAAAACTAAGTGCCCATCATATACAAAGATTAATAGAGCAGGTAGCCATAGATGAGGGCGAGCTAAGAAAAAGAGAAAGTGCAAAAGAGTACAACCATGATCCTTCAATTCGCAAGAGCGAGGTTCGATTCTGCAATAGTGAGAACAAGTCTGTATTTGATGAGGGGGTAAATAAAAAAACCTTGTCACTTCAAAAATTTCAATCTAAATTTATGATCAAGGTTGATCAGTTATGGGACTCAATGAATAACAGATTCCAAACTATTCTCAAAATTGCTGAAGAGTCCAAAGAACAAGATAGTGACCACAAGCACAGGAGGCACAAGGAAGCTAAATGTGCATATCACAAAGGTAAGGGCAAGCTTGCTACAATCAAAGAAGTTGCAGACAGTGAATCAGATAATGATCATGGGTGTGACATCTATCAGTATGAACATCCTAAGGGATGTTGCCCCATTGTGTCACATCTATAGGAGTCTAGGGTGTATGCCTTAATCCACAACTTACACAAAGGAAAGCCTCCAAAAGGTTACCTTATCCTAAAGGTAATCTTACGTGGTTTCACTGACAATAACCGTATTATCCAAGTGGAGCTCCACCATAACTATATGAACAATATCAACAATGGCAGCAACCACAACATGGGTGCTGGCACTACCAAGGCAACAATACCCTTACTAGTAGCCTGATCCATATGGTTACTATGTTTAGCAACCCATGTCTACACGTGATTCTTCCAGTCACATTTCTAATTTCTAGCCTTACTACCACCCTTTAGATTATTATTGAGCTAATTCGCCATATGAAAGAAGAGATACCACCTCTTACCCTTATCATCCTCCTATCCCTACACATGCTCCTCCTCCATCCATACAGCTACCACCTACTGCACCTATGCAGGGTGGATTACCAACTCAACCACAACAACGCAATACTATGAGGGCTATTAATCTGCAACTGAATCATCAATCAAAGAGGTCAAATGCTTGATCAAAGAAAATATCTTTCTTTCAAGTCCACCTAAGCCCTCTCATACACCCATAGTTGACAACCCTACTCCTACCTCTCCCTCCTCTATCAAATTCCTTCAAGCCTCCTTCAAACTAAACTCTAGCTAGGATCCATACTGTAATGCTCACTCATACCATATCTGATTGGATCCATGCAAGAAACCTTCCCATAAAATTATCCAATCTTGGAAGTCCTTTAATTTATTTGCAGATTGTTGGGAATGAACTATGCAAGGCTCTTCTTGACTCAGGTTCTAGTGTTAATTTGATTTCTCATGAGATGTACACTACTTGGACCCTGCCTCCTCTCAAGAAGAGCAACATAAGATTAGAATTGGTAAACCAGTCCATCACTATTCCATTGGGATTGGTCGACGACATTATGACCACTGTTTTTGGATGGTCTTATCCTACCGATTTCCTAATAATCAAAGTAGAGAACTACAAAGGGGATTTCCTAGTCATCATGGAAAGGGCATGGCTGAGCACTGTCGATGCAAGAATGGGCATTAGAGATCTTTCCCTGGAGATATCTAAAGAAAATCCATTTTGAAATAGTAAGAAAAAGAGAGTCCCATGCATCGCATATAGTGATACAGGGTGTAATTACGTGCAGAAACTCTAGGTCGTAAAGCAAGCATCTATCTCTACATGCAAGCAATGTGCACCAAAAGCAGAAATTCAAAGGTATTTATATGCAACAGCCATACAACAAGAGGGTACCCAATGGCTGACCACTAATTATGAAAGCAGCACACTTTGCATGGAACCAATTGAGAGCCTAACATGTGCATATGTCACAAGCATTGATGAACTAGAGCAAGTTCATCACCAACTCTCTAACAACACAAATGATGATCCTCACTAGGAAGAGTTGGAAATTCTTGAAAAATTCAAGCTAGAGCCCCTTGAACTAAAAATGCTACTGACTAGAATAGAATATGTGTTTTTGAAAAATGGAAAGCTAGTTATAATCAATGCAAAACTTACTCTAGAATAGAAAAGGAGGTTGTTGAAGGTAGTTGAAAGATGGCCAAGAACTTTTGTTTGGTTATATCTTGAACTCACAGGGATTGATCTTAAGATATGTCAGCATCACATCTACACTGATCTAGCCATTAAGCCAAAACAACAACCACAAAGGCAATTGAACCCCAAGCTAAAGCATATTGTCAAGGAGGAAATCAAGCAACTCCTCAAGGTGGGGTTCATTTATCCCATTGCATATAGCAAATGGGTTAGCCCACTTGTAATTATGCCAAAGAAAGGTGGCAAGTAGTAGGTTTGCATCGATTTCAAGCTACTGAATATGGAAACATTCAAGGACCATTTTCCGTTGCCATTTCTTGATTAGTGATGAGTGGCGAGGTACCCCCTACACTCAACCATATGAATATGAGCATTCACGCATGATCCGGTCAAACTCTGCGGACAGGCTAGTTGTGGTATCTAGATCATTACACGTTGATCGCAGGTCGTTGTCTTCCCACCTAGACTAGTATTTGCTTTTATCACGTATGGTTTAGTCTAAAGTAAGGTGTATGATGTGGACCTAAACTAGTGCTACCCCTAGAGGAAATGGAAAATAACTTTTTTTAAACTAATAAGTAATAAGAAATGAAGTCTAAGCTAATGGGACATGGGAGGAGAGAGTCTAAACTAGCCTAAGTGCGATGAGCATCTATTCCTTAATCATTCGTACACATCTTGGACCTCGTGCATGACTACTACTGGGATTACCAGGCATAGATCCTAGGTACGCTACTGGGTTACCAAGTAGTTACACTTAAATGCTCGTGATTAAGTTGTACTCATTTCGCATTTGACAATAGGAATAATAAATGATGGCAAAGAAATATTAACTAAGAAGATAATAAATAACAATAACAATTAAACAATTAAAACTAAGTGAATGCTGCAATGATGAAGTAATCTCAATCTTTATTTCCGATCATGTGCGTGTCCAAGTACGTCACACTTGAATAAAGGTTCCGTACAATTACAAGCATCACACTACAGGCATGCACTTGGGAAAATAGTCTAACTCCTACAAAAACAAACTGCAAGGGCTTCGCTACAACTACTAGAAATATGATCCTAAGTGCGGCGGGTGTGCATTTATATATAACCAGAGAAAAACTCTATGTAAATGGGGTCGTGTCAACGCATGGACAAATGCATCGACGGGGCCATGTAAATGCAGCCCCGTCGACGTGGCCTAGTTAACGCAAGTCCGATATTGGGGGTCCGATATCAGGACCCATCAAACCTGGTATCTTGTATCAGGGTTCCGATAACAGGACCTGATAGACCATGACTCATCAATTAGATGCTTGACACAATATCTAGGCATTGCTACTACATCTTTCTAGATGGTTATAGTGCCTATAACCAAATTCAAATTGCACTAGAAGACCAAGCAAAGACAACATTCACAAGTCCCTGGGAGACTTTTGCATATCATACAATGTCGTTTGGCCTATCTAATGTTCCTACCATATTCCAACACCTTGTCCTAAGCATTTTTCAATAGCATATCAATAGTGGTGTGGAAGTCTTCATGAATGACTTCTCCACCTATGGAGCTACATTTGAATAAGCCTTGGACCCCCTTAAGCAAGTGCTAAAGTGATGTATTGAAACTAACTTGTGGCATAATTGGAAAAAAATTCACCTCATGGTCTATGAAGGCATTGTACTAGGACACATGATATCACAAGCAACAATTGAGGTGGATCCTTAAAAAATAAGGTTCATCCAAGGAATAACCCACCAACCAGAAATGGGTAAAGAAGTTCAATCATTCCTTGGACATATTAGCTACTACCAGCTATTAATAGAGAATTTCTTTAAGATCACAAAACTATTGGTCAAGCTAACAAAAAAAGATGCTGCCTATGTCTAGACTGTAGAATGTGAGAAAGCATTCCAACAACTAAAAGAGAAGCTTGTAGAAACTCTAATCCTACAAGTACCTAATTGGTCCAAGCCATTTCATATCATGACAGATGCATCAAATTATGCCTTGGGAGCTATGCTAACATAGTTAAATGATAATAAACGACCATACTACATCCATTGTGCTAGCTAAAGCATTGTGGGTCACAATTAAACTATATCACTACAAAAAAAATTGATGGTAGTGGTGTTTGCTCTAGAGAAGTTCAAGCATTATGTGCTTAGATACAAGGTGTTTGTGCACATGAACCACAGTGCCATCCGCTTCCTAATAAACAAGCCAATAGTGAGCCCTCATGTCATACAGTGGCTGGTGATCTTGCAAGAATTTGATCTTACGATGGTAGATCAAAAGGGCACTGAGAGAATCTAATCGCTGATCACTTGTCTCGATTGCGATGGGACAACAAAGAGGAAGAAAGTCCACTCTCTAACATGTTTCCTGATGAACTCCTCTTTGCTAGGGCTATAACTAAACAAATGTCCAATGAGCCAAAATGGTATGATGGCATTCTCATCTATCTTCTCACTTGGAAGATGCCACAAGGATTGGACCATCGGAATAAATAACAATTTCTTCACTGGGTAAAGCACTTCATGGAGATCAACAAACACCTCTACAAGGTGTGCGTCGATGGCCTAGTTCGTTGGTGTATCCCTGATGCTAATTAACTACATGTTCTTCAAGATGATCATGAAGGTCTTTGTGGAGGACACTATGCTGGGAGATACACAGTCATTAAAATCCTAATGGTAGGGCACTACTGGCCAACACTCTTTAGGGATGCTCACGATTATGTCCGCTCTTGTGAATGATGTCAACAAGATGGTGGAATGTCTACTCAAATGGAGGGACCTCAATAATGGATTCAACCACTAGAATCCTTCGACATCTAGGGCATTAACTTCATGGGTCCCATCACAGCCATGTCAAATGAAAAGGCATACATCATACTCGCTGTTGACTATTGTACAAAATGGGCAAAAGAAGCAGCTATCATCGACTATGCATCTTTTATTGCTACTCGGTTTGTACAACAAAATATTGTAAATAGGTTTGGTGTGCCACATGCATTAATTTTTTTATAATGGAACTCATTTTACAAGAACTACTTTTCGAAAGCTCTTCCAATGCTTGGGGGTTGAACATAAAATCACAACACCTTACCATCCCCAAGATAATGGTTAAGCTCAGGTTACCAATAGGGAAATCATAAGAATACTAACAAGAACTATTAGCAAGTATAGGAAGGACTAGAGCACAAAACTCAACAATGCCCTTTGAGCCTACCGCTCAACCTGGAAACTTTCTATAGGCTATTCTCCCTATGAGCTTATGTACAGGAAATTACCAACACTTCCTATTCAATTCAAGCTCTGTACACTTTCAATTACTTGTGACCTTGACCTTGACTTGAGTCTAGCCCAAAAAGAAAGACTAATGAATCTCAACCTGCTAGACAAAAATCAATTAGTAGCCTTAACATCTAATGAGTTACACAAGTCCTATAACAAAAAGCATCATGACCTAAAAATTAGAAAAGTTAAATTTCAACCAAGATATAAGGTTCTCTATTGGAACCCCACACACGTACCTCAACGAACTAAGTTCCAAACATTGTGGGAAAGACGGTACATCATTTATGAGACTTTTTCTTCTGGGGCCATGATGATCTATAAACTTGAGAGCCTAAACAAAAAATAACTAGTCAACATTCAATAAATCAAACCTTTCCATGAGCATACGTCAGCTAACACAATAAGCATCTCATCAGATGGATAACCATGCTCCATATTTTAGATCTCCTCCTTTCAACTTAGTTGTGGGGGAGATGACCACTTATGCTAACCATACAAAGTAGATCCTCAATTTTTATTTTACACCATCGTTAGTACACTCACTATTTCTTGAATATTTTACACTTTCTTTTATATTTTCTTTTATTTTATTTGGTGTGATTTTCCAACTTCTTGTCAATAAGTGCTAAGTACATTGGTAATGTGTTACTTGATGGTGGTATGTACTATTTCTATTATTTGATTATTGGTGTCTGGTTTCTAGCTTTGAAATTTTTTACAGATAATTAGGACATTGTTTCTTTTTCATGCAATAAGTAGTGAGTCCACAACATCCACCCATACGCAAACTCTATAGTTTTCTTTATTTTGGAAATGTGTAGTCCCTTCTTCATTAATAAAACTTTAATAAATCTGTGACTTTGGTAGTTTCTAGAATTGGGAAGGATTCAAGGGTTTAAACAGGGTGTAGCTTCAAGGGAACTCAGTATTCTTTGTGCCTTTATATTTACTTGGATGCATGTGTGTTTTCATGGATTTCTTACCATTTTGTGTCGACCTCTAAGAAAGTTGAATAAGTCCTTGCATGGTGTGATTCTCATTAGAAAAAACACATGATGAGGATTCAAAGCACACCCCTTGGACAAAAAAAATGCATGTGTCCTCGCATGGTGTCGTTCTCATCAAAAGAAAAAAAAATGATGATGATTTAAAGTACATACCTTGGACAAATGCATGTGTTTTTGCATGGTGTGGTTCCCATTTTGAAAAAAAATAATAGGAATTCAAAGAATACCCCTTAGAAAAAATAAATGGGCTATAAGCAACAATTATGGAACTCATCCCCTCTAACTAAGACCCTTCCTCACTTCCTACTTCTTCTTTACTAAGGAACGGTGGTTATTCTGTGGGAGCACTCGTGTCTCAGGGGATGGATTGGTCTTAGAATGTCGATGCAAAGTCACTGAATGTGGTTGGTTTTGGTTTGGACTAAGGATGGATCCTATCAAGTCATTTAACCACAAATCTACAAGGGGATTCATGTGATCGTAATTGGGAACTCCATTCCACACTCTCTCTCTCATCCATCTATGCTTCCATGTCTCACCTCACTTCTAGTTTCATATTTTGGTTCGATGTCCTAGTTTGATGTGTTGGAATTCTTAGTTAGTTTCTTCTAGGTTTTTGTACTTAACCTTCTATAACCATTAATTATCCATGCAGCCCATGGACTCTTTAGTTTGAAGTTATGCAAGGGCATAAAAGGCCTGTGCCTGCTTTGGGGAGGACCCACTTGCATATCTTTTGGTTGGGTTAGTTAAGTTCTTTACCCTTAGACACTCTTACAATCAAATTCTCTTTTGTTTACCCTATCAATGAAATCCAATTGTACACATCTTTACAACAATTTTTAGTGAATTTTTCTTTTCATTATTGTGCATTCTTATATCCTCTTCAAATATTTCCTTGTATTTAACTTTTTCAAATTTAATGGACCGCTTAATTTAATTGACCCTATCTATCAGCCTTCCCGCTAACACTACTCAAGGAACCAATCAATCACAATCATAACCTAGCCGAGTGTAACCACTGATGAGACAAGGCATTTAATAGTTATGTGATACATATTGCATACTAATTCATGATTTTGTTGTAACTGCAGTGGGAAGCATGAACTGGAAGTGAGACTATCTTCACCAAGGATGATGTAACAGTACCACACAATGAGAACCATTCGTAATCATAGGAACACTTCTCTTCCTCATTCTTTTGCTGCCAAGGGGTGTTGGATGTCAATGTTATTCAGGGTGTTCACTTCTCTTCTCATGAACATCCCATTTTGTAAAAATTGTAATTCTGTACACTTGGGCACTCAAAGTCTATCTATTTTATCTGAGTCAATTTGTAATGTCGGTCAATAATCCCATACCTACCCAATATGTATTATAAAGAACTTGTTCCTCCTTTTCTTCACTTGAGAATGAGTTTTCATTCAATCATGGAGGTATGATGAACACGATTTTGCTATCTGCTATGACATCACGTACATGACATTGGGGTCCAACTATGACATCACGTACATGACATTGGGGTCCAACTATGACATCACGTACATGACATCGGGGTGTGCACTCCAAGTCTATAAATACCGCACCTAGGCTCTAGTTTTTTATAGTTTTTCAAGTTAGTTTTTAGTTAGAGCAGCGAAGCTCTTGCCATTTCTTCTCTCTGCAGTTAGAATATTTTCTAGGTGCCCGCAGAAGGAGTCTAAGTGTGTACAATTCTTTGTTTGAGCACTGATGTACCTGAGTGTAGCAATATGATGAGAATAAAATGAACTCTTTTAACAATCCTTGTAGCACTAAGAATAGATTAATATTTTCTTTAATGCATTTTACTTTCTTGTTCTTTACTTTAATGCATTTGAATTAAGCATTTTATTTCCAATTGTTCATGAATACAACCACTTCGAGCATACATATAGTACTTGGTAACCTAGCAACGCTTAACATTTGGTAACCCAGCAGCACTATATGTGTTCAGGATGTGTTGGGGAAGGTGGGACAGTTACTTGTATTAGGCTAGATAGGCAATAATGAATTAGATTTTAAATTACTCTACTCTTCATCTTTGTTGTAGGCAATCACATCTATAAAACATAAAATGATAAAAAAAATCATATACCTCAATTACACTTAAACCATACCCTTGAGCCTCACAAGTGTAGTTGGGAAGACAACAAATGTTCTTAACGCTCATTTCACTTCCTAGAGAAACTAGTGTACTAGATAATTATAGGTCCATGGAATTTGACCAGATTATGCTTAACGCCTTAGTGATTCATATGGTTGGACGTAAGGGTATCTCACCGCTCACCATGAGCCAATAGTTTTAGGAATGCCTTTATAGGTTTTCATCTTTACAACCAAGGATGATAGATATGAAATTTTCATCTATGCTATTTGGATTGTGACATTGCAAAAATTATTTTTCCGTTTGACGTACTTTATAAATTTAGGAAAAATTAATATTATTTATTATATATTAATATTTTATTTAATTATTATTTTTAATTTTAATATTTAATTTAGTAAATTTCAAACATGAATATCTTTATTTCTAAATGTTTGATTGTGGTGAAACAAGTGTTGTTGGAATCATTATTTTATGTACTATTTTATGATGTATTGAATAAAATTTTTTGAAACCTACATTTTTGTGGCTGTACAAATTTCTATTTTTCTTTAAATAAATTTTATTTAATTATGCATGTAAGAAATATGGAATTTTGTTATGTTGTATTGCTCTACTATATTTATGCTTCTAATCAATAATATTTATCAATTGTCTGGCTTCCTTTTGAATTAGTAAATTAAGGTTAAATCTAGATACCTAAGGTTTCATAACATTTCTATTAGTTAGTTATATGATTTTATAGATAATTAATAGGGATATTACATGTGAATTGTATCATCTTACATCATCTTAAAGAATTTTTTGTTATTCCCTATGCTTCTAAAAGTCATAGTTTTAACTACTTACTAGGCTTTTGAAAATACAAATTTCAACATCAAGCTAGGCTTATAGAAGCAACCATTAACTTTAAGAAGGCTGGATTTCAATACTAAATAGGGCTTTCAGAAGCATATGTAACTTTTTAAAAGCTTAAATTTCAATGTTAAACAAGGCCTTTAGAAGCATCTTTGACCTTCTAGTTGCCATAACTATGATAGAGGTACAAGTCACAACATCTTTCATTAGGAAGACTCCCTTTTTTATTATCCACCATACTTTTGAAAGCCAGAATCTCAACATCAAACTAGGCTTTCAAAAACATCTTTGATCTTCTAGTTTCTTGAGCTTTGAATGAGATGCAATTCACACCTTGCAAAATGCAGGAGTACTATCAAGCACATAGTCTTTCATTTTGTAAAATATGGGTTGATGTAAAATGCACCTTTAAATAAAATTTTAAATTTGATGGTGGGAATGCAAATCCATGATGTAGTCTATGTTCATACATGTTCAATCATCATGAGTGATAAAGTGAATGCATCATACATAATGCATACCAATCATATCATAAGTAGTGTAACTACTTCTCAAAGATGCATGTAACCATGTGATGACGCATCAGTTGGCTAAGATATTGTAGATGTTATGTCACAAATGTTGCATCACATTTGTGTTGTAGCATCCTTGATAGTGCATCTTAGTTGGCTGCTACATCGTAGATGTGATATCACAGCTGCATCAATGGGTACGCATTGACATGATCCCATTGATGCATGCATTAATGCAATCTCATCGACGCATGCGTTAACGCGTATGCGTTGATGTGGTGTCTATTTTTGCCTATAAATACATGTGCTCGCACTGTGTATTGGCATTCTTTTGTCAATAAAGTAGCCGAACCTTGATGAAGCACCAATTGGTTGCATCGATGCAGCCGCTTCAAGGCAGTTGCGTCAATGCAGCCATGTCGACAAGGCCCTGTCGATGCGGCCCCATCAATGTAAATGATGTGTTGACAAGGCCTCATCAATGCATGTAATGATGTCTTAACAGGGCCCTATTGACACAGTGTCTATTTTTGCCTATAAATACATGTGCTGGCATCGTGTATTGGAATTCTTTGGTCAATAGAGTAGCTAAACTCTTGTAATTTTATTCTGTAGTCTTAAAAAATAGTCAGTGAGTGCCTGTAGTGTGGATCTCAGTTAGTTGTACGACATCTTATTCGAGTGAAAATGTACCTAGACACATTCCATGAATGACAATAAGATCAAGATTGATTTTTATTCATTATAGCACTTTGACTTAGATTAAATTTACTTGCCATGTAATTTACATTTACTATACATAGTTAATATTTACGTTTCCATGCATGTTAATGAATTAGCGAAATGAGCATGACTAGATTTGAGCATAAACACATATTCACTTAATAATCCCAGTAGCATTATTACTTAGTTTGTCCAGTAGCATAGTGCTTGGTAATCCCAATAGTGAATACATGGGTTCAAGACGTGTACAACAAGATGGACACAGACACTCATCACCCGTAGGCTAGTTTAGACTTTGCCTTCTATCATAATTAGTTTAAATAATTGATTTCTTCATTACCGTTAAGAGTAGCATAAGGTCAAAACATCAAGAATCATATGCCTCACTTTGGATTAAACTATACATGACAAAGCTACCACTAGTCCAAGTGGGAAGACAACAAACTACGATCAAGGCATAATCATCTAGATGCCACAACTAGTTCCATCCACAGAATTCAACCAGATCGTGTGTGAATGCTTATGATTCATATGGTTGGGTGTAGGGGGTACCTCGTCGCTCATCATTGCATATGCGTTGATGAGGTTGCATCAATGGGGTTGCGTTGATGGGGCCTCGTTGACGTGTTTGCATCGACACAACTGCTTCAACTTAGATTAAATTCACTTTCCATGTAATTTATGTTTACTGTACTTAGTTAATATTTACGTTTACATGCATGTTAATGAATTAGTGGAATGAGCGCGACCAGATTCGAGCGTAAACATGTATACGCTTGGTAATCCCAATAGCATTATTACTTGGTTTACCCAGTAGCATAGCGCTTAGTAATCCTAGTAGTGGGTACATGGATTCAAGATGTGTATGGCAAGCTACGCACAAACACTCATCACCCATAGGCTATTTTAGACTTTACTTTTCGTTGTAATTAGTTTAAATAATTGATTTCTTCATTATCATTAGGAGTAGCATAAGGTCGAAACAACATAAAGAATCATATGCGTCAATCTGGACTAAACCATATGTGACAAAGCTATCACTAGTCCAAGTGGGAAGACAACGAACTGCAATCAATGCATAATGATCTAGAGGCCACAACTAGTCCCATCCATGGAATTCAACTGGATCTTGTGTGAATGCTTGTGATTCATATGGTTGGAAGTAGGGGGTACCTCATTGCTCATCATTGCATATGCGTTGACAGGGCTACATCAATGGGATTGCGTCAATGGATCCTTGTTGACGTGGCTGCATCGATGCAACAGCTTCGACTTAGATTCAATTTAATTTCTATGTAATTTACGTTTACTATACTTAGTTAATATTTATGTTTCCATGCATGTTAATGAATTAACACAATGAGAATGACTAGATTCGAGCATAAACATGTATTCACCTAGTAATCCCAATAGCATTATTGCTTGGTTTTCCTAGTAGCATAGCGCTTGGTAATCCGAGTAGTAGATACATGAATTCAAGATGTGTGCGGCAAGCTCGACATGGGCACTCATCACCCGTAGGCTAGTTTAGACTTTATTTTCTATTATAATTAGTTTAAATAATTTATTTTTTATTATTATTAGGAGTAGCATAAGGTCGAAACAACATCAAGAATCATATGCCTTAAATTGGACTAAACCATACATGACAAAGCTACCACTAGTCCAAGTGGGAAGTGAAACACCCCAAAATTCGAAGGCATGCTTACTTCACCAAGTCTTTGCAATTCGCGTAGCGTTATGGTAGTTCTTCAGGAGATGGATGCTCTGATATTTAGACTATCCAAATCGGCAAGTTTTCTACCCTAGGTGTCAACAGGCTAAATGGATTCTCTAGCCTGCCCACCCGAGTAGTTCATCCAGCCGATAACGCACTTAGGAGCAGTGCGTGGAATTATTGGCGGTGCTCAGGACGCGTAAAATGCTTCAACAAATGTTCTAAGTCAATGAGTTTTGCTACGCTACGCCACGCTATGTAGCGTAGCAAAATTCAGAAGCCATTTGCAGAAGCACAGTGCTATGCCATGGTATGCTACGCAGCATAGCACAACGTAGCAAAAGCTAGATGGTCAGTCCCCTCGCCTAACTTCAAGCCCTTCAGCAATTTCTCCTTCCATCAGAAAGCAGCGAACTTGGCAAAAGCAGGTCATGTTTGCTGCTACGCTACACTAAGCTACATGGCGTAGCGAGGCATAGCAATTCTGCAAAAATGACAGAAGGCATCTCAAAGGGCGGGATCAGCAAGTTCGCAAGTTTCGTAGTGCAAAAGGCAAAGTTTGTAGATTGACGACGTTTTTTGCGAATAAGGCCAGCTGCTACGCCATGATATGCTACGTAGCATAGCATAGCGTAGCAAATATGTAATAAATAGTTAACACGCTTCAAAGGCTTCCAACACATGCAGCAAGACACGTAACAAGATGATACGCTAAGCCAACATGCTACGTTACAAAGCATAGCACAGCATAGCAAGCAGTTACGCTACATTAATGCACTTCAGCTAATTGCACCATTACTCTGATAGCACCATTACAACGTGACAAGCTTGTAATTACGGCATGGCAAACCTGCCCAACGGTCATGCAGGCACGTGCAGCATAGACAGCTCAGCATAAGCCCAGAGCACGTGGCATCCAAACCGCATCTTTCGCGTGTCATTGACCCTATAAATACCCTAATGAGCAACGCTAAAGCTCTCTCTCCGACTTGGATTTCTCATCTTTTTTCAGCTTTTCAGGTCCCCAATCAATTTTCTTGGCAATCTGTTCAGCTAACAATTTGGTTGGCTAACAAGCAAAGAGTTAGCATTGTCACCTTAAGCATTGTAAACTTTCTGTTTGACATTGTAAATAGTTAGCACTCTTAGTTGGCATTCGGTTCTGCTCTTTTCTAACACCTTGGTAGCACTTCGCATGGTTAACATCTGCGCCCACCTTCAAGCACACAACTGTCTTGCTCTACACGTCTTGGTTACTCTCGGAATCTCTACACCTCTCAGCGCTGTGCAACCGATTGTATCCATCTTAACAAAGCGAAGTCGTAGCTTCAAAGTGGTGCATTTTTCCAACTGTATTTCACTTTGTCTCCTATTTACTATTGCATTTTACACTATTTTCTGTCTCTTTTACATTTGGCATTACTTCGTGTTATCAGTCATGTTTTCAAATTATTTGGTTGCAAAAGGTTATATTAACACCGACTAACTCCCTGTCTGATCGACCAAACCGTTTAGGGCACCCCGTTTCCATCCCATCCAGCATGGCTCTCTCGCGGAAATGAGGTTAAGACTGTTAATGGCCAATGACCCCTCAGGGTTTTCCAGCCGCCGATGTTTACGGTTGCTACAATTTTTTGGCGCTAGAAGGAGGGCCTTTCGTACCTTTTCCGCGTGTCACGGTAGTCCTGTAAGCCTTCTTCACCCTGATACGAGTTAGCGTAAACTTGACACCTATTTGTGGTTGTTTACGTGTCGTGCGGTGTAGATTAGTCGCCTCAACGGTACCTCAGGAACCCTACAGGACATAAAGCCTTCGATTGCCAGTTGACTTGCCTATTTTATGGTAGTCTTGCACACATTCTGTACCCTATCGCGCACTAGCGTAAACGTGACACCCTTTTGCAGTTGTTTACGCATCGTGTGGTACAGATCAGTCACTTCGACAGTTCCTTGGGAGGCCAGCAAAGACATAAAGCTTTTTTGATTGCTTGCCAACTTCTTTGCTCTTCTCATTCACAAAACTATTTAGCTTTCCAATTTCGTTGCTTTTTTTTGTTTGCAAAACTGCCTAGCTTAGTAACAATGACTTCCGCAACTACAGCTGCTAACACCTTCAACGTTCCCATCACGGTTCAAGGCATCACTGGTGCCGAACAACTGTTGAACCCAATGCTGGAAACACGTCGATCCCTCAGGATCCAAAACTAGGGACCTAAGGGCTTGACCCAACAACATGAGCACTATAACTTCCTCTGTGTAAAGGTTCAGGCAAACCTGCCTTTGGATGTACATGAATTCGAGGGCAAATGTAGCTTCAAGTTCTCTTACTACGAAGGGAAGGATTTTGTTCCCACTCCAAGCATTTCCATACCTTTGACACAAGCAAATCAAAGGCTTCTAGACCAGCTAATCCAGTTGGCTAGGCTTAAGGAGTAACAGGACATAGCGTCTAACCAAGATGACGCTATTCAGGACAGACAGGAGGAACTTGATTCCCAATCCGACGAGGGAGGTCAAACCAACCCCATTCCTATCCCCCCTACCCAGTCCTTCTGGGCCAATCCATTATCTTTCACTGCTCCCTTTGTCATCACGCCTACGCTCCCGCAGCCTACAATCACAACTGCAATGGGTAGCCATGTCACCTTCCCAGCATATCAACGCCCTTATTCCCTTGTTTCATTTGCAGCAACTATGCCTCTACAAACCGTTCATCATCCCATTCCTATAGCACATCACACATTAATCACAGCTACCCTACTACATGTTCATACTGTACCTACTTCACAATCGTACGCAACTTCCATTTCAATTCCTACGTTCACATCAGTTCCACCCATCGTGACAAGCCCGGGCCCATCCACATGGTGAACCCCATTCACTTCTTCGCCTATTCCACAATCGTCGCAGATGCCTCATTATGTTCGCCCTCAGACCTACCAAACCCCGCAAATAGTACAACCCAACACGGGGCTATGGTCTGTTCCACCGACGACAAAAGCAATCTATCCGGCAGACCAAACCACGGTTGCTACTCGAACAGCACCACCTGCCAGGTGGTGGACAACGCAAGTAGCACTGTTCGCGGGGGCCATCCCAACGGTACAGCCAATGGATCACGTCGCCATCCCCGTCATTCCACAGATGGAAGCTGCCTCCGTAGTTACCCAATCGTCCACACCGTCGTAGGATTTGGATCAAGTGTTCCAGCTTATCCAAACCCTCACTGAGGAAATAAAACACCTCAAAGCTGTTGGGTCTGACATGGTACAAGTCATGGACTTTTACCAGGACAACCCCATCAGCCCTGGAATCCTTGCTCTGACATTGCCCCTAGGGATGTCCCTCCCCCACTTCACGAAGTACAATGGATAGGGAAATCCCAATGCACATCTTATTACCTTTAGGTCTGAATCCCTCCTGTTGCAACAATGGCCACACATGATTATTCGTGTCTTTGCTATGTCCCTAGCCGAGAAAGCCCTGGATTGGTACCGTGTGCTGTCATGCTCAAACATTTCAATTCTAGAGGAGCTTCTGACCTAGTTCGTCACGTGCTTCAAGTATAACTTGAAGGCAGAAACCACGCTAGACTAGTTGATGAGCATGAAGCATGATCCTCTGGAACCAGTCCAGAAGTTCATCCAATGTTGGAGCACAACCCTTAACGAAATCCATGAGCCCATCATGGAGGCCCACTTGCTGGTCGTCTTTAAGGGTGCAGTAAATGACTTTATCAAGTCTAAACTGTACTACCTCACCGCTCGCACTCTTAGTCAAGCCTTTGCTCAAACTAAGAGTATACAGGACGCAGTCGAGGAAAGCAAAGACCTGGCCTACATCGCCTACAAAAACACCTTCACAAATAAGGACAATGGTAAGGCCCCAACAACCATAGTGGCCGCTGTGGTGACCGAGGCCAAGCCCAAACCTAGTAACAATGATAACAAGAATAATAAAAAATCAGTCGTACCCGCAGCTAACCCCATGCCCAAGCAAGTCAATGCGCTGCAACCTCCAGTACCCGCACCTGAGACATCTGCACAACCCAAGCCGAACTTTGAGCGTAAACATTGCTCAAAATACACCCCATTACCTCTCAAGCCTTTAGAACTTCTGAAGCAGCTATTGGCAGTGGGGCACATCCAACACAAGAAAATGTTGAAAGAAGGAATCAGGAGACATCAACGCGTGCTCCTTAGGAACCCCTCTTTGGCCCTGCCCAATGAACCCCCAGTTCCTACGGGTTTCAGGCTGAACAGGTTTTGTGACTATCACCAACAAGGTGGTCACAACATAGATTACTGTCTGGTGTTGCAGGATGACATCCAGAGATTAATCGATCAGGAAAAACTAGTATTGGACGAAAGAAACCCATTGCACCCTGAGAACCAATCTATGCATGTCTACACAAACCCCCTCAATGCCAACAATGTCGATTACATCATCAACACCATCGGTATTGACAATGATCCAGGGCTACCTCAGCAAATATTCGTGGTCCGTGTGCCTCAGCATAGTGCACCAGCACCACCAGCAGCTGGTCGAAGCTCGAAATAGCCATTTGTCCTAAGAGTCCCTTCACGGGCATCCACCCCCATGCCACCTATTAGCAAAGCCACGTGACTCCACCTGCTAACACCATTACCTCTGTTTGTCATCAAGGGGCTGATTCATTCGATAGCCCCCACCTCGCATAAGACAGCTGAACAACCTTCTCGTCCTAAAAAATGGGAAGTGTGTTTCACAAGCGAGATGTCAAGAGGAAGTCCCGCCCCTGGTACTTCCAAGCCAACGTCTCCACCCCATGTGTCTACGCCCTCGTCACCAAAGACGAGCATTGCAAATAACCGCACAATCTGTGCCGCCTTGCCAAAAAGGGTCTAAACCTAGATCTGAAGTTGCCCCTCCTTGGGAAATTCATCTTTTGGGATAAATAGAAGAGGAGGAAAGCGTTAAATAGGGGGGTGGCCAAGACCTCTTGGATACCCTCACTCAGGTCAAGCAAGCTCTAAAATAGAAAAACACTACACTGAGCTTGTACGACCTAATCATGACGTTTGTCCCACACCATGAGGCTCTGATCCACATGTTGACAGCGATTCCAGTCAACGAAGACATGCCAACAGAGGAAGAAGCGATCCACTCGGTCATGCTTCCCTCCGCGCCTACAGATCCAGCACCGTCTCAACTGACTTTCAGCGACAACTCCATTAGAGAAGATCCCGAGAGGGGTCAAGTGACTTCGACACTTCTATTCATCACAATTTGGGTCGGCCAACACCGGATCTGAAGGGTACACGTTGATGATGGGGCTGCCACAAACGTCATCCCTTTCCCTATTGTTGATAAGTTGGGCTTGGTTGACCAGATCAAACCCACAGCGACGTCATGCCTGAGGTTGTTCAATGGGGTGCAGGTCGTGGTCAAAGGCACAATCAACATAGACTTCGTGGCAAGGGACCAGTTCCCCACAAACGCAACGTTCATCGTGGTCGAGGAAATGCCCAGGCTTAACCTAATCTTGGGGATATCATGGTTAGCACAACTTAGGGCTATCTCTTCACCTATACACTAGGAAATCCACCTACCATACTCCGGCAGGAAGGTGGTGATCCATGCTGACGAAGTAGTAGCGCAAGCGATCAATAGCATAGACATGGAGCAGGGCTCAAAGGTTGTAACCTCTAAGAATGAAGCACCTACTTACACACACATTAACCATCTAGTGGGAGACTTGGCTCAGCAAGCTAGTTACCAAAACGAAAGCACGTGGGCTGAGTTGCCCTTCCAAGAAGGGGGCAATGACATGAACGAGGGCCCTGGCAAAACACCCTGACCTTACGTTCTGCTCAACCCACAATGGGTCAAGAGGCAGCTACGCATAGCGTAGCAACCCCACTTCTTCCTGCCCAATTGTCATTTCTTGTACATTCACCGCCTTTTGCTTTGTTAACATACCATCCTTTTGGCATGCCTACACAGTGGCTCGAAATGGCCTAAAACTATTCTACGCAAAGGCCTGAAACAACCTAAAACTAGTAAAGGCCCAAAAATGGCCTAAAACTAGCAAAGACTCGAAACGGCCTAAAACTAGCCGAGGCCCGAAACGGCCTAAAACTAGCACATGAAAGCATGAAAATTTTACACAAAATGTAGCATGTAGACAATACATAAGTTGACGTAGAACCAATTTCTTTTTCGAAATTCTCTTCTTTATTCAAAACTTTTGCCTTTTAGACAACATTTGCAAAAAATTTTACAAAAGTTCAAGATCTCAAAAAAAATCCCATGCTGTCATGGGTTGTTCCTGTTCACATCATCTTCACCATTCATTCCTACACCATTTCCTTTTGCATCACCTTTCCCTACATTGTCCTCTGTTGATTCTTCATTCCTTCCCTCTACGGGCCTTGCGCCCTCATCTAGAGCCTGCATCGTAGGAATGAAGTGGTCAGCTAAAAGCAACGCACGCAAGCTACAACAGAGCATAAGCATTAATACAATAGAAAGCAACTAACCTGAGAAGGGCCTGCGTCCATCTCGAAGGGTATCCGGTCTAAACTGAGCCTGAGGCAACGCCAGACCTCCTCTTCCATGATGTCCACCCAACGCCTGTTGCTTGGTTCAGCGTCCGCAGCAGCTCTCTCCCTTTCAACGGTTGTCCACCTTGGTGGTCTCGAAGAAAAGGAAATGGTTGCGGTATCTCCTGTGGGAAGGTCCATTTTTCCAATCAGGAGATTCCATAACCTTTACCTACTCTTTGAACTTGGCATAGGCCTTAGAAGCATCAATGGCATTTACGAATGCTTTATACGTAAACGCCTCCATAGCAGCGTCCCTGTATAGTTTACGAGTAGTGGCATGTTCCAGCTTCTACATATGTTTATGGTTTTTCTGGGACTGCCCCCCGTTCATAAACCTTGACGCTGCAATCTTTCAAATCTTGACACTTCTGGGCTAACAAGTCCATTTGCATCCGTTGTTCTATTATTTCATTGGTGGCTTCAACGTTCTGACATGCGACTGTCCAAAACCTAGTGTAATCTATCACAGCCGTGCATCAGTCCTCATTATTAGTGTCACGAGCTATGAGGAATTTGTTCTTGGACTTGAGATCCTCCACATCGACGCTCAAGTCGACCTCCTTTTTCTCAACTCTTTGGACCCGTTTCCACAGGTCCTTGTTGACGTGCTTATACTCCCACAAGGAACGTGCCAAGTGCAAAGCGCATTTGCAAGCCTCGTCATACAGGTGACGAGGCACCTCAGTCACTTCAAGCGGGAATGTAGGCATGGCACCGACTTTCAAAGGTCGTGCCAGGTCCCATTTGAGCTGAGAGGCTACCATGACACAAAGAGCATAGCAATCGCGTTAGCGTAGCAAGATTAGCAAGCTCAAGAGATTCAAGCATAGCAACATGAGAGCGCCTAATACTACTACTTACCCACATCAGGCTCCACCTGCTAAAGGCGGCTGATCATGTCGTCGACGATTCCCTGCATGAACGTAAACTTATCAGGAATTTCAGCCCATGATTTCGCATGAGTCAGAGGAGGTCCTGTAGCATCAACAATGGCACTTGTTACATAACTAAAAATATCAGTAATGGTCGAAATGGGCTATGACAAGGTAGACATATTTCCAAACTCACCAGCGTCCGATTGCGGTCTCCCTTCTTGCTAATGCAAGACGATGGTGGTAGCCTTAGTAGAAGTCCCTCTCAAGTCTGTACGAGCCTCTTCTTCATACGCTGGTGCCTTTCCTTTGGAGAGACCAGCATCTTTTTTATTCAAAAGAGACTCTCCTTCATCTCCAAAAATGCCCTCCTCATTAGTAGGAGGGTTCTACCTAATGACAAGATCCCCTGCCTTAGCGACAGGAGCTCCTTTCTTCCTGACCGAGGCCCTTTCTTTCGAGGCTGGGGCCTCCATGTCTTTATTCGTCACCCCAATCTTAGGGGCTGACACCTCTTCGTCGCCTTCTTCTTCTTCTTCTTCTTCCTCTGCCAGTCAAAAAACATGTTTGCATTAGCTCAAAATAGGTTAGCCTGAAATAGGTACTACGCTACGCTACGCTGTCTAGCGTAGCACAACGTGGCAGGCATTAACAAAGTAGGCGAAGAAATAAACATTAAAAAAGAGCGTTTATAAATGGGGGGTTGCGTCCTGTGCAATTTAACCCGCAATCTCTGCCCCTCCTCTTCCTCCGTGCGAAGGGTTTCCTTAGCTGGAGGGAACCTCTTCCGCTGCAACTTTTTGGCCATAGTCTCAGCTATAAGACGTTCCCCCCATGACACGCTACTGGCTACAGCAGGGGGCGTCTCTCCTATGCTGTCTTGGCCACGAACGTTGCGGGCCGCCCGATCCTTAGTCGTCACAGAGAATGACTCCCCAATTATTTTTGGAGGATCTTGGGCTCGAGTGGTCCGGAGGATCTAGCAGATCCATGGTTTGGAAATCTGGTCACGATTTCCCATGACCCAGGCTCCATTCTCATGAACCACCAGAAACTCGGTGAAATGTTTTAGACAGGCTATGTAAAAGAAATAATGTATATTGGAACGGGACTCTAATTTTTTATGGAGTCCCAAGATTTTAGTTTGCAAGCCTTTATATAGAAACCTGGCTCAGTTGTAACGAGCCCCCTCTTCCATGACCTCATGCATTATCCAAGCCTGCTCAATCCCCAGGACCTTCCCTTGGAAAAACAGCTGAGGAAATGCACAAGCACGAAAGACAGGGTAAATCTTCTTGGCGAGCCCTTCTTTAAGCTTCTCCATGGGGAGCCCCTTTCACTCCTTAGCAATCCCCAACCACTTCTGAATTTCCTTCTTCTGAAGGGTCAACTCCTTCTTGCCCTTTGACCTTATGAGGACGCCACCAGCAGGGACACCGAAGCAATCTACGAACAGCTGGTCATTGATTTCAATGACCACCCGCACTCCCTGTATGCACGTGCGGAAGCGGCCCGCCTTGTCAGAAAAGGAGTCGATCAGGGAGAGCATCTCGGCGGTAGGATCGCTCGGATTTGGGGCCAGGAATAGATCCATAAGCCCAGCCTTTTGGATATTCTAGAATAAGGAGTCCGAAGCCGCACCATTTATCCAGTGTTGGCTCGTATCTACTTCTTCGTACTTGAAGTAGATGTTTGCCTCCTGTGTCTCGACGATTACCACCATCACCTCCTGGGGCTTCTTCGTCCCTATAACAATTTTCACAAAAACGTTTAGCATAAAAATGCATAAAATACAAAGATTGCAAAGACACTTAAGCATGTCACACTTACTACTTGGCCTACCGAGTCTATACGGTGATGGGAACAATGGAAGACTAACTAGAACATGTTCAACGGTGATCGGTTTGAAGGGTTGTGCCCACCCGTCGTCCAGCCAACCAGACCCCTTACACTGATCGTAGGGAATAGGGTATAGATGTGGGCAGGTGTGGTATTCACCCCCGCATTGACCAATCACACCCACCCGCAGGTTCTCAGTAGAAGAGAACTCCTATAGGGCTATCCGTGGTGTAGTCAGCAGACCTGGTCGGTCATGAAGCTCTTCCTTGTTGATGTAGAACCTGGTAACAAACACATACTATTAGCATTTGGGCCAATATGGTCAATGTTGCACAACATAGTGGAACAAGGCTGCAAAACTCACCCACCAGCACAGTAGACAGTTCTTGGTGGGTTTTGGAAGCACGTTGCCATATAATGTGCAACAAACAATGTGTTGTAAGAATGGTAGCCTAGCGATGAGTAGCCGATTCCTTAACTAGCCATACACATTGGACTACTACTGGGATTACCAAGCATAGATCCTGGAATACGCTACTGGGTTACCAAGCAGCCAATGCTCGTAGTCAAGTCGTACTCACGCGTTGCGACGAGCAGCCGATTCCTTGATTAGCCGTACACATCCGTAGATGCTCGTAATCAAGTCGTACTCGTGCGCACTAGGAAAGCAATAAATAACAATGAAATAAAACCATGTACTGCAAGGTTTATCCAATCAAGTTCGTCTTTATTGCCGTACACAACTTGTGTTCAAGCTACAAAGTTGCTCGAATAAAGAGCCGTTCACTCTAGGACTCCTACTGCGGGCACATGGGAAATTAATCTAACTCTGGAGTGTTCAAACTGCCAGAGCTTCGCTACTTCTAGCCAGGATTGGGAAATGAAGGGAGTGCCGTCTCTTATTTATAGATATGGCGGCGGACCGCGATATCGCGTACGCGATATCGCAGGGAAAGACACGATATCGCGGCACTATGCATGTCGCGTCTCATCATACCCCCATGACTGAATGAAAACTCGTCCTCGAGTTCCTTACAATGATATCAGGTAGGTATGGGATTATTGAGGGCAATGGAACTAATGGGAGGACATGTGAACGGGTCTTTATTACAAGACTTGACAAAAACTGGTGTTCATGACAACAAGGGTGAACACTTTATTACAATGACATCAGGTCACATTTGGCAGCTGAGAGAAAAAAGGAGAGAGAATAAAAGAGAAGAAGACAGAAGAGTCTTGTTGCTGCCAACGCCTAGATTACGCCTTTCGTTGTCCATCCGTAAGCGCATTATCAATTCCGCACCTTGCATAGCTGCTTTAGCGCTGCTCCATTCCAAGTGTTTGCTCCAAATCCATTCCGTTGTTGTATGATTGCCATCTGCGCACACAACACAATCATATATTAGCAAGGATAATTGAATCATTAAGTAAATAATACCTTGCTTCAGTTTAGGTTCATTGGCTAGGTTGTGGTATGGCTGATATGGATCTGTGAAAATGTAGATGATGACTACCGAAGGTATAGGGGTTAGGAAGAAAAACAAAAAAAATCCGGGGCTTAGGAGAAAAATCGAAAAAGCAGGCCCCGTACCCCCATGACTAATCGCGAACCTCCAGTAGCGTTAGAATGAAAGAAGAAAAGGAGTAAGAAAGATAGGTGAAAAGGGACAACTATGGCATTGGTGAAATGGATGTCAAGATGGAAATGAACAAAAATAAAATTAATTGCAAAAATGTTAAGGAAAAGAAGTTAACTAATGTTCCAAATAGGAATGTCAGTGGGTCCTCCCCAAAGCAGGCTCATGCCCTTAATGCCCTGACAATCCCACATTCAAAGAGT
>MNCI01029492.1:1761410-1793352 GCA_015680685.1 Gnetum montanum
CTCGTAGCCAAGTCGTACTTATCACACGTTCTAGCCTAGCGATGAGTAGCCGATTCCTTAACTAGTCGTACACATTGGACTACTACTGGGATTACCAAGCGCAGATCCTGGAATACGCTACTGGGTTACCAAGCAGCCAATGCTCGTAGTCAAGTCGTACTCACGCGTTGCGACGAGCAGTCGATTCCTTGTTTAGCCGTACACATCTGTAGATGCTCGTAATCAAGTCGTGCTCGTGCGCACTAGGAAAGCAATAAATAACAATGAAATAAAACCATGTACTGCAAGGTTTATCCAATCAAGTTCGTCTTTATTGCCGTACACAACTTGTGTTCAGGTTACAAAGTTGCTCGAATAAAGAGACATTCACTCTAGGACTCCTACTGCGGGCATATGGGAAATTAATCTAACTTTGGAGTGTTCAAACTGCCAGAGCTTCGCTACTTCTAGCCAGGATTGGGAAATGAAGGGAGTGCCGCCTCTTATTTATTTATGCATTTCGCATCTCATCAGACAGTTTTACATTTCCTATTTTAGCAGCTCTGCATCTCCATACCATAGCGATCTGCCATGACTTTAAACTGGAAAAATTTTAATCTATACATCATACTTCGCTAGTTACATCTCATCATTTCTTTGCAAATTTTCATTATACACAATTACTACCAACATGTGCCTCTTAACCAGGCTCTCATCTCATCTTAACAGGTTAAGCAAAAAATGGAAATCCATTGCGATCTCTCCACATCTTTGGCTTTAGCAGGGCCACATGGCAAGCTTGCAAGACAATTGAACCCCGACCTGATCGACTGGGGATCAACCACAACTAGCACCATAGCATCTTTAGAAACATCCCCATACTGGCCCAAGCATCTGGTCCAAACCCTAGATTTCGAGGACGGAGATGTAACTAAGGACCCTCTCGTCGAGATGCCTGTGATCACGCCCAAGGGGGAAGTAGAAACGTTCAAACTTAGCTCCCTCCTAGATGCATAGACGCACGAAAACGTAGCCAAGATTTTGCAAGACAACATCAAAGTCTTCGCATGGTCATACAGTGACATGTCGGGTTTAGATCCGAGGCTGATACAGCACAACATCATCCTAGACCCAGGCATGAAGGCAATCAAGCAAAAAGCTCATAAGATTAAGCCAAAAATTGCTCTAGCCGTAAAGGACGAAATCACAAAGCTATACGAAGCTAGTTTCATCCCCGCAGTTGATTATTTAGAATGGGTGTCCAACATCGTCGTGGTTTCTAAGAAAAAAGGAGGAATACGAATCTATATAGACTTCCGAGATCTGAACAAAGCAACGATTAAGGACGATTTCCCACTTCCAAGCATCGATCAACTCATCGACACTACGGCCGGACATGCCCTACTATCCTTCATGGATGGCTTCTCCAGCTACAACCAAATTCGCATCAACCCAGAGCATCAGCTAACAACAACCTTCATCACCCCATGTGGGACCTTTTGTTACACCATGATGCCTTTTGGGCTCAAGAATGCCGGGGCAACCTACCAACGAGCCATGACCTACATCTTCAGCGATTACATCCTAGAAACGTTAAACGACTACGTGGACAATATAGTAATCAAGTCCAAGCAGGCAGCTAATCACCCACACGATCTAGGGGCAGTCCTTAAGTGTTGTCAAATGCATAATCTGCGCCTTAATCCTAAGAAGTGTGTCTTTGGGGTAAAAATCATATGCATGTTAGGGTTCGTGGTATTGAAGGTCGGAATATGGGTGGACCATGATAAAGTCAAGGCCATCGTCAACCTGGCACCTCCTAAAAACCTTAAGGAGCTACGCAGTTTGCAAGGTAGGGTACAGTTTATCCGAAGGTTTATAGCAAAGTTGACTGACAAGTTACACCCCATGCAACATCTTCTAAAGAAAGGGGTTAACTTTAAGTGGATAACCCAATGTCAACAAGCCTTCAATGACTTGAAGGAAGAGCTTTTACATCTTCCAACTGTGCATCCACCATAGAGGAATAAGCCTTTCTTCATCTACCTTGCCACCTCCGACATGTCTATCGCAGCACTGTTATGTCAGAAACAAGACGACGGATCTGAGATACCAGTGTATTATTTGAGTCATGCATTAATAGCGCATGAGGCAAAATACAACGAAGTGGAGAGAACTTGCCTTGCCTTAGTGTTTGCGTTAAAAAAGTGGAGGCACTACCTGTTTCGTAGTACAATTAACATCATTTGCAAAAGAAACATACTCAGGGCTATCACTAACAACCTATATGAAAGTAGCCGGATAGCCCGATGGAAAGCAATAACCGTGGAGTTCAACCTACACTATGTAAGCCAGTTGTCGACTAAGGGTCAAGCCATAACAACACAACTTCTTACGACCTCACCCGTCGACGACCACACAACCATAGATCTCGAATTCCCAAACGAGCATGTTGGCGCTATCAACATCGCCCCATCACACCTGGAAGCTACTTTACACTTCGACGGCGCTTCAACCACGTGAGGAGGTAGCGCAATTGCCGTCATTACGTTCCCCTCTGGGGAAATACACCCGTTTGCTTATCATTTTACGTTCCCCTACACCAACAATGTGGCAAAGTATGAGGGGCTACTCAAGGGCCTCTCAGCTGCCCAGACACTATGCATACAACACTTGGCAATCTGCGGTGATTCACAACTAGTCATGAATCAAATCACTGAGGTCTATGCTTGCAAATCTACGCACCTGCAACCCTACTGTAACCTAGCGAAAAGCCTACTTAAGCAATTTGCAACCACAGATGTGCAACACGTGCCACGCAACGAAAACACTATGGCAGACGCCTTAACCACCCTTGCATTAAATATTCCACCACACTTGTTTGCAAGTCTGCCAACTTCAATTGTCGAATGTACTGAGCCTATCACTCAAGCGGGACACGTGGCCACCATCAGTGCCGCAAACACCCAGGAGTGGTACACTAACATTAAAGCCTACCTCCAACACGGTGAACCCCCAAGTGGACTGACATCTGCTCAAAAAGATGCAATCCGCAAGCGCACCTGGCAATATACGCTCATGGGGAATGACACCCTGTGCCGACATTCTTACGACAAGATATTGCTGGCATGCGTGGGTGGGAAGCAAGCGCAGAAGGTAGTTAATGAAGTACATGAGGGGCTATGTGGTGGACACATAGCATCTAGGGCTATGGCTACGAAGATCAGACGCCTAGGGTACTATTGGCCCCACATGGAGCATGACTGCCTGTCGAAAGTCAAGACGTGTGACACATGCCAGAGATACGCAAATCTCATACATGTCTCACCTACGGACCTGTCCCCAACGCAAATCACATGGCCTTTCCAATGATGGGGACTAGAACTCATAGGACCTATCACACCTAACTCCTCCATAGGGTATAGCTTCATTATCACCGCCACTGAGTATTTTACTAAGTGGGTGGAAGCTATTCCTCTGAGGAAAACGACATCTCAACAAGTTTGCCACTTCATCCTGGACAACATCATGGCAAGGTTTAGGCTTCTGATGACTATTGTAACTGACAATGGGCCACGATTTAGTAGTATGGAAACCCAAACCTTCTACAGCAATCTAGGCATCAAGCAATCAACCTCCTCCCCGTATTACCCATAGGTGAATGGATAGGCGGAGGTTACAAATAAGTCCATCATCAACTTGCTGAAGCGGATGCTTGGCAACAGCAAGACGCAGTGGCATAAGCAAATCCTCTACGTTCTTTGGGCCTACAGAACGACATGTAGAACCACGACAAGTAAGACTCCTTACAGCCTTATTTATGGATCTAAAGCTGTGTTGCCTCTTGAGTTGCAAGTACCATCTCTTCGGATGATCCTATCCGATGTCATGAGCGAAGCCCAGAACAACGAGTCACAGATCATCAACCTTGACTTAATAGAGGAGGAGCGCGCATAGACGCTGAGCGGCATAGAGGGCTACCAAAGCAAGCAACAGCAAAAGCATCGTGCAAACACACATCAACGGCTAGTACAGAAGGGAGACCTCATCCTCAAGGCTGTCTGTGAGCATGTGAGCAAATTCTCAGCCAACTGAGAAGGCCCATACATGGTCACTAAAGCCTTCGAGAATGGAGCCTTCAAGTTGGCGAACATGGACGACAATGAACTCGCCAACCCGTTAAATCACTCATACCTCAAGTTGTACTACATTTGAAGCATGAACGCGACAAGCAACGTCTGCTATGACGTTAAACTAGCGGCAACAAGCAGCGTCCGCTACGACGTTAAACTAGCAACGACTGTCCGCTACGATGTAAAACTGGCACAACTAGTCTGCTATGACTATAAACTGGCACAGCACTTCCGCTATGACGTTAAACTGGCATGTATAGTTTGTTGGGACCTTAAACCAGCACAGTGGTTTGCTGGGACCCTAAACCAGCACATGGTCTACCAAGATCTTAAACTGGGTTCTCATCACGTCCCTAGCATGCATCTGCGCCAAGTACACATCGAACAAGCGTGCACAGTGCCGACGTGGGGGTGGGACGTTACAACTCCAAAACACAGTTCACGACACAATGAGAACATGATTTGGAATGCACATGACGTCGCCACCCTTGGCATCGTGCTAACCGTCCGGAGATGTTGTATGACATCGCACTGGCCCTACAGACCTACCATCGCCACGGCCCATCACCCTGACGGTAGTTCCTTGGTCAATGCCTGTCATTGCAGTTATAATAGTATTGTGGCCCAGCCACAATATTGTTACCCTCCAGCTCCCTACCAACGCCTGGGCTCGCACGACGTTTAGCTATTTGGTAGCTGATCCCATAGCTAAAGTGAGAATGCATGCCTTTGGCAGGGATTCCAGAGCATCCGCACTCATAGCAACTCCCGACACCTCCAACGCCGGCTCCTCCACGCTGTTGGTCTTCCTACTTTGGACATCATACACCAGCAAAGGTGTTCAAGAGCTTCAACAATGTCTGCAGCAAGCAAGAATTTTTCCCTCACTTCGCATCGTGGTTGCTTCGCTCTCCGTCGTGATTACAGGGTGCGATCAAAAGTACATCTTGCCACAGCAGCAAATGCTACGGCGTAGCGAAGTGAGTGCCTCAACTAGCTTAGCTACTTCAAAGTGCAAATTCCATAACATGCGTAACACATCTCCCCGCATGGGAAGCATCTGTAGGCAGGTCAAAACCCCACATGGATGTAACACAACTCATCCTGGGAAAGAAACACCTATCCTACAAGAGGTCGAAGGTCGGCAAAAGTAAAGATGAAAATGCGAACAACTCCCTCATGAGCACTCCGACGAGGGACTCTGCTAAGCCTCATCTTTACCCTTTATCCTGAACCTCCTTCCTCCCTACTTCACCCTTTCCCCATGCAAAAAACCAATGCAACACTCTCAAGCGTAGCCAAACAGCATCTTGACGGTCACTAAGCATCAATGTTAGCGTCGTGTCTTCTGTGGTGTTTCGTATTCTATGTCAACATCTCTTGAGCCCATCCTCTAGACGTCGATAAAGAGGGGCCAATGAAACACCGCAAAATTTGAAGGCATGCTTACTTCACCAAGTCTTTGCAATTCGCGCAGCGTTATGACAGTTCTTCAGGAGATGGATGCTCTGATGTTTAGACTGTCCAGATAGGTAGGTTTTCTACCCCAGGTGTCAACAAGCTAAACAGATTCTCCAACCTGCCCACCCGAGTAGTTCATCCAGCCGACAGCACACTTAGAAGCGGTGCATGGAATTTTTGGCAGTGCTCAAGTCACGCAAAATGCTTCAGCAAGTTTTCTAAGTTAATCAGTTTTGCTACGTTACACCACGCTATGTAGCATAGCAAACTTCAGAAGACATTTGCAGAAGCATAGTGCTATGCTATGGTATGCTACGTAGCACAGCACAGCGTAGCAAAAGTTGGACAGTCAGTCCCCTCACCCAACTTCAAGCCCTTCAGCAATGTCTCCTTCCGTCAGAAAGTGGTGAACTTGGCAAAAGCAAGTCATGTTTGCTGCTACGCTACGCTAAGCTACATGGCGCAGCGAGGCATAGCAATTCTGCGAAAGTGACAGAAGGCATCTCAAAGGGCGGGATCAGCAGGTTCCAGAGTTTCGCAGTGTAAAAGGCAAAGTTTGCAGATTGGCAACGTTTTTAGGACTAAGGCTAGTTGCTACGCCATGATACGCTACATAGCGTAGCAAATATGCAATAAATAGTCAATGCGCTTCAAAGGCTTACAACACATGCAGCGAGACGCGTAACAAGATGCTATGCTACGCCAACATGCTATGCTACAAAGCATAGCACAGCGTAGCAAGCAGTTACGCTACATCAATACACTTCACCTAATTGCACCGTTGCTCTGGCAGCGCCATTACAGCGTGACAGGCTTGTAATTATGGCATGGTAGACCCGCCTAACGGTCCTGCAAGCACGTGCAGCATAAATAGGTTAGCATAAGCCTAGGGCACGTGGTGTCCAAACTGCATCTTTCGCGCACCCTTGGCCTTATAAATACCCCAATGAGCAAAGCTAAAGCTCTTTCTCCAACCCAGCTTTTTCAGCTTTTTTCAGCTTTTCAGGTCCTCGGTCGATTTTCTTAGCAATCTGGTTGACTAACAATTTGGTTGGCTGACAAGCAAAGAGTTAGCACTGTCACCTTGATCATTGTAAGCTTTCTGTTTGACATTGTAAACAGTTAGCACTCTCAGTTGGCATTCGATTCTGCTCTTTTCTACCACCTTGGTAGCACTTCGCATGGTTAACGCCTAAGCCCACGTTCAAGCACACAGCCGTCTTGCTCTACACGTCTTGGTTACTCTCGGGATCTCTACACCTCTCAGCGCTGTGCAACCAATTGTATCCATCTTGATAGAGCGAGGTCGTAACTTCGAAGTGGTGCATTTTTTCAACTGCATTTCACTTTGTCTCCTATTTACTATTGCATTTTACACTATTTTCTGTCTCTTTTACATTTGGCATTACTTCATGTTATCAGTCACGTTTTCAAATTATCTAATTGCAAAATGTTATATTAACACCGACTAAGTCCTTGTCTGATCGACCAAACCATTCAGGGTGCCCTATTTCCATCCCATCCAGCACGGCCCTCCCGTGGAAACGGGGTTAAGACTGTTAACGGCCAACTATCCCTCAGTGTTTTCCAGCTGCCGACATTTTCAATCACTACAAGGAGACAACAACCTGCAATCAAGACATAATAATCTAGATGCCACAACTAGTTCATCCATGGAATTCAATCGAATCATGAGTGAACACTTGTGATTCATATGGTTAGGTGTATGGGGTACCTTGCTACTCATCATTGCATATGCATCAATGGGGCTACAACAACGAGGCCTTGTTGACATGGCTGCATCAATGTGGCTACTTTGAAGCAGCTACATTGAGGCAACTGTGTCAAAGCAGCTACCTCAAAGCGGTTGCCTCGAAGCAATTGCATCGAAGAGGTTGTGTCAAAGAGGCTATGTTAATGCAACCAACTGATGCTTCATCAAACCCTTACAATTTTATTCAGTAGTTTTAGAGAATAGTCAATGAGTGCCCACAGTGTGGATCTAAGTTAGTTGTATAGCATCTTATTCGAATGGTAATGTACTTGGACACATTCCATGAATGGCAATAAGATCGAGATTAATTCTTATTCATTGTAGCACATTGACTTTGATTAAATTTATTTTTCATGCAATTTTAGTTTACATGTACTTAGTTAATATTTACATTTCCATGCACATTAATCAATTGGCAGAATGAGTGCAACTAGTTTCAAGTGTAAACACATATTCGCTTGGTAATCCCAGCAGCGTTATTGCTTCGTTTGTCCAGTAGCGTAGCACTGGCTAATCCTAGTAGTGGATACGTGGGTTCAAGATGTGTACGGTAAGTTGGGAATAGACGCTCATCGCCTATAGGCTAGTTTAGACTTTATCTTTCTATTGTTAATTAAATTAAAGAATTGATTTCTCTATTATTGTTACGAGTAACATAAAGCCAAAACAACATCAACCATCATATAACTCACTTTAGACTAAACCATACGTGACAAAGCTACCACTAGTCCAAGTGGGAAGACAGTGAACTATGATCAATACTTAATGATCTAGATGCCAAACTAGTCCCATTCACAGAATTCAATCGGGTTGCGTGTGAATGCTCATAATTCATATGGTTGAGCATAGGGGGTACCCGCCGCTCATCACCATGTCTTAGTATCATATGTATAAGTATGTATCATCCTATCATATATGCATCAGACCTTGCATTAAAGTTTGACAATGTTGAAAAGTCTAAATTATATATAATTTATATATAAGATATCCAAGAGTGTATATTCTTAAAATATCAACGCAAGTTAATGTTACCTTTAAAGAAAATGTCACCTTGAGGATGATTAACAAGAGCATATTAGGACCACTACAAAAAACATCATTTCTAAACTGCACTACAAGAAATACTAGCTCGTCATCCCCATTCCCCATCTCATACTTAAGGTCTTAGCCTTTTTTTTTTCTTTTTTTTTTTGCAAAATCAAGAAATTTCAGCATCTATAATATTAAATAGCTTGTGTTATTGTAAAAAAATTATGTATTATAAGTTATATTCTTTGAAATAATGATGTTATTGAAAGAGTAAACCTGTGAGCATGTAGCATATGTAATAACAATATTAAATTCCAATATGAGTAAAATTATTGCATAATTGTCACAATATTTATGTAAAGGTTTAAATAATGCATAGATTTAGAACATTTCGGTAATGTTTTTGTCATAGGTGGATATGCAATAAAGCTTTAATCCATTTCATTTTTAGATTTTAATTACAAGCATTTTCTTTGAAGCTTTGTCAATGTATTAAGTATGTAGATCTTTAAAATATCATTGTATGTTAATATATTAATAATGCAAGATTTAGTATGTATTTTAGTATGGGTAAAGATTGATTTTACATTTACCTAATGAGCATTTGTTTTCTCTATTGATGAGGGCGAGGTACCCCTACACTCAACCATATGAATACGAGTGCTTCATGCACGATCCGGTCGAACTCTGCAGACAGACTAGTTGTGGTATCTAGATAGTTCCTCGTAGATCGCAGTTCGTTGTCTTCCCACCTGGACTAGTATTAGCTTTGTTACGTATGGTTTAGTCCAAAGTGAGGTGTATGATGTGTTCCTACACTAATGCTACTCCTGGGTATGATGGAAAATAATATCAACTAAGCTAGGAGAGAGAAGGTGAGAGAGAATCTAAACTAGCCTAAGTACGATGAGCATCCATTCCTTAATCATCCGTACACATCTTGGACCTCCTACACGACTACCACTAGGATTACCAAGTGCATGGCCTAGGTACGCTACTAGGTTATCAAGTAGTCACACTTAAATGCTCGTGATTAAGTCGTACTCATTCCACATTACTAGGAGATAAGGGTAGAGAGATATTAACTAAGAAAGCAAGAAATAACAATAACAATTAAATAATTAAGCTAAGTGGATGCTACAATGATGAAGTAATCTTGATTTTTATTGCCGGTCATGTGCATGTCCAAGTACGTCACACTCGAATAAGGATGTCGTACAATTACAATCATCACACTGTGGGCATGCACTAGGAGAAAGGGTTGAGAGGAAAAACTAACAAAAAGTCCCTACCTTAATACTAAAACTAACCCTCTAACCAAATCTACCTACCTCTTATTTATAGATGAGGAGACAAACCGTGATATTGCGTATCCGATATCGTGTCTAGGCTGCGATATCGCATACGCGATATCGTGGGTGCGATATCGCAGCCAACAATTCATGACTCATCATACCCCCCACGACTGAATCAAAACTCGTCCTCGAGTTAAAGTGAGAACAAGCTCCATTGATTACACAGTGGATAGGTATGGGATTATTCATTGACTACAATGGATTCATGCCGCAGTGTGGAATTAGAATAAAATTGAGACACATCACAAAAAAATTGGGTGGAACTCATGTAGTTCCTGGTGGCAGTGGCTTCTCCATGGGTGTCTTTCCCTTATCTTGCACTCCAGGTCTTGGGATTTGATGGCGTTGAAGTATGGGTTGAAGTTTCTCCTCTTTAGTTCGAGGATCTTATGCCATCCATGCTAATGTTTCAATGTTTAATGGATTCGGCACCTCCCATGGGCACGGTAGTTGTAAAAACATTTTATTTGCTTTGACATACCAAGTCGCAAACACCCACCGTTCCTCCTCAAAGGCTTTGGCTTTATCTCTATATTCTTGAAAATCTGTGAGCCGTCGAGCCAAGTCTGTTGTGATACCTTTCTGCCCCTGGTAGATTGCTTTAACCACCTCGAGTTCAGAATTTGCAACCTCCAATTTTTGCAATGTTTTCTTGTGTTCTGCAAATTCTGTTTCATATTTGGCATAGGTGGTCGCTACCTTTTGCTCAAGCTCTATTCTCGGGCACCCTGCTGTTAACATGGCAAGGTTGGCATACCGTGGGTTTGCCAACTTCATGTACTCTATAAGGTCCTGGATCTACAGGTCCCGGCTCTTAATTTCTGCCTGGTGGGCAAACGCGTATGTGTCCAATATGGCCTGCCAATCAGTGTGTTGAGCACTGAGAGCATTGATGTGGGCCTTTACCATATGGATCTCCTTTTTAATGATTTGTTTATACATCCCCACCTGGTCCCGAAAATGCTCCTTTAGCTTCTCCTGTTATTTAGCCTCATTCTACCATGCGCTTATTTCAATGGCTATCTTTTGATGGATGGTGCATACCTCCTCCATTGAGAGGATTCAATTTTCCCTGGCTAAACGATTCATGTCCTAGTTGACCCTAATTAGTTATTCTCGCAACTGCTGACAATGTTCCTCGAGAACATTCTTTTGCTTCTCCACAGAGGTCAACTGAAGGTTGTTAGCAACAAGTTGTTTATTCTCCTCTTGTAAGGCCTTGAGTGCCTTGGTGTGCGCATAAGTTTGTGCTTGTGCCGCAGAGGCATCCTAGTCAGCCTTCTCTTTTTCTTCCACCACCCTTTTATTCTCTGTCAACAATTTATTGAGTTGCTCGGTTCTGAAAGTGTCCAGCTGGTCTACGGGAACGATTTGAGAAGGATCCCGTTGTGCTGCTTATAGGGTCACGGGCCTTTCTTGCAATCTTTTCACTTCTGCTTCAGCATGCTTGGCCCTCATCTCTATCATGACCAACTTCCACTTGGTGGAAATGAGGTCTAATTGTATTACTATAACATCCTGTGGGATGTCAAACAGGGACGTCATTACCTGTCCTGTTTATAGCAATTGGTTGAGTACATCCTCATGTTCCGCAAGAGTCATTGAGGTACCGGCTAGATTTTGAGCATCCCGTGCTCCTATAAGATCTTCCGGTGGCACAACAGGCACATTGAATATTCTTTAATGTGGTCTACGACCACTTCTGCGAAACCTGCTGCATCTTGGTGCTACATGACCACCACCGTGGCCCCTTCACCAGTTTCCAACAATAATTGAAAGGATGCAGCATTCCCTGAAATCTGTTGTGACCAAGCGCTCTCCCCTCCTCTTGTCTAAATGGACACTTCACCCCACGCGTGATCCATAGAAACCGTAGGCTGTACAGCATCGTCGATGACGCAGAAGAGATTTGCGTCATCATAACTTACCTAACTGACCATCTCAGCGATGGCCCTGAGATGGCTCATCAACGGACTGTAATCTTGCGGCAATGGTGGTGGTTGATCCTGCTGGCCCATGCTAGCCCCTGCTTCTTGTTGTTGACTGGGTCCCATGCTTGGAAGTTCACTGGGTCCTACAAGTTGAGTTGCAGTTGGCCCTGCCGTCTGTTCTTTTTCTTATTCTGGCCCTAATGTCTCACCAGTGATTTTCCTTGCAGCTGGTGGCTTTAGCAATTCAGCATATGAAGCATTTTGGGCTTTTCGGAGGACATCATTGGTGTATCCTCTGATACCAGCATGGCGGCACAGCTTCCTGATAAGATAAGGGAAGGGCAACATAAACTTCCCTATCTTCAATTCTTCAAACCGCCTTAGGATCTCCATAAAATATAGATGAGGCAGGTTAGCATTAACCTTTCCCATTAACACTGCACATCCTCTTGCCGCATATGTTGAAATTCTTTCTAAACCTCTTATGGGGAAAATGTGATAAGTCCCTATTTTGAAATAAATCTTCTCTTCCGTCGTCAACTCCCCATAGGTCTTATCTTCATGTCGTACGCCCTGTCTAACCAAACTTGTCGCGCATCATGGTCTGAGCAGGTAGACAACCGAGCAACCTTTGGCCCTGTATTTGGAAGGTTTAATACTTTCGAAATGGCTTAAACAAAGAAATCAATAGTCACACCACAAATGTTAACCGTGGTGCCTTCTTCTTTGTTGTGCCAAAATTGGTACGTTTCCCCTAAGTACTAGGCACCACTTTTAAAGAGGGTAGGCCACAATGGGGACCCTTTGAGGTGATCCCTAACGGCCTCAGAAGCAAATTCTGTGAAAGGTCCAAAGTTTAATTCCATGATCACTACAATTAATATGGACCTTTCATGGATGGCCTAAACACAATCCTAGGGCAACATGAGATGTTGTCCCTGTTCAAACATTGCAGCAACTCCTCCTTTCGCCTACCTTGATTGTATAGTGGCAAGGTCTTCTTGATGGATACTAAATGATTGTTCTTCCTGCTCTGCATGTTGTTTGGTAGGAACTTGTCCTTCACCTCTCCTAGGTCGTTTAATCACACCTTGAGCAGGACCTTCCTGTTGTCAGTGTTTCGGGGCCATCTACAATCACACGGGGCCAATCGTTAGTAATGTTGTTACCAAAGTTAGGTTATACCTTACTGCTTGCCTTAATGAATTTACTTTATCTCCATGTGATGTTAATTATTAGAAGAAAATGTCCCTGAAAGATTATAATATTTAAACCTCTTTGCTTAGGTGGTTTCCAAATCTAGTTTCCCGGTATAACTAAGGAGATGAAATTGTTTTTACCGCATTTATCATTAATTTTATAACTAATTACCCTTAATAATGTCTTTCAATCAATGACTAATTTCAAAAAATTTATGCGCTATTCAGCATGTGCCCCTCCCCCACAACCAAGCTAAACACTCCGGGTTCAAGTAGGTTCAAATCGAATGAAAATCGGAGTACCAACAAGCGAGTTATGGATATGAAAGCAAGGGACGCGCAATCGCGAGTTGTAGGGAAAATTTTGAAAAACTTCCCCTACGTGAACAGTTACAAATGATGTTGATAGGCGTAGGGGAGTTGCGTATATATATATATTTTGAACGTGATATCGCGTTGGCCGTGATATCACGGCCTATCGAAGTTAGGGCACTTTATAGAATGTACTGAATTATTTTTTTTAATATTTTTCTGAAATTAAATGATGTAAACTAAGGACATCTGGACTGTTGTTAAAGGGTTCCAAGGTAATTCGACTAGTTCTGAAGGAACAAAAATTATGATGGTGTGGAATTTATAAATAAGGACCTCGAATGATAAGGGAGAGAAAAAGGCTATGTGATGGTTCATAGGAACGTTTGAATCGGAGGGATAGTAATAAGGGAAAGAATATCGTTAACAATACATTGAGGGTAATAAATGATGTGTGGAAGATGTGTTATAAGCGCAAATTACAAAAATTATGCAAGTCGGTCCTCCCCAAAGTAGGTTCCAACCTATAATGCCCTTGCGTAACCACACCTTAAAATGTTTGTAGGCACTAAAAGGGTTAAATGTAATCCACATTGGTTCCACAAAATACACACATGTAAGTATCATTGGAATGAGGTAAGAATTCTATGCTACATAAGACACGAGCAACAATTACATGAACAACGGGATGAGACGGACTATAGAAGGGATTGTAGAGATTGGGACATGAGGTAACTGACCCAGGGCACAATGAATCCTGTGTGTAAAGCATGATTAATGTGTCATTAACCCATCGTTCCAAGATCAGGACCAAGTCCATTCCTCTTATCAATGACACTGCATTATTTCATCCCATGATGAGTGACTATGAGAGTATCATAACAACAAGGTGTACAATCACTTGGCATTTTGTTCAAGGGAGGAGTGATTTTTGCTTTGTGGTGCTTTTTTTTTTTTTGAATGGTGAATCTAAAGAAGCCGCCAACCCTCAGGCATGGGTGCATGTCTTTCTAGTGGGACCCCCTAGAATAGCATTGGATTTTTGAGTGCCTTTTGATTACTCTTACTCCCATTTTGCGTTAGATCTACAAGGATCTTAGTACAACCACATTGCGTGATAACTCTCANGTGTTTTATTCATATATGAGATTACTTATAAAAAGATAAAAAGAAAAAAAGAAAAAATAAGAAATTGAAAAATGAAAAACTGAAAAATAAAAAATTGTAAAATTAAAGAAAATGAAAAATATTTATTAATCCTGCTTGTTATTAGAATGGGGAATATTCCCCATAACTAAATAGTTGAGCATGGCGATGATTAATAAATAAAATATGAGGATCCTTGCATGTTGGAAATATCAAAACTTGGTTATACTTACCCCATTGGGGTTCACACACCTGATTATAGTAAGCATAGTGGGGAAATTTATAAGATGTGGTTCCCGGGTAAAGAGTTGACCCACTATGATACTTGAGACCGTAAGATGGTATGCAAGGATCGGGATTTTGCCCTTCATGGCTATATTCATTAAGCCGTATAGTTGTTGGAGTGTTAACTTGTGGCCCTGATGAGGTGACACAAGGTGTTGGGTTCGAGGAGAAGGATGCACCATAGCGTTGGACTTGTGCTGAGTTGGAGAATGCAATGGCCTTAGAACTATGTTGTCCCTTCCTACGGTCATGTCTAAAGAAGGGACGCCTTTGATGTTGAGGAGGCCTCTCACTGCTGTTGGCAATAGTAGCACAAGTAACGTTCATGGGTTGTTGCTGTGGTGCAGACACTTCAGGAATAGTTGGTGGCGATGTAGAAGGAGGGAAAGGATGAGAATGTTGAAATTTAGGAGAAGTGTAAGGTACACAAGGCGGTGGTTGTGTTGAGGACATGGGCTGATAGTATTGAGGAGAATGATAATGCAGCGAGATAGAGTATGTTGACCCAGTGGGAAAAACAGGATGTTGGACTAGATAAGCATTTGGATTCAGATGATACGAAGGGTGTCTCCAGTTTAGGGATGGCTTCCCCCACGACTGGGATTATTGCCATTGTGATCAAACACAGTATCTGTGTACAAACTCTGGGTGTAACGTGCTTCCCCAATGCTCATATAAATGTAACAAGATTGGGCATTGGCCCTTGGGGTGATTGTACAGGCAAATGTTACATTCATACGTATGATTGGCAGTTGAGCTCTTATTTTCCTCATCCCTTCTTTCCGATTGTCTAATGATATTTTGTCTTGCTTCTCAGGTTTTCAAAACTCTATCTCCAATAATATTGATATATTCTCCACACTTTTTATGCATCCATTCCAGCATCTTATAGATCTTTGCCTCGATTTCATCTAATGATTATTGTACTAGCAAAGATGGTTCTTCCTCCTTGAGATGGGTTGATTTCTCCTTTTTGTGATTATGGACCTCTTTTACTTTGAGATTTTGGTCCTGTTGATGTTTTTCAACACTCACCCATCTAGCCATTTCTCCTTCTTTTGCTACCCACTTAATAAGCTCTTGGAATTGATGGGTTTGTAGTTTGTATAGTTGACCTTGGGCATACATCCCTAGGGTCTCTCTTGTTTCATTACGAAGCTCATCAATGATATGGTACATTAGCCTTTCCTCGAAGAACTCATGGCCTGGACAGTTGTTTAACAGTGCATAATATCTTTCTAAGGCCATGTCCAAGGGTTCATGTTGTGCTTGTTTCCACTCTTGGATTTGTTTCCTCAAGGCCAACACTCTTGCGTAGGTTTGATATCTTTCATTAAAGAGTTCTACCATTGTTGGCCAACGTCAAATTGAATTTGGTTTTAACGATCTATACCATACTTTTGCTTGGCCAACGAGTGTCATAGGAAAGAGCTTGATTTTTTGCCAACTGTTATCAATGTTGTTCCATGCACAGGCATCGTAGAAGGCTTGTAAATGTTGTTGTGGATCTAAGTCATAGCCTCCTAAGAAATTGGGAAAGTTGTTTAAATCGAGCCTGTTAGGTGGCTCTCTTTATGATGCCTACAGGAGATTCCAACAGCCTCTTGTATTTGCGTTAGGCTTGTAGTGGCTAGTAGGGGTTCATCATCATCGAGTAAGTTATGCTTTTGTGCATTGGGACGATGTTGCCTTCGTTTATGTTTATAAGAAACCCCCACCTCGAATTGTGTACTCCAATCTTCATTGTCATATAATTTGTTAGTTCTCCAATGAATTGCCTCACTAGATGTGGCGTTATCGTAGTCTTGTAGGAGAGGCATGGTTGTGAAATTGTGTGTGAATTTGTATGTGACTTTTTATAATTATTTCTTTCTAAAAGATATATCGTTAATTCCTATACAGTGACCTTGTATGATATAACTAATCTAGATAACTAGCACCGTCCCCAGCAACGGCGCCAATGATGAGTGGTGAGGTACCCCTACACTCAACCATACGAATACGAGCACTTCACGCACGATCTAGTCGAACTTCGCAAACGGACTAGTTGTGGTATCTAGACAATTACTCGTAGATCGTAGTTCGCTGTCTTCCCACCTGAACTAGTATTAGCTTTGTTACGTATGGTTTAGTCCAAAGTGAGGTGTATGATGTGTTCCTACACTAATGCTACTCCTGGGTATGATGGAAAATAATATCAACTAAGCTAGGAGAGAGAGGGTGAGAGAGAATCTAAACTAGCCTAAGTGCGATGAGCATCCGTTTCTTAATCATCCGTACACACCTTGGACCTCATGCACGACTACCACTGGGATTACCAAGCGCATGGTCTAGGTACGCTACTAGGTTACCAAGTAGTCACACTTAAATGCTTGTGATTAAGTCGTACTCATTTTGCGTTACTAGGAGATAAGGGTAGAGGGATATTAACTAAGAAAGCAAGAAATAACAATAACAATTAAATAATTAAGCTAAGTGGATGTTGCAATGATGAAGTAATCTCGATCTTTATTGTCGGTCATGTGTGTGTCCAAGTACATCACACTCGAATAAGGATTTCGTACAATGACAATCATCACACTGTAGGCATGCACTAGGAGAAAAGGTTGAGAGGAAAAACTGACAAAAATCCCCTACCTTAATACTAAAACTAGCCCTCTAACCAAATCTTCCTACCTCTTATTTATAGATGAGGAGACAGACCGCGATATCATGTATCTGATATCGCAGCCAATAATTCATGACTCATCATCTATCATTTGTTCGATGCATGTATGTTAATTTTATAGGTGTCATTCTATCCTACTCTTGAAGCAATTGTATAATGTCTTGTTGTAGCTCCCTAGTTAGATTTAAAGTATCTATTCTTACTTTATTCTAAAATTATTAATTAAGTATACTAAGTGAATAGAAAATAAAAGTTTACGAATATTACTTGGAATGCAAATTCAAAAACTATAGTGAATGTGTATAAAATTGTATTCATTCATGCAATTTACATTGTTTTGTTTACTCGAGATCAATATTGCTTTTTTGGGTGATCTTTTTTGTTAATGCTTAATGTTTTGCTTGCTAAAGTTAACATTGTTTTGTTAACTTGAAATTCTTGTATCTTTGTTGCTTGGACCTATTCATTACTACTTTAATCTCTATTTTTTGAGCTATCAAAGAATTTGTAAAGAATTATTATAGTACTTTGTTAAAGAACTAAATTTTTCAAAATAAATTAATAATAAATTTATCTTTTATTAGTTGGAAATCATTGGAGTAACTTGGAGCCATTTGACTTGTAATTATTCAAGCTTTATTAATTTGAGTTTTTGTTTTTTGCTTGATGGTTTCAAGAATAATTGTTATATTCAATTGTAAAAGTTTTTTTAAAAAGTAATACATCAACAAAAAAATTCAGGTCTTTGATCCATCCTTGAAAATGATTCAAAATAGTTAGAGTAGTATGACTTATAATTGTTATTGCTTTATCACTTGGAAGAGCTTTTTTTTTAAAAAAAAAAAACTTTATGCTCTGGTTGGTAAGCTGCCAAAAAAAAGCAATTGCCTTCATATGTTAAAATCATAAAAGTTGTAAATCAACAAACTAATGATTAGGTCTTTAATGAATATCTAAAAAATAATTCAAAGAACTTAGAAGCTTTTATTGAAGTTTATGATATGTACCTAGTGGTCTTATTATGGTATTGGCCTGATTCATGACATTATGTACAAGTGGATAATTAGGCTATATAGAACATGTAGGAGTTTTATATTTTAAAATCTCAAAATGTCTATATTTATTATAGTTTGGACAATTTCTTCGCCATGTTCTAATTGGCTGTAGGTAAAAGCTGCCATATATTGATCTTCAAATTGGATAAAAGTTATAGAATATTTAACTTTGAAATGTTAAATTTATCCACAATTGTCATAAACAATTGGTAGTTCATATGGACAAGAATGGAGTGAGTCTGGTATATATCTTATTTGCAACTCATATTCAAATATATTCTAGTTCAACCATAGTTTTAAAATCCTTGTTTATTGTATATCGTTTTCTTTATGCATCGACCAATATTGTGCTGGACCTTTGAGCGGGTGAATAGCCAACTGTGTGCATACATAAGAATTACAATCCAACACTTAAACAACATCTTTATTCCTTCAAGCCACTTTGCAATTACGTAGGAATTATCATATTCCATGATGTTTGATGGATTAAAACTATAGAATTAGCTAGTAACTCCAAGTTAGGTATCAATGGAGTTTATTAAAGATTACTACTTATCAAATATGTCTTAGGTATTTCTATATTTGGCATCACTGTCATGTAAGTTTCCAATACACACATATGGTTCTATATGGTTCTACACACATATTTGGAAATAGATTAATGTTTACTTTAATGCACTTTATGGTTCATGCAATTTACTTTAATGCCTTTAGTTAACTGAATAAGAATTAATTAATACACATAAGTACAACCACCTTGAGTATACGTTAATGCTTGGTAATCCTAGTAGTGCTTGTGCTTGGAAACTCAGCAGCGTTGCGACGTGTTCACGTGGGACTAGATGCTTATGTTAGGAATCAGTTTAAGGAATTAGATAGTTTATTAGATTAATTAATACTTAATTACTTTATTTTCTGCTTAAGATAAAAATAGATAACAAATATGAAATGATACAAATCATGTGCCTTGGTTACACTTAACCATACACTTGCACTTATACAAGTGGAACCAAGAAGACAACAATCACGTCCTTAGATTCACCATCCTAGATAATGTGCACTTAGAGAGCTAAAGTCCATGGAAGACCTAATTACCTATGAACGCTTGTAATTCGTATGGTTGGGCATAGGAACTAGTCGTTGCTCATCAATCACTATTTGATTTTCTTCACATTTCTAATCATTTGCATTTGATTGCACATTCTGATTTATTATTTTTTGTAATTGTAATTTTTGTCTTTTTGATTCTCTATACCTTCATTGCCTATATATATATATATATATATTCATTGATTTCTTATGTTGAAGTTAGAGGTATTATGAATATCAATATAATGTAATGTAGGATATTGAAAAAATTTAAAATCACTAGTAGATAGAAATGTTAATTTTGCATCATATAGATATAGAATACTTCATATCTTGCAAGTTGAATATCAACCTCTGCAGTTGAAATTTCACATGTATTTGTAGATTTAGTTTGTTGATTTTATTTTTCCATACTTAAATCATATCCACAAAATCCTGATTTATCACTAAATTAAAAACCCTTGATGTATGATGAAATTGTAGAGTTTGTAGATGGATATAAAAATTTACAAGTAATAAAAAATCCTTAAATCAAAGATCCAATTTTAAGGAAAAAAATCAATTCATTGAACATTCTACTTTGTCCTTAAATTATATACCTCAAAAATTCCAAAAAGAAATTTTTAGAAAAAGTGTAAAACATGAATTAGATCCATAAAGATATAATTTCTAATTATTTCAAAAACCCATGATACATGAGAGACTTTGAGAGTTTACAAGTGGATGTATAAAAGTGCAAGCAAAGGTACATTGTTAACTCAGAGATTTTGATTTTAAGAAAATAAAAAATAAAATGATTACAAGTCATTAATCCTAATTTTCTTGTAGAGTGAAAGATCTCAATTTGACACACACTAAAAGAAAACCAAATTGTTGATCACAGAAATAAATTGATTGCAAAATGTTCATAATTAAAATAGGCCATTTGTTGTTATTGACAAAAAACACAAAATATTTGTGATTGAAAATAATTTTTCCAAAAAAAATGCTAAACATTCGTGATTTAGATTCCTAAAATTATAATTTATTAAATCAAATATTCTCATTTGAAGAAAACAAAAAATGAATTAATTGGGATTTTCTATTCATTAAATGAAAAACCCTATTTTATTGTAAAATCAAAAAGTCATGTGATCTCAAAAATAATTTTTAAAAAGTGCAAAACATTTATTGAATTAAAAAAACCCTATTTATCATAAAATTATAAACTTATGAGATCTTGAAAACAATTTCCAAAAAAATATTCATAATTAAGATATGAAAAATTCTTGAAATTAAAAAATATGTATCATCAAATGAAGAATACCAATTTCAAATTAGAAACCCTAATTTTTTTTACATATTATCAAACTAAAAATGTAATTTATTGTAAAATTAGAAAGTCTCAAGATCATTAAACAATTCACAAAAAATTCAAAACATTCACGATCAAAAACAATTTTCCACAAAAAATGCAAAATATTTGTGATTCAGATTTCAAAAATTTTCAAAATTACAAATTTCATATCCTCAAATTAAAAACCCAAATCCTAAATTGCTAAAATAATGAAATTGATGACATACTTGAATCAAATTCCTATTAAACACTTATTTGTATTATGAGCGAATTACATCAAATTGTAGAGAGAAAGTTTGATGAACAAAAAAATGCAATTCTGAAATTTTTGAAATTATGAAATTGATGACATACCTGAACCACATTCACAAGAAGCACTTATTTGTAGCATGAGAAAATTACACTAGATTGTAGAGAGTAGGTTTTGATGTGTTATAGATTTTTAGAGCATGCAGGCAAATATGTAGATATGGTTATGGTTGATGATGAATCATTTTTTGCTTAGGCCCTGATATTGGATCACATGTGATGAACCGCAATATCACGTCCACGATATCAGATCCAACCATGCGATGTCGGATACCCGATATCATGGCTTGTCTCCTTACCTATAAATAAGAGGTGATTCCCTTGGTTTCCACATTAGATAGTTAGTCCCTTAGCCAAACTCTTGTCATTTTTTCCCTCCAAAGTTAGAATTATTTTTGTGTGCCCACAGTAAGAGTCATAGAGTGAATGGATCTTTATTCAATTATTGTGTACCTGAGCACACTTTGTGTACGGCAATAAAGATGAACTTTATGATAAACCTTGCATCATATAGAATAGATTAATTAGAGTTAATTATTATTTAATATTTTTCTAGTTGATTAATGATTTCTATCACCCTACAACTTTCTTAGTTAAATACACTCAATACGAATGCTTCAAGCAGGTGTGTAGCGCTTGGTAACCCAGTAACGATTAGCATTTGGTAATTCCAGCAACGTTGCATTGGTTCAGGATGTGTACAGCAAGTGGGAATGGATACTAGTATTAGGAGTAATTAGAACTTAGTTAATGAGTAGTTAAATTATATTAGTTACTTAGTTATCTATCTCCCCCTCCTTACTAGCACAGGATATAAAACACATAAAAACTATAAAAATCATATGCCTCAACCTTACTTAACCATACAACTGTGACATACAAGTAAGTTTGGGAAGATAATGATTAACCAACCCGTTATTATTCCACAAAGGCGCATAGGCACTTAGTCCTTGGAATTCGACTGGGTCGTGCGTGAAACGCTCGTATTCATATGGTTGAGCGTAGGGGTACCTCGCCACTCATCATTGGCACTGTTTCCAGGGACTTAGTTGTTTGTGCGCTAAGTAGAGCTTAGAAATCATTCACATCGTTGGAATGAACCCTTAGGGTTGGTTAAGGAAAAGATAATAGTACATTGCACACTAAACAAGAAAAGATGTCTTCTTCTTCACACAAAAGCACTTCATCACCTAGGACTAACACAAGAAGCAATCAACAGCAGGATACACATGACGTTGATCTGCCAATCCCTCAACAGTTTTGTGTGGTATATATTCATCTCGATGAATATGTACCCGACTTCACCTTTATTCTCCATCAAGACAAACAACTGTGTTGGTGTGACTTGGAAGGTAACATAGTGTTACCTCCTAACCTTTTAGTCCCAAGTATGCTTCTTCATGCTCTCACATGAATAGGCATGCAACACTTACACGCAGAGTATGTTGTGCAAGACTATGATTAGAGAGACTATCATCCCACAGAGGTGCAACGTCAAAGGGATTTGCAACAAGAGAGACACCATAAGTCCTTGAAGGGAAAATGGTCTAAGGATGCCCCCGCATTTTAAGCAAAATTGAGGGTGATGAACCTGCCTCAGGTAGTCACCCACATAAAAACGATGCTCTTCCCCTTGAATTTGGCCAATGGGTTGTGTATCAGAACCTTCATTCTACCATTCATAACCTAGGTGTTGATACCAATGGACACAAAGTGTCTGAAAAAGAAATAAGGACACAAGACAAAGGTGGGCATTCTAATCGCAATCACGATCGAGGCAAAGACCATCGAAGAGAAGGTAGTAGGAACCATCATGGTGGCGGTTCTCCTTCTTCTTCACCTTCATCATCTCCTTCACCCTCTCCTTCAGTGTCTAGATGTAGCCATAGAGAAACAGATCGTGAGGATAAGGGTAAACAAAGTGGAAGTCACAAACAAGACAACCAAGATAGAGGATAAGGGCACTCTAGGGAATCACGCCATAGAAGAAGGGAGAGTAGGGAACAGCGTAGGCACCATAGACGCCATGAACGAGATGATCATGATGAACCCCTACTCGCTACCCGAAGCATGCTAGACATAACTGAGGCCATGAGAGTTCCAACAAGGCACCAAAAAGATAGTAGGATCAAGAGGTTAGACATGAATAACATCCCACGATTTGAAGGGGGATATAACGCTGATCCTCAAAATCACTTACAAGAATTTCATGATGCATGTGCCTTGCAAAACATAGAAAACAAGTGGCAAAAACTTAAGTTGTTCCCACAAACACTAATAAAAGAAGTTGAAAGCTAGTACCAGTCCTTAGAACCAGAATCCATTCGTAGGTGGAGTACTATGTTAGAATTGTTCAACGATAAGTACCAAACGTACTCTCGAGTGTCTAACTTACGAAAGCAAATCCAAGGATGGAAACAAGGAAGTCATGAACCCTTGGATGCTACCATGGGTTATTATTATGCACTATTACATCGTTGTCCTAGCCATGGTTATTTGCAGCGAGATTAGCTATGCCATCTCATAGATGGGCTTAGGCATAAAACAAGAAGAACCCTTGGGACTTATGCCCAAGGAAGGTTATCCGAGCTTAGGTCTCATCAAATTCACAAACTATTGGAGTCAATTGCTAAGGAAGAAGGTGAGTTACGAAAGAGAGAGAGTGCAGAAGAATATAACCGAGATCCTTCCCTCTAGAAGAAGGGAGTAAGATTTTGTGAGGATGAGGAAGAGCCACCACTCGAAGAGATGTTGAATAGGAAAACCTTACCTATCCAAAAGTTAGCATCAGAAGTATCGATAAAGGTAGACCAAATGTGGGACTCCTTGGATAGTAGGTTTCAAACTATTCTCAAAGTAGTAGAGGAGTCTAGAGAGCGAGGTAGTGATCATGACAAAAGAAAAAAAAGAGAAGCAAAAAATGCACATAACAAGGGTAAGGGTAAATTTGCTATTATTGAAGAGGTTGTCGACTCAAATACAGATGATGATAGTGGATGCGAGATATGTCAATACGACCATCCTAAGGGATGTTGCCCTGTGATCTCACATCTGTAGGAGTCTGAGATGTATGCACTTAATCCACGTTTAAACAAACGGCAAACATCCTAGCCGTTACCATATCCCCAAGGTAACCCAAGGTAGTTCCATCAACCTTTAATGTATTATCCAAGTGGAACTCCACCACAACCGATTGAGCAACATCAACAATGGCAGCACCCACAATCATGGGGAATGCCACCACCAAGGCAACAATATCCTTACTGGCAACCTGACCCATATGGATATTATGTGCAACATCAAATCTCTCCACGTGACTCTGTTGGTCACGTTACTCCCCAACATCACTACCAAGCCTGCGAGTACTATAGGACTCCCTCTCCTAGGGGCAATATTCCACAAGGGTACCATCCTTCAAATCTGGCCGCATCTCTCCCACCAATAACTCCATTACCACCTACTCCAGCAATGCAAGGTGAACTCCCTGCTCAACCACAGCAACGTAATGCCATAAGGGCTGTTAATTTTCAACCTACTATTGGTTCTGACAACCGTATGAAGAAAAGATCTTTCTTCAGAACCAACAATTCAACCAAGCCTTTACAACCCTAAGCGGCTGAGTCTTTGGACGTCTCCGTATCAAGTAAAGCTTCAGAGCCCCCTTCGAACTCAACATCGCATTCAAAGCATTTGGTCACGTTAACACATGTTGTTACTGATTAGATCAAAGCTGGCTACATTCCCAGGAAATTCTCTGATCCTGGGAGTCCCCTAATATATCTACAAATTGCTGGGAATGAGCCATGCAAGGCTCTTTTGGATTCAGGTTCCGGTGTCAACCTAATATCCCAAGAAATGTATAAGGCCTGGAACCTGCCTCCATTAAAAAAGAGCAACATCTATTTAGAGTTGGCTGACCAGTCCATCACTATTTTCTTGGGATTAGTGGAGGACATTATTACCACTATTTGTGGATGGTCATATACAGCTAACTTCTTGGTGATTCAAGTGAACAACAGTAAGGGGGACTTCCCAATCATAATGGGAAGGGCATGGCTAAGCATTATTGATGCACGCTTAGGAATCTGTGATCTTTCCCTAGAAATATCTAAGGAAAATGCTTTCGAAAAAATTGAGAAGAAGAAAGTTCCATGCATCGCATACAACGACATAGGGTGTAATTGTATATAGATATCATGGGTTATGCAAAGTCTAACATTGTTTGCATGCAATCAGTGTGCACAAATGATCAATATACAAAGGTGCCTATATGCAACAACCACATGACAAGAAGACACCTAGTGGTTGATAGCTAATTAAGAAAGCAACTCACTTATATGCATGGAACTAACTAAGGGTTTGACTTGTGCTTACATAGATAGCATAGATGGATTAGAGTAAGTCCACTACCAACTTCCAAGTCCTAACCTAGAAAACATCAACCAGGGGAAGTTGGAAATTCCTAAGAAATTTAAACAAGAGCCCTTAAAGCTAAAACCATTTCCCACTAGTATGGAATACACGTTCCTTAATAATGGAAAACTGGTAATCAACAACGCAAGACTTACTTCGCAACAAAAAGAGAGTTTGCTAAAGGTAATAGACAAGTGGTCAAAAGCCTTCACCTGGTCATATCCAGAATTAACTAGAATAGATCCTAGGATATGCCAGCATAGGATTTACACTAACTCCTCCATGAAGCCTCGAAAACAACCACAAAGGCGATTGAACCCAAAGTTGAAGCAAGTAGTAAAAGATGAAATCAAACAGCTTCTAAAGGCTAGGTTCATATACCCCATTGCTGATAGCGAATGGGTTAGCCCCTTGGTAATCTTGCCTAAGAAGGCAGGCAAATGGAGGGTGTGCATAGATTTTAGGCTACTAAACATGGCAAAATTCAAGGATCACTTTCTGTTGCCATTTGTTGACCAAGTCTTAGACACAATTGCAGGGCATCGCTATTATAGTTTTCTAGATGGATATAATAGATACAACCAAATACAAATAGCCCTAGAAGACTAAGCCAAAACTACGTTCACCAATCCTTGGGGAACGTTTGCATACAAACAAATGTTGTTTGGCTTGTGTAATGCCCCCACAACGTTTCAACGCTTAGTTCTAAGCATATTTTAGCAGCAGATAGGAAATGGTGTGGAAGTCTTTATGGATGACTTCTCCACTTATGGAGCAAGTTTTGATCAGGCCTTAGATCGATTAGAGAAAGTGCTAAAAAGATGTGTAGAAACTAATTTGAGGCTCAACTGGCAAAAAATCCATTTGATGGTCCAAGAAGGTGTAGTACTTGGGCATAAAATCTCACATGCAAGGATAGAGGTAGACCTTGAGAAAATCAAAGCCATCCAAGGAATTACCCATCAACTGGAAACTGTCAAAGACATTTGGTCATTCCTTGGACACAATGGCTACTATAGGAGATTCATAGAGAACTTTTCAAAGATTGTCAAACCATTGGTAGAGTTAATGAAAAAGGACGTACCCTTCGAGTGGACCAAGGAATGCGAACTAGCTTTCCAAACTCTGAAACAGAAGCTGGTAGAAACACCCATTCTACAAGCTCCTGACTAGTCGAAACCATTCCATGTCATGATTGACGCATCCAACTATGCCTTAGAAGCCATGCTTACATAGCTAGATGACCAAAAACATCCTTACCACATCCACTGTGCAAGTAAAAGTATCGCTGGTGCACAAATCAACTACACTACTATAGAAAAAGAATTAATGGTTGTAGTGTTTGCACTAGAAAAATTTAGACACTATGTGTTGGGGTACAAAGTATTCATACACATAGAATAGTGCAATCTAATTCCTCATGAATAAGCCAATGGTAAGCCCCCATATTATACGATGGCTGGTAATCCTAAAAGATTTCGATTTAACAATGATCGATCATAAAGGCACCGAGAATGTAGTTGCCGATCATTTATCTCGGTTGCGCTGGGATAGCAAAGAGGATGAGTATCCAATTTCTGATCATTTCCCTGATGAGTTCCTCTTTGCCGGTGTAGTGAATAACCAATCACCCATGGAGAAAAACTAGTATAGTAGCATTCTTACCTATCTCCTCATCCAACAAACACCACAAGAGCTAGACCTTAAGCAGAAACAATAGTTTCTTCATAGAGCCAAGTACTTCATGGACATCAATGGACAACTTTACAAAGTATGTCCTGATGGCTTGGTTCGATGGTGTGTTCCCAATAGAGATCAACTAAGAGTTCTCCAAGATGCTCATGAGGGCCCTTGTGGGGGTCATTATGCTGGGAGATGAACAACCATTAAGATCCTACTTATAGGATATTATTGGCCTACCTTCTTCCGGGACACTCATCAATTCGTCCAATTTTATGAGCGCTGTCAACGTGATGGGGGAATGACTGCCAAAATGGAGGATCCGCAACAATGGATTCAACCGTTAGAACCCTTCAACATCTGGGGGATTGATTTCATGGGGCCCATTACACCAATGTCCAATGGAAAAGCTTACATCATAGTTACTGTAGACTACTTAACAAAATGGGCCGAAGCAACTGCAGTTAAAGATTGCATATCATCTACAGCTACACGATTTGTTCAACAATAAGTCATCAACAGGTTTGGTGTGCCATGTGCACTTATCCTAGATAATGGTACACACTTCATAGGTGCAACTTTTTGGAAGTTAATGCAACGCTTAGGGGTTGAGCATAAATTGACTACACTAGACCACCCCCAAGCAAACGGTCAAGCCAAGGTCACCAACAGTGAGATTACTAAGATACTGACTAGAACATTTTAGCAAGTATAGGTGAGACTAGAGCACTAAATTAAATGTTACTCTTTGGTCATACCACTCCACATGGAAACTCCCTATAGGCTACTCTCCCTATGAGTTAGTGTATGGAAAACTTCCAATGCTCCCTATCCAAACTAAGCTACGTACACTAGCCACAACATGTGAGCTCAACCTTGACCTTGATCTAGCATAAAAACAAAGATTGATGACTCTTAACTTGCTAAATGAGAACCGACTAGCTGCCCTGTCATTTAATGAACTACACAAGGCATTTAATAAACAACATCATAACCTAAAAATTAGGAAAGTTAAGTATCAGCCAGGAGATAAGGCTCTCTACTAGAACCCCACACATGTGTCACAACGTACCAAATTTCAAACACTATGGGAAGGACCTTACATTATCTATGCAACTTTTCCTTCAGGGGCCATGATCATATATAAACCTGAGAGCCCAAATATGAGACTGTTAGTCAATGTGCAACAAACAAAACCTTTTCATGAGTTTAGGACAGCCAGAACATATGCTACCTTTGTAGGTGGGCAACCTTGCTCATTATTTCGGATCTCCTCCTTCCAAATTAGTCATGGGGGAGATGGCCACCTCTACTAACCATCGAAGGCCCTCATTTCTTTCTAAGTTTTTGTTTTACACATTTTTGTTTTGCACATTTCTTTAATCTTTTTTGTTTTTGTTTTACACAATCATTCATATTTTTTACCATTTCTTTGTGCGATTACTTTATTTTGTTCGTCACCCAATAAGTGTTTATGATGGTGACATGAATAATACCATATTGATTGCTAATGTTTGGATTTTACCTTTGAAGTATGATGTTGATATTAAGGTATGGTTCTTTTGATTGAACAGGCAATGAGTCCACGTCATTCATACATCCATAAATCCTATGGTCTCCCTTGGCTTGGACCTATATAGTCCCTTTCTCTAATAAAACTATTAATGAATTGGTGGCTGGGTATTTCTTAGACTAAGGAAAGACTCAAATGATGAAAAGGGTGTGACTTCAAGGGGATTCTATGCATTTGTGCTAGCTATTCTCTTAAGTGCTTGGATGTTTTTTCTTTGGGTTTTCCACCATTCTAACCGTTCATCAAACCTCTGGAAGTTGAGTGCATAAAAAAATAAGTCTTTGCATGGTATGGTTCTCACACAAAAAAAAAACAATGAGAATTCAAAGCACACCCCTTAGACACAATAATGAACTTGGGCTACATGCACTGGTTATGGCATTGGAAAGACATGTTACTCATGCTTGAAGGTTCCCTCTAACTAAGGCCCTTTCTTGCTTCCTAATTCTCCATCTCGCTCTCCTCTGAATGGTGGTGACTTTTTGTAGAGGCATTCTTGTTGCTTCAAGAGGATAGGTTGGTCAAATGTGTTGATGCGAGGTTACTGAATGTGGTTTGTTGATCCTGGATTTGGAATGAGTTCTACTTGGTCACATTAACCATAAAACACACACAAGGGACTTTACACAACCTTGTTCTTGGGTTTCCATTCCATTCTCTCCTCTCCACCTTTCTTTTTCATTTTTCACCTCATTGTTAGTTTTATCATTAGTCTGTATCTTGATTGATGCATTGTTTTTCCTTGGTAAGTTCTTGTGGGTAAGTTTTTAACTCTTGCTTCAAAATAACATTCCTAGAGCCTACGAACTCTTTGGTTTGTGGGTCTGTTAGGGCATCAAGGGCATGAGCCTGCTTTGGGGAGGACCCATTGGCATTCCTTTTTGGTGCATTTGTTAACTTCTTTCCTTTAAACATTTCCTACAATCAACAATTTTTTGTTTCATCCCCATCTATGACATCCATTTTACTGGCGTTGCCATTGTTGCTTTTTCTCCATCTTTCTTATTCCTTATCTTTTTCCATCCTATCGCTACTAGAGGTTCGCTCTTAGTCATGGGGGCCCTGGCACAAAAGTTTTTCAATTTTTCCTAACCCCTACACCTTAGGTAGTCACCAATGTTAAATCTCTAGAATCAGTATTTGCCATAACCACAACTCAGCCAGTACACTTTACATCGAGGCAAGGTATCAACTGCATTGTGATTTATCTACCCTCGCTCATTAGTGATTGTGTTGTATGTGCAAATGGCGATCATACGATAATGGATTGGACCTGGAGGAAACACTCAAGATGGACTGGAACTAGAACATTTACGAAAGGAGGAAGACTGGTGGCGTGGCTATGGGCGAATAACAGAAGGCACAATCTTGGCATCGGCAGCAACACGCCTTATTCTTTTCTCTCTATCTCCTTCTCTTCCAGCTGCCAAATAAGGCTGGATGTCATTTATGTATAGTGTTCACCTTTGTGGTCATGAACACTAATGCTGTCATGTATTGTATTGTTGATCCGTTCACCGGGCACATTGAGTCTATCCCCCTGTTCCACCGTCAATGGTCATTTAGTCAATAATCCCATACCTTCCCAATATTTTGTAAGGAACTCAAGGACGAGTTTTCATTCAGTCATGGGGGTATGATGAACCGCGATATTGTGTCCGCGATATCAGATCCAACCCTACGATATCGAATACCCGATATCGCGACGTGTCTCCTTGCTTATAAATAAGAGGTGGTGCCCTTGGTTTCCACATTAGACAATTAGTCCCTTAGCCAAACTCTTGCTATTTTCCCCTCCAGAGTTAGAATTATTTCTGCGTGCCCGCAATAGGGGTCATAGAGTGAACGGATCTTTATTCGAGCATTATGTACCTGATCACACTTTATGTACAGCAATAAAGATGAACTTTATGAGAAACCTTGTAGCATACACAATAAATTAATTAGCATTAATTATTATTTAATGCTTTCCTAGTTGATTAATTATTTCTCTTGCCCTACAACTTTCTTAGTTAAATACACTCAGTACGACTGCTTCGAGTAGGCGTGTAGCGCTTGGTAACCCAGTAACGATCAGTGTTTGGTAATCCCAGTAGTGTTGCACTAGTTCAGGATGTGTACGGCAAGTGGAAACGAATACTGGTGTTAGGAGTAATTAGAACTTAGTTAATGAGTAGTTAATTTAGATTAGTTACTTAGTTATCTCTCTCCCCTCCTTACTAGCACAAGATATAAAACACATAAAAGTTATAAAAATCATATGACTCAAGCTTACTTAACCATACAACCGTGACATATAAGTAAGTTTGGGAAGATAACGATTAACCAACCCGTCATGTGTGAAATGCTCGTATTCGTATGGTTGAGTGTAGGGGTACCTCGCTACTCATCAACATGCTACATTATCAGATATCTGATATTGTAGGATGCGTGCCTACCTCTAAATACAACACTTTGTCACATGATTTATCAATCTCTCTATTAGTTGTAATGAAGTTCTTGCAATTTGTTTTCTTCAGAGTTAGAATATTTTCTGAGTGCTTGCAGTAGGAGTCAAAGAAGTGTACAAATCTTTATTTGAGCATTAATGTACCTGAGCATGGTAGTGTAAACATGACAATAAAGATGAGATTTTCTGATCAAACCTTGCAGCACTTAGAATAAATTAATGCTTTCTTTATGTATTTAATATTCATGCAATCTACTTTAATGAATTTTAACTAAACAATTAATATTGGCTAAATGGCAAACATAAGCACGACCACTTCAAGCATACGTTTAATGTTTGGTAATCCCAATAGCGCTTAAAACTTGGTAACTTAGTGGTGCTATAAAGTGTTCAAGATGTGTACATAAAGTGGGAATGAGTGCTTATGTTAGGATTAGTGAAGTGTTATTTAGCTACTAGATTAATTAGATTAATTACACATTAAATTCACTTTGTTTCTAGCGCTTAGGCGATTAAACCATTGATGAGACACGACATGCACTAGGCCGCGATATCGTGTCTTCCCCTGCGATATCGCGTCCCGTCGTCATATCTATAAATAAGAGGTGGCACTCCCTTCATTTCCCAATCCTGGCTAGAAGTAGCGAAGCTCTAGCAGATTGATCACTCCAGAGTTAGAATTTTTCCCATGTGCCCGCAGTAGGAGTCCTAGAGTGAACGGCTCTTTATTCGAGCAGCTTGTAACCTGAACCCAAGTTGTGTACGG
>MNCI01029492.1:1802689-1937462 GCA_015680685.1 Gnetum montanum
AAAAATACCAAAAAAATCACATACCTCAGACTTGCTTAACCATACACCGTGACACTTACAAGCAAGCCTGGGAAGACAACGAACGATTAACCCCAAGTGTTTCTTGTGGTGTTAAGGCATTTAGTTTGCGGAGTTCGACCGGATCGCGTGTGCACGCTCGTATTCGTATGGTTGAGTGTAGGGGTACCTCGCCACTCATTAACCATAAAAGACAAAATGATAAAAATCAGATGCCTCAGTTACACTTAACCGTATACTTGTAATTCATAAGTGAAACTGATACGACAATGATTGTAACAGTTAGATTCACCTCTTAAAAATTGGTGTACTTAGAGAGCTAAGGTCTAAGGAATTCAATTAGATTGCTAAGTGAATGCTAGTGATTCGTATGGTTGGGCATAGGGTATACTTGCTACTCACTAGTTGACGATTGAGTTTTTCTGCATTTGTGGGTAAGAGGGTTTTAAAGTGGCATGAGGAGGTTTTAGCTCAAGTTTGTGGAAGAACTTGGGTTTCAGATATGAAATGCATGTTGGTCATAGGTTCAAGGGTATGGAAGAACTTTTAGATGGGTAAAAGGTACCGTTTGAATGGGGGGAATAGGAGGCGTGAGTACTTTGTATATAAATTATAGTACATTTTAGAATGGGAGACTAGTGGATAATTGTTGGTTGTTGATTGTTAAGGGTTGTAGTAGGTAAGTTAGTTGCAGGGAGGGCATGGATTATACAAATTATAATAATTCTTTGATTGTTTGGTTCTTGTGCTATTACCTTGGTAGGTAGGTGGAAGGGTTGGGATGTGGGTTAGGGGTGTGCGTATAGAAATTATAATATAAGTAGTATTAGATGTTTAGTTATGACATGATTCAAAAGTGATGATTTCAATAATAAAGTGTTAGCCCAGTAGTGAGACACTTGATTTGGACTATATATCTTACGTTGTACCTATGTTTCATTTATTTTGGATTCTAACACCCAAAAATAAAGATTTCTTCAAAGCTTAATAAGAGGTAGGAGGTGGGGTGGGTTGGGAGCGTGGGTATAGAAATTACAGTGTAAGTAATATTACAGGTTTCACGTGGAGTATTGCTTTTGAGCAAAGACTTTTTCGTTTAGCACTAGAAATATTTCATTTATAATTTTTCTTTTTTTCACCTATGGCACCATCTAGAAGTTACAAGTTCCCACATCCCAATATTAAGAGTTGATGAAGACGGCCAACAACCCCATTTACTCACAGCAAACGAAGTCAGAAAGAGGATCGTAACATCCACCGGGAAATGGACAGCGTAAAAGCACATTTTAATTACAAAGTGGCGGTAGACCTTAGATTCACAACAGTGCCGGCCTAGCCCGCTAATGCAAATGGCGGGAAAAAGTGGCAGAGGCTAGGGTCCAACCGTACAACATTTTGGTGCAAACCGTGCATATGACCACAAGAAGTATCCAGAATTTTCGGTACAGGGTAGCTGCAGATCTCGTTCCCCGGCCAGCAGACACAGAAAGCCAAGGAAACGCTGTACATACGAGCAGAGCAGCGAATACAGGAATTCCAAACAAATGAATCTTCCAAATTGATTCACCGACTTACAAATCGCAGGTTGCTCATTCGCCATCTACCGCCTCGTCACGTGAAGCGAACAAAATTGCTTTTTTAATTTGGAAATGGAATTGCCAATGTGCATATGCCACTTTGCGAGGTTTGTTGAACGGTGGACGCACGGGAACAGCCTAGATTGCACAAACAGGAGGAACACGCAAACAAATCAAAAATAGTTTTCAAGTGGATGTGATATCGAAGGATTTGCAGTTGCCTTGCAAAAGTAATGTAGTACTGGAGCTTTCGAATCATTCCAGCGAAATTCGTTTCCATTTTTGGAATTTGCCCGCCATTTCAGCTACCGTTGCAATTGCTAGCGTCACGGTGCCCCGGTGTTGTATGATGCGGGGTTACTAAAACAGCGACGGTAGATGAAAAGATGCTTGTTGGATGTCTTCAGAACCTTAGGTTTTATGTTTGTCTTTGAAGGTGAAATGGCAGATGGCATTTTGTTAGATTTGCAGACCCGGAGAGGTCGATATATTTGCCTTTTTGAATGTTTCCAGAGCCGTGAGGTTTAAAGTTTGTTTTTCTTTGCTTGTTGCTTAAATTTCTGATTGGACTCCATCTGACCTGACGCAGAACTAATAGATTTCTTCCACGTTTGTTCTATGGGGCAGAAGGTGTTAAAAGATCGGTAAAACAGTGGCAATGGCGTGACTCGTGCACCAATTTCAGCCGGCTATCCTCTGATTTCTTTTATTTTTATTCTGATCGCCATCGGTGGAATTTGGATGTGTTCTGGATTCTTCTGGCGGAAGATTATGATGTGCAGAAATTGAAGCGGGGAAGAAACTGTAAATAGATGCTTCCGGTCCTTAATTTGCTTTTGTTTCACCGTGATACGCTTGAGCCGTGTGGTGCTTTAAAATTTTACTTGCCACACGCAAGACGATGGCCCTGGGCCAGACGCGAAAATGAAAGCATCGCGGAGCTGTTTTTCTTTGTTTTCCTGATTTTAGTTAGTTTGTTTTTTTTTGACTGGTAGAGACAGCGAAAGGCTTAGGCGTTGCTGTGTGAAGTCAAACGCCGGAAGGAAAGTGCGGTAAACAGAAATAGATCCGTATTATGGAGCGGAAGATGCCCAAGCTACTCCATCGGTGTGGGCTGGCCCATTTCTCTTAAATGGTCATTGCCTCGGCCAATTACGTGACCATCAGTTCGCTGAGTGTGAAATCGGAGATCCTTAATAGGGTTTTAAAAGGCTTTAAAACCATAAATGACCTGGAAATGTTAAGAGATAGTGCTCTGCAGCGCCTGCGTTTTGGGAAAGCGGTGCAATTGGCGGCAGTTCTGCTTTGAGGGACATGGCGGACACCGAGTTTTGTTACCCCCAGAGTCAGAGTGAGAATGGGTATAACCGCAACGGTGTGGGTAGGGACGGAAAGGATTATTACCACAGCTTCATGGAGCCTTGTGGAGATTCGAATCTGCCTGTGACGCCGAAACACGGGAAACGCTTAACGCGTGACTCGAGCCGCGCAATGTCTTATGGAGGAAGCTCGGTAGACTCTCGCAACGTGACATGGTCCGTCCTAGATGACGATTCTATCAAGTATGCTGAGGATTCAAGATGCAGACCGCTTACTACTGCTCAAGAACATCATCATTCACCAGCGATGGCCAGCTTAAAGCAGCCTCTGCTAGATAACCAGGGGCCGACAACTTCATCTCCAGTGTCTTCTCCGAGTCGTGGTATGTGCCCAATAACATGATGGCATGTCAGTCTTCTCTGCGAGTTTGAAATTACACTGTATCTATCGAAATAATATATGGGGGATGCACGGTATTAGCAAGTACTAAGATACGCACACGTATGCTTTCTAAGGTATCTTATTCAGTAGCCACGTGTTCTGTGTAGGTTGCAATAGCTTGCGTGCATCCTTCATGTTATCAATTTGTTTAACTTCCTGTCATTTTAGGTTTCATGCTTTCAGGAAGCCTTTTTAGCAAGTTTCCGGTTTAACAAATTTCAATTAATGAAATTTTTTAGAGTGTGGTAGCCAAATGGTTGAAGACGCTAATTTCTTTGTTTTTTTTCCGTGTTATTGTATTCAATAATGTTTCGCTCTTGTATTATTAAAACTATATCTTTACATAAACTCATAGTTTAGAAACCCAAGCTATAACATGAATAAGCTATTCAAGTTGAATATGGTCGAACTCTCTATTTGCGTAGAATTTGTATTTATTTTGCATGTTTGAGACGAAGACAATTAGTAGAGTGAACGGCAGTGATTATAGGAAACTTTCACCTTTTCTGTAAAATAGAAATACTTGCATCTTGGTTGTCTTGTTTTTAATTAATAAGCGAGTTTGTTGAACGGTGGACGGATGGGAACAGCCTAAATTGCACAAACAGGAGGAACACGCAAACAAATGAAAAATAGTTTTTAAGTGGATGTGATATCGAAAGATTTGCAGTTGCCTTGCAAAAGTAATGTAGTACTGGAGCTTTCGAATCATTCTAGCGAAATTCGTTTCTATTTTTGGAATTTGCCCGCCATTTCAGCTACCGTTGCAATTGCTAGCGTTACGGTGCCCCGGTGTTGTATGATGTGAGGTTACTAAAACGGCGACGGTAGATGAAAAGACGCTTGTCGGATGTCTTCAATCCAAAATATCTTAGCATTAGGTTGAACAGGAAAAACAAGATTTTATTAATAATAAAATTAGACATGGCGGGTAAATTCTCTAGCAATTACCAAATCATTTGGTTAAATTTGCTGAAACATTCTAGAGTCATCTGTCTTTGTAATATTCCCTGCCATATTTCTAATTCTTTATTTTTTAAAATGATTATAGGGGGTGTTGGAACCCGAAATAAGTAAAACATAGGTACACCTAAGATTTATAGAAGTTTATAACTCAGTACTACCTAGGACAATCGAACCTGTGACCTGGGTTTACCAGGCCAAGACCCATACCACTAGGCTAATGCGACACTGATTTCTTTATGCAATATTGCAAATTCCATAACAAAAAAACAAACCCCTTCTTTTTTAGTGAAGTTGAAATGCTATGAATTTGAATATAAGCTAATTAATATTATGACCAGTGATTTACCAGTTTTTATATCGGTTTGACTGCCATCATGATGCTAATATGAATTTGAATGTTGTTGCACTATTTTTAATGTTTAAGAAGTCTTTTTAGAGCACTGCATGCTGTTCAACTTTAGCTTTTCTAACGTTTTTGGATGGAAAAATTTCAGGACTAGGACGGTGTAGAACAGATCCAGGTAGCTGTGAAAATCATGACAGACAAGCACACGATGATATGCTTTTGAACTGTTATATAACAGAAAGGATGCAGAACCAAAAAAGCTATTCAAAAGCTCGAAGTGTACAGTTGGATAGGCTATCTGAACGTGAGAAGGTACATGCGTATAGCATATTTTTTATTAGCATTAGTCAAACTATGACATTTTTAAAAGGATTTAAAATAATTTCCAGATAAAACGTGACACTACTGATATTAGTGGCAATAGCATAGTGATAGCAGATAGTAGTTATACACATGATGACAATGCTCTGAAGATACTGAAAATAAATTAGTGGGAAAATAAGAATACTGTTAGTAGCATATAAACTCATCTGAAATAACAAAAATTATGTTTGAAATTTTCTTTCAGGAAAGTGTATTCAAAAGTACATTTGAACAAGAGAAATAATACTCTAGAGTTGCTATTTTCAAGTAATCGGATGATCTCACCAACAAATGCGAAAAAGTATTGTATATTTATTAATAACAAAAAAGAGAGAAGAAACTGAATATCCATGCTGGCACAATCTTCAATTGCTTTTAAACATGAGATTACAGTCCAAGCATATCAAGCCCTTCCCCAAACTTTGTTCTTTCACGGAGGGATTTTTTGATCTCATGTAAACTCTTGATCATTAGATGATCACGTGACTTCACAAGGCTTCTATAGCTCTTATAACGTTCCTTAAGATTTTTAAATAGCCATTTGATACTGTCAAGTTTTCTTTTAGGTTAATAAAATTTCAAAAGTGCATGAACCCTAATTGCATGATTTCCCTGTTTTATTATCCTAATTTGTTTACTCTGAATCAAGAACAACTGAAGAGAAGAAAAACAGAGACAGACATGCACATATGAAGAATCACCAAAATACATTGAGACGTGGTAACATGTGAACAATAAACATTGCAGTTTGCATACAAAAAAGAATAATTATGCACAAATTAGGTTCATGGACCTTGGCAAACTGCTTGAGCCTTTATAATTACATGGTACCTTTCTTAATTATCAAGGCATGCAAGTTGTTGGTTAAGGCATGTGGCTTGCATGCTACAAGTCACAGGTTCAGTCCCAATAGGCTATCACTGAGATATACAAGCATTATTCAAAGAATTGTTGGAACTGAACTGGTACAATAGATCCATAAGATCTTGAATGTAATGAAAAACAGGTTCAGTTTCAGTTTCCCAAGCAGCTCTCACAATAGATTACAGAAAAGGAGTTATCAAAAATATCATGGACATCAGCAAGAACCTGCCATGTCTTGGTTCATTTCTATGATCTAAGGCTATTCTGCATGTACTTCAAATCTTATTAATCTTATTTTATTAATAAGATTTGTTTTTCCCTGTTGAAACCCCAATTCCTTTCTACTAAAGGAATTAATATGCTTAACATGTAAACCTTGAATAGAATCAAAATTCATGAATCTCCTTGGGAGGAATTTACAACATTTAAAATTAAACACTGTTTTAAGAATTTGAAGCAACTGGTTACAGAGAATGACCCATAATAAACTACAAAATGTACAAAGAATTGAGGTGTACTCATGCTTGGATATGAAATATATACATTTTTCAGGCATCTGAATATGTTAAATATGTTACTTATTATGCAATTTATCCAAACATCACAGTTTTATGCTGTAGTAACATTTTACAGTAAAATCTGAGATATTATGGTGATTTAGAGTAACATGACAGGTTTCGATATTACATACTTGGAACTTAATGTTTATTTGTTTTCCAGATGAAGCTTATTGAAAATCTTGCCAAAATTAAGAATGATGGGAGGGTTGAAGTTGATGTTGATCGCAGTGCACCTGTTGCATCAGAACTGCTTGGCATAGATGTATCGGATACAAGAGAAGTTGACATAAGAGAGTTTTCTAGTGAAGAAAATAAAGTTGTTCCTAAGTTGAATGTTGCAATGCTAATAGTTGGAACAAGGGGAGATGTTCAACCATTTCTTGCTATCGCAAAACGACTCCAGGTAATTTGATAGTTTGCTTTACCTGGAAAATCTTTTACATAAAATTTGTGTAAGTTTATTATTTTTCTCATTGCTTTACACAGATTCTTTATAATATCATTAACTTTGAAGTGTAAACCTATTTGGTTGATATTGTTTGCCATATCTCTTTGGAGCGAGATTCTTTACCACTTGCAAAAATGCTTTCTAAGCTCTGGAACCAAAAGCACCGTGTATTTCTGTGGGAGGCTGTGTATCCAACTAAGGAATATCTTTTAGGTTCATAAGTTGTTGGCTGGGCTTTCTACTACAAAGAGAGAACTTATGTACAAAATATAATGGCACACAAAATTGGATACACAGCAGAATTTCCAATGGCCTCGTTTATTATTATTGGATACCAGAACATCAAAACAGCGTTGATGGTGTTCAAGCCCTCTTGGCAAGCATTCACTTCACTGGCCAGCCAACTAACACCAAACTGAATGTATAATTTTATGGTGTCCCCAGGTTGCTCACCGTCAACCTAATTCCAACTGTTCAAATTCAAGGCTCATCAACTGTTTAGATTATGTAGGAATCAAATATAACATGTTCTTGAACTAAATTCTTTCTGGACAATAACTTTACTATAGTACTGATGTGGATTACATTAATAAGAAACTAAGAACGGATACATTTAATATAGATTTCCCTTAACTCAGCCCTTTAAATAATGATAAAATACTTATTTGAACCGGAGATAGATGGGATCAATTTTTTTTTTTGGGTAATACTTTCTTTTCTTCTAGTTGATTGACAAGTGCATGATAATAATAATACAATGGAGGCAATTATCTATCATGTTAAATATTCGGCAAAGACAATGCCTGGTAATGAAGTTTTTTGTTTGTTGTTTTAAAATCCGACCATGTCTTTGTGGGCGGACTTGAGTAATGCCGTTTATCCAGTGGTGTCCAGTATCAACAAACTCATCCTCTTTTTCAAAGGGCTAGAAACTAATCTCAATCTTTGGGTTTCCAAGATAGGAACATGTTTTGTTGATTACAGAGTCTGGTTCCTATCCTCATTCCACTAATAATATTTAAGTTCTGATTCAAGGTGTTCTAATTGAAGCTTCCATTTAAGTTAAAAGAACTTATTTTGGTGATGTTGGGAACATGCAGAAACCTACGTGTGACTGTTTTTCTAAAACAGATTTTAGTCACAGTTATCGGTTGCAGTGTACTTGAAATGAAATAACTGCACTTGCTTCTTTTTAGAATGAACATGTGCACACCCGTCAAGATGCATACATTTTTCAACAAACATATAAGCTTAAGGAAATATACTGAAGCATATAAACACGTTATTCAAGTGATGGGAAGGCTACCTTTCTTGGATCTGTTTTTTCCATTTTATAAGTGATGCTAAAATTTAAAATCATTTTACCAGTTTGTCTTAACTGGCTTTTTCAACAATAGCCATAGGTGCTATATTTCAACTATGACTTTGCTTTTTGATACAGGAGTATGGACACCGTGTAAGATTGGCAACGCATGACAATTTTCGTTCATTTGTAACATCATCTGGAATTGAGTTTTATCCTCTTGGTGGAGACCCAAGGGCTTTAGCTGGATGTAAGTTTCTGTTAATATATACACATATGATGTCAACTAAAATTGAACTGGATTATGCTAAAACAAAGGGATAGGATTTCCATTCATTTTTACAGAAGTTTATCTTTCATATTTCTTGGAAAAAATGACCACATAGATTTCTATATTTAGTTCCATTCATTTGAGATTCTCTTGTTTTCTCTTTTTATTTTAAATTACAAGGACTGGCACATGTTTTTTTTTTTGAACAAGTAACATGATATTATATTAACAAAGTAAGATTGGAAATACAATGAGATGAGTCTTGGCATCTTACTGATCGGCCAAGATGACCAGATCAAATTTCTATAAAAATAAAATAATAATCTCAAGGTGCAAATAAAAAACTATAATTGTGTAAGGCTTAAACACTATGCAGTTAATTCTCATTTTATTTATCACATTTTATTTCCAATTTTTTTATGCTAACCATCATATCTTGATTAATTTCTGTTCACTCTAATATTTGAGCTATTCTCTCTAGTACTCTAACAATAATCATCATCATCATCCTAGCTTTATTTCAACAAATTGGGATTGCCTACATGAGTTTCTTTTTTCTGCCATTCACCTCTATGAAGAGCTAGATCTTTGTTTATTTGCAATTTCTTAAGATTATCTTCAATTGTTTTTTCCCGTGTCTTTTTTGGTTTGCTTTTCAGTGGCTTTCCTAGAATGGTGATTTAATAAAAATTTTAATAGGCTCATTATTTAATTGTCTTTGTACATGCCCAAACCATCTAAGTTGCCATTCTTGTAACCTATCTGAAATAGAAACCACTCCAAATTTTCCTCTAATATATGTGTTGTGTAGTGTATCTTTTCCAGTAACATTTATCATCCATCTAAACATTTTCATTTCTATCACACTGAATTGTTGTTCATGCCTCTTTTATACTGCCCAACATTTAGCAGCATATAAGATAGTAAGTTTGATTGTTGTTTTATAACAATTTCCCTTTATTTTATTGGTATTCTTTTATCACATTGAACACCACTAGCCTGTCTCCATTTTGACCATCTGATTGGAGCATGAATCCTAGGTTGTGGAAATTATTTGCAGTGAGGGACTTTTTGGCCTTGAATTGTCACTTGTATTTCACCACTGTTATGTTGTTATTGAAATTGCATTTCGTACATTTTGTCTTACTTCTGAAAAATTTTAAGCTTTTGGATTCTGGAGCATGTCTCTACTTCTCCATTTTAGAAGCAATATTTTTTTGGAGCTATATCCATCAACACAATATCATCTGAAATTAGCATACACAAAGGGATTTCATTTGAAAATATCATACACAAAGGGATTTCATCTTGTATCTAGAACTCCAACCCACAATTCTAATTTTATTTCTTACCAGAAATAAAGGCATACCCAAATATTTGTTTGGAAGACTAACCCATTCAAATCTTAAGACATTTGAAATATTTTGCTTTCTAATCTCTGAAAGATGAACAGGAAACAATTGCACATGTAAAATAATGAAATCCATAGGATATTTCTTTAGTCTCAACTTTTGTAGCATATGTTACGTATATTTAAAATGCTCATATTCACTTGTTTCTTACCTTAACTGACAGATATGGCTAGAAATAAAGGATTTTTACCATCAGCTCCATCAGAAATTTCGTTTCAAAGAAAACAGTTGCATGCTATTATAAATTCACTGCTACCGGCATGCACTGAACCTGATCTTGATACCGGTGTTCCATTCAGAGCGCAAGCAATAATTGCAAATCCTCCTTCTTATGGTGTGTTCCTTATCATTGTACTTATGTTCTTTATGCATTAATTCATTATATATTTAAAATCCTTTTTCAAGTGCAGGTCATTGAAATCATTTGATCATCAATGTTCAATATTAGTGTTAGTAGCTTTGAAGTTTATGCAGTAGTTTCTTTTTAGTTCAAAAAAAGTATATCCAGTAATTCGTTGAGGATCTTAGATTTACTCCTTTGAAAATGGAGACTGACACGATGCAACTGAAAAAAAAACGAATATGGGCCTATAAAAAAATGAAACCAAAACCTTGAGTAGGGATTCAAACCGTGGTTCCTTACCCTGAACAGCCCGTTTGAAGCCTGAGGAAAAATAATAAAAACCAAGTGCATTTTGTTTTGCAGAGCACTGTTGAGCAATTATGACACTGAAAATAATTTAGGTTAAATTTGGGTAGGAATCAGCTTCACAACTTGAGAGCATATTGATCCTTAATTGATCTCTAGGGTCTCCAAAAATTTCTGGTTGTACCGAAAAATTGTATTAGTAATAAAAAGTCTTTTAAAAAATTTGAAGTGTATGCTGCTTAAAAATGGGGCTTTTCTTGAGATATAAAAGACAATAGAAAAGTAAAAAACATCAGTAATCCTTTGATGAAAAGGCTTATTGTTAATGGATTGGAAAATATTATTGATGACACGGCCATGCTCAAACATTGCATACATCTATATTTGCGTCCAAAAGATAAATAATACACAGTGAAAAGATGCAAACTTTGACTAAATAGACTCATCAAAGAGCATCGCACGTTTTGACAGTGAAATGAGCCATAGATGTTCAATGTTTACCCAACATTTAACAAGAAACCATAATAGTCAATTGAGGTGTAGTTTGTTGGTGAGGCATGTGACTTGCATCTTGCAAGTTCCATATTCCTTGCCAGTGGGTTATACGGAGATATACAGACATTGTCTAAAAGATAATGGCCGAAATTGAGTTTTGTCCACTAGTTCCCCGTTTTACCTAAAGCCTGCTTATCCTACCTCTTTTAATTTAAAAAGTGACCATAGCACAAGCAAGTGAACCTTTAGACTTGTCCACTGGATCCCTGAGGTGTCTACACATGGACGTAAGAAAGCTTTTCAGTTCAGGCCCGGATTCATGATACTGATATAATAAATGCATTTATTCTTATAAAAATTCTGAGCAGATAAATAATGTGAGAAAAAACTGGATATAAACTGAACCAGATTGTAAGAAAAATGAAATTTTAATGCTATGTACAATTGCATACTGTTTTTGTAAACCCCCAAACCAGCCTCCTGGAAAATAAACAATGACCAAACAAAAATATTGCAGAAACCAGAACATAAGGGACTACGGAATAGCCCTTTTAGCATGCATTTCGGTTTTGTTTTGTTTTGTTTGTTTGTTTTTTGACTTTGATTATCAATACAATTTACTTTTCAAAATGACACATCTGGTTTCTGATATGAAGAAGCTTGATTTACTTTTTCTATTTTCACTGTATTTTTTGTAGGACATGTACATGTTGCAGAAGCACTGCGTATCCCTTTGCATATTTTTTTTACCATGCCATGGACGTAAGAATCTCGCACTGATAATCTTGTTAACTTTACTGGAAAGTGACCCCAAAAAAAAAAAAAAAGGATTAGTTTCTTTTCATGTAAGCATCTGGGTTAAAGTTTTTTGTTGGTAATTTTGCCCATTCGTGTGAACAGGTGCATTGTTGTTTATAGCGCTTCCGTTGGCAAAATATTCTTTTGGATTCTATTCCTTGGTTTCTGAACAATGCATTTACCATAACTTTTGCATTTTCTTATTCTGAATTGCTAAATGCCCATTTATCAAGATTTATTATAACATTTGCAGGCCCACTATTGAATTTCCCCATCCTTTAGCACGGGTGCCACAGAGTGCTGGCTATTGGGTACTTAGTCTTCTGACTTTGTTCTAGCCGAGCAGTGTTAATTCTTGATTACCGTCATCTGAAAAGTTTTAAAATTTGTAATGTTATATGCAGTTATCATATTTTGTTGTTGACCTTTTGATATGGTGGGGATTACGAAGTATCATAAATGAGTTCAGAAAAAAGAAGCTAAAGCTCTCTCCGATTGCATATCTCAGTTCGTATCATGGATCAATCGCGGATTTACCCACTGGGTACATGTGGAGCCCACATCTTGTTCCAAAACCAAAAGGTATAAGCAATACAGATCTTTATTTTTATTATATATATTAGTAGGAGCGATACAAATGTTCAGAAGGTGTAATTTTTAAATCTACAATACCTGCTGAATGCCATATGTTTCTTATTTTATTTCAAATATTCAAAGTATAACAGGTAATATTGAAGTTAATAGCAGGTGACATGCTTGTGATTCTTGACATACTATTGCATGGTCATTTTCATTGATAAATACCTGTTATTGCAAGTGTATAATGACTCTGCATCTGATATATCTCCTTGTTCTCAAAGAAACAAACACGGTGTGTTCTTTATGAATGCTGGTATGGTTATTGTTATCTTTGGCAAATGCCAAAACTTTTGCATCATTGTTACCATGTTTTACAGTACTCTATTTTCTGAGAGTTACAACATTTTTTGACATTAAAAAGGTTGTACGGTTGCTCTTCATTTTGTGAAATTACTGCATTTATCAATGTCATTTCCAAGACTCTCTTCCACACAAATATCATATCATGTTAGTAGCACCGTGTGTTTACATGTTCGAGGAAACTATTGGCATGGTTCCATAGTAGCATTTTCCTTGTTCTTTCTTGATGTTCCATGTGGAACCAAAATCTTAGAGCTTAAAAAAACCTATGAAATAGAGAATTCAGTCCTCAAACAAATTATAAAACCTGTAGTCACAGCATAGCGTTCAGGAGGTATCAGTGACTGAATGCAGACATCATGTGAATTTTCTCTTACAGCTGGCAGTTGAATTGCAGTCTAATTAATAACACTTAACATTTAACCAAGGAAAACTCTTCTTTTTCTTTTTCCTGAACAGTTTAAACAAAACTTTATCAATGATAACATTTTGGGGAAAATGAGGAATTTCTTTGGAGCGTGGAGATCAACCAAGGAACAAGATAAAACGTTCATTACATATGCATGCGATCCAATCTTTTGCTGCCATCTGTCTTAGATCTGAATTCTGAGATTGAAAATGAGGTATTTTACTATGTCCTTGTAAGACCATGGGACCTTAGGGATCTGGTACATTAAGTTCCAGTTTTTCCCCAATAATTCATGTATAATGCTTACCACATTGGGACTGAAATGGTGACCTGTATGATGCGAGTCATGAGTGTTACCAACAAACTACAACGATTGATTCGCTCTGGTCAAATACTCAAAATTGTTACAAATCAATTACACAAAGGCAACATTAAAAGCGCCAAAGAAGTAATGATCTGTGTTTAAACTCGTGTATCAAAAAGATACCACTGCAAACTTACCAGAATTAATCATATTGTTTAACTAGAACAAGTCCTTCATTTTAAAGGTTGCTATATGGTGCTTCTTGTTCAGGTTAATTTATCAAGGCCACCTGTTCTGAGTGTGGCATGGCGGTATGTTCTGATTTATTAGAACTCTTTCTTGATTAGTTTGTTATTATTATAAACAGAGACATGAATAGGGTAAATAATCTTTTGCAGGAACTGTATTTTGTTTGAAAGTAATTATTGTCTTTAATTTGTTGACTTTCCTGACTATTTAGGAAAAAACAACTTTGATTTTAAACTATATGGTGATGTATGTCCTGCAGAACATTCACAAAGATTACAAACATATACAGTTGTTTTGCCCAGTCCTGAAGGGGGTTTGAACTCCCACCGTCATGACATCCTATTCACCACATCACACGGTGGTTTAAACTCTTATAGTGAGAATAAAACATATCATAAAAATGACATATCAGATTCATTTCTATCAATACTATAAAGGTGAAGACTTTTTTTTTTTTTTCTGTTTCTGCATTTTCTTGTCAGTATTTCAGAAACTGACATCTTTTATTCCTTAATATGCTGTATTGATTTTTGTAAGTTCTTTATGACAACTATATTGTCAGTCTTAGGAAAAACTTTGATTACAGACTGCTTGAGTTGTTTGTTCAAGTGTGCATGTGACTCGGCTTTTGCTTATTATATAACAGTGGTCGTAGTGTTCAAGAGTTTTATGGTTGTTCATTGCAGTGCGTATTTTAAATTTATTTTTAACATGGAACGTCATATTATACTTGTCTTTTCATGATATTCATGCTTTGTTTTGCTTATTCCTGTTCTATTCTTTTGCTGCGCATACAACCTTATTTTTGGTAGGTACTTTTTGCAGACTGGGGACATTTAGTGGATGTGGTTGGTTTCTGCTTTCTCAACTTGGGAAATAATTATAATCCATCCAGGGATTTTCTGCAATGGCTTGAGGCTGGTCCAAAGCCTATCTATTTCGGCTTTGGTAGCATGGTAACAACAGATCATCAACACATTTGAACATATTTTTTCTATTTTGATATAGATTTACTTTATGGGCGCTGATGTATATGGTTCTTGTAAAAAAAATATTGTCTGTTATCATTGGTAATAAAGTATAAAGAAATTAAATCATTTTGGGATCATTGGTATTCTTTTATGCTAACTCGTCTTGGTAAGCAAAGTGTGAGATTACACAGTGCTAACGAAAACCATGTGTGTGATAATGCACCTAATACATCTTTTCTGGCTTGTTGGCAAGAGGTGTTACTTACATTCTACAAATTGCAGACTCAGTGCCAATGAATTATACTAAGATATATATTAATTATATAAATAAAAGGGCTGTAATTAAACCGTGCCTAATAGATTCCTACGGTTTTATGGATTTCTGACATAATAAAATACCATTTAGAGTTTCATAAAAAAACTTTCCTAGAAACATTTCATTGGTGCTTTTAGACAAAACCTTTGTTACTTTGATAATTAAGTTACTAAATACACGTTGTTGAATAAAATATGGTTTCTTAATAGCTTTGGCAATTAATTCATTGTTTCACATTCTCATTTTTGGTAAATAATACTTAAAGTATATTATTTGGCTACCTAGCTAATTTTCCTAACTGCTGAATTTATGTTTTTAATCATTAATAAAACAGCAACAGGAAAGAAACAATTCTACCTAAAGTATATTATTTGGCTACCTAGCTAATTTTCCTAGCTGCTGAATTTATGTTTTTAATCATTAATAAAACAGCAACAGGAAAGAAACAATTCTACCTAAAGTATATTATTTGGCTACCTAGCTAATTTTCCTAACTGCTGAATTTATGTTTTTAATCATTAATAAAACAGCAACAGGAAAGAAACAATTCTACCTAGATAGCATTAGAGAAGATATCAACAAAAAAAAAAAAAAACAGCTTATTTATCTGCTGCTATATCCTATCAGCTACGATGTCAAATTAGCTACGATGTCAAATTAGCTGAGGAAGATTTGGCTTCCATTTGGCTTCCATTTTTTCAGAATTAAAATAGGTAGATGGGTCTAGATTCCAATAGCAGAGATAACTTGTCATTTATGCATCAAAGAGCAACTGAAGATGAACATCACATAATCCTGGAATGTCCTTTTTTAGCACAAAGGTACCAAGGTACCACATTATAGCTAATAATTTAATTGAGCTTTTTGAGATAGTGCCAAGGAAACGTGGTAGTTTTATTGATGAAGTGTTTGCTACACATATTATGTAGAAGAATATATTTCTTCTGTCCAGTGGATCCTAGGTGTCTCCAGACGGAATAAAAAACATTTCAGTTTCAGTATCAATAACATTATCTTTATACTTGTCAAAAACAAATAACCTAGCTAACTTATGAAGCAATATTTGATTTTAATAAAAAACATTTCAGCTTCGGTTTCAACAACATTATCTTTATACCGGTCAAAAACAACTAGCCTAGGTAAATTATGAAGCAATATTTGATTTTAACTAGAGATTGTATCGCAACTGAACTAGGGAAGCGAGGCCTTAAAAGGAAAACAACACCACAGTCGACATGTTCTCTAAGATTACACTGACAGTAAAATCTAAGGATCATGTTGGCTTCATGAACAATTAATAATAATTCAAAGGCACGGAAATCCAGCTAATAAATTATGAAGAAAATCACGTGAAATCCATCCTGAAAACATTGGCTGTGTAATGAATTATATTCAAGTGTTTATTATGAATGAAACATTTAGATTGGGAATCGTTATTTTTACAGATAGTAATGCAATGGGAACTATTTATTGATTCCTTCATATTGATGTTTTTTTGTTTGAAATTCGACAGTTGATTCTGAGTGCATTGTTGGAATGCTTTAACATACGTCTCTCTCTCTCTCACAGATATATATATATATGCTGATTGCTACCGTAACAAATTTCCTGAATTCTGTGTAGCCACTCGAAGACCCAGTCAAGACAACTGGTGTAATACTTGAAGCATTGAAAATAACAGGACAAAGAGGGATAATTGACAAAGGATGGGGTAACCTTGGAAACTGTGAGTATGCATCTGCTATTTTACAATCTTTTCTTTTTCCAGTTGGAGTCGCTCTACGTTTCAAGGCTGATGTTTTTTTTTTTTTAAATTCTAGTTCTTTTTTTTTTTCCGGTTTTCTTTTCACATGGTTTGTCACTTAAATGCCACAGTAGTTGTTAACCATCCGTTGGTGTTGCCGGTACTTAAATTTGCAAATGTGATTCTTTCTGTTCATGTATAGTTTTATGCTGTCTTGTGTTGGATATGCGTAGTTAACAAGGGCATTTAACTGACAGGTCATGAGACACCAGAGTATGTTTACCTTCTTGAGGATTGCCCTCATGACTGGCTGTTTCCTCAATGTAGTGCTGTGGTAAGTAAAATGTGGTCATTAGGTTTTCCTACTTTCATTCTGCCCGGCTAATGAAATTAATTAGATCTGATATTGTCTGCCCTGAATGGTTTTGTCAATGCGAGAGGAATGATGAATGCTTGATTTATGAGAGTTTTTTTATATCGTTATTTTGTTCTATTTGTCTCTTTAGTTTGCACTCATATATTGCATTTTTTGATTAGGTTCATCATGGAGGTGCGGGCACTACAGCAACAGGGTTAAGAGCTGGGGTAATTTTAAGATATTACTATTTCGCATATTTTTTAAGTCTCAAGATCTCATTTTCCCTGTTACCTCCTAGTAATTTGTAATCATTGTTTTTGTGTTTTGTTGATATCTATGCTATGCAGTGCCCAACAACAATCATACCTTTCTTTGGTGATCAATACTTTTGGGGTGATAGGGTTTATGATAAAGGTGTTGGTCCAGCACCTATACCCATTAGGCAACTCACAACTGATGCTCTTGTTCAAGCAATAGAGATGATGTTGGATCCACAGGTATTGATCAGAGCTATTGTTAAAGTGTTTATGGTTAACTCTGAAGTTTCATCCACCGAACTCGTCTGTTTTGAAACAGGGAGTTCTTATATTTTCAGATAATCCATAAGGTTTGTAGCTAAAGTCTTGCACATTCAGAAATGCACAAAAACGCACAGGAATAAAATCTGTTTAAAGACGTAGTGTATAATAAACCGGTATAAGTGAAATAAAATTGGAAGTTCTCGCAAGCATGTGTTTGTTATCTACGCAAAGGGATGAATGCAAGAAGTGTACAAATAGATGATGCCTAGACGGGAAGTATCATATTCATCATTATTCTCTTCCATAATATCTAAAACAGCTGATAGGAAGGCCAGGCAAAGACTCTGTCAAGGATATGTCGTCGTAATGATAATCTTCTAACAAGGAAAATGTGCAGAACTATTCATTACGGTTTTCCAAAGAAGACACCGCTGCTCTTAGTGAATGTAACTAATGCCTTCATTACAAGAAAAGCATTTATCAGTAACTGTAACACGTTATTCCATGTTATTACCATAAAGGTACCATGATGATGATTTTGCTTGGGAAAAGCATCCATTAATGACGCAGCACCTGCCGAGGATGTGCGCCTCATTTAAACTATATTTATGGCATTCTATTCACTTTGAATTAACTTTTACCTTTTTTCCCTGAAATCTGATTATTGAATTAGTTATTTATCATATAATACATATGTGCAGGTAAAGGAACGTGCTATGGAGCTAGGACAATATATTGAACAAGAAGATGGTATTGTAGCAGCAGTAAATGCTTTTCATAAGCATTTGCCACCAACATTGCCAGAACCGATGATTCCATCCGAGCAACCAAACATTTTTCAAAGCTTTCTTATGGTACTTCACAGATGTTTCTGCGTGCCTTGTATTTCGTGATTCATTTGTTCTTTATACGAACCAGACGTATCATTTTGTTCATTCTTTATCTTGTAATTGACCTGTAGAGTGTTAAGCATTTAATGTTCTTGTATATATTTCCATATGAACATGCAGTGATGGCCTAATTATTTTAATATGATTACAAGTGAAATAAATGTATGTTTGATGGAAGTTCAGTTGATACAAATAGATCTTCTAAAAATCAGAATTGAACCAAGGTATGATGATGCCAAGGGCAAAAGCCATAACATGGTACGCGAGCGCATTCTTTTTCGCTAAATTTACAAATATATGTATCAACCATGGAGAGTGTTTACAGAACTTTAACCTTCAAGTTTCGAGTTATCCAAGAATTTGTGCTTCCAGTGATGGAAGCGTTTATGTAACGAGGTTATTGTTTTCCACCATTGTTACCAATACGAATGTGGTAGTGAACAATTTGTCCAAGGATTCACACATGCAAAATCCTTACCAAAGTCAAATGGGAATTGGCAAGTTGTAGGGTACGAGCTGGGCTGAAAAATTCTGAATAAATGCCATAAATCCGAAACCGTTTTTTATTACTGCAAAAGCTTCGTATCTGCTTGTAGGAGGTGCTCTGTGGTGACGTTTTGGGGCGATATCGGTACAAGTGTGTGCGGCTGCAGCTGTACGCATATGACAGGGTGGAGATATCTTGCTGTCCGTGGGCTGCCAAGGAGAGTGGTGTGCAATTTTTCAAGGTTGGATTTCCACAAGGTTTGCACCTAAAGATGGGTTCTTTTGGGTGAGAGGTCAACTACTAATCTTGTCTAAAGAGAGTTCGTTTTTGGTCATGGTTAAATAATTTAATAAGTTTATCCCATTACTATCCAATTGGACTTTATCAATGTAAGTAAATAAATAGTTACTGTCAAGCTGTCATGATGCTTGAGTAAGAGATGATTTTTTTCACAGAATTATTATGTTGGTTGAGATAAGGATATTGGTGTTTTTAATTTAATAATCAATTCTAAGTGAAACAATTTGAAGTTTTATTAATTTTAAAAATGTAAAAGATTCTCTTGGTCAAATAATAGATATATATCATAAATATATAGCTAAGTTAGGTCACATTTCATCAAGTTTTGAATCCTCATTCACAATAATAAGAAGTAGAAGTAGGAAGTAGAAGTGAATGACTCCATAGAAATGTGCAAGAACACCAATAACAGAGATAGAGATTGATGAAGTAATTTATAATGCTGTATTTTTCATTATGTATGTGATGTTGTGGGAGACTATGGGAAGTCTTCTTTACTTAGATATTTTATTGGTAGAATTCTATCTCCATTTGTGCTTAATAATTAGGGTGTTGGAACTTAGGTAAAACATAGGTACACCTAAGATTTATAGAAGTTTATAATTTAGTGCTATCTAGTAGAATCAAACTTGTGACTTAGGGATATCAAGCCAAAATCCATACCACTAGGCTAACATTTCAATGTACAAATCAGGTATTAAGAAAAATTCAGTATGCCTACATCATGAATCCTTTAGAGGGATTTTTTCTTCTCTTTAATCATTAGAACAACAATAATTAGTTTCACAAGAAAGGTTGTGGGATGTACCTAGCACCATTTTAGTTGCTTCAACATGGATTGAAGATTTCAACCTCAAGGAAGCAAAAGCACTTTACCTATTTGGTTTGAAGAATTTGCACTAGGCCATGTAGAAGTGTTTGCGTTTCTTTAGATTTAAGTTAGGAACTATTGGCACCATTGAGATGAGCATTGATAAGAAACCCTCACTCTTATAATTGATTTGGTACTTTAACACTATCAAACTCTTGCTATTACCATCATCAAACAAATAGATTACCAAGATAATAATTGTCCTAAGTTGCAAAACAAGAAGCAGAACACATAGTCGGTGAAATAGCTACATAAGCTCCTAAAGTCAAGGTGCAAGTTGAACTTGATAAGGTGTCCTCAAAGTAGAAGAAAACCACGCTATTAGAGCATATACCAAAAATTCCACTCTTAATAATGTAAAGACGAGAGGTATGGTTGGGGAACATATTTTGCATGAGCAACCAAAAGTTCCTTTTGTTATGGTGGGAGATTTCAACTTCATCTCCTCTAATGTAGACAAAATAGATGGTTGGCCAATTTCCATCAACTACAGATTCCATCTTGTTGATTTTATAGAGAATAAGATTGACATTCCTAGTGAGCAATGGTTTACTTGGAGCAATTTAAGATTAGATTGTGCTAGAATTTTATCTAGGCTAAATAGAGTTCTTATTTCACCAACATGTTTTTTCAAGCTTTCTCCTAGGATGGAGTCTTCTATTCAAGCTCTCTCCCATTTCTCTTTATCTAATCATGCTCCTGTTATTTGCTATCTAACAATTGAGCACATGCAAGTGGTGTAGTCATCCTCAAAACCCTTTATCCTTCATACTTTATTCCTTAAAAGTGATGCTTGTTGCAAGTTACTTATTGAAAATTGGAACATTTGTCCTTGTTCAAGGGGTGAAATAGGCTGGATTTAGTAATGGAATGGTGCTGATGAATTCAAATTTTTGTTAGTAATGATATTGTATCTACAATGTCGTAGATTCAATATTGTAGCATAAGCTATGTCATCATATAAACGATATCGCGAGATGCATACCAACTTATAAATACAGCACTTAGGTGCACGGATCCGTAATAAGTTTTCGTTCCATAGTAACATAACTCTTTCAATTTATTTTCTTAATTTAGTACTTAGAATTGTGAATGCTCACAGTGTAGTGTGACTTAGTGGATGAAGTTTTTATTCGAACATCTTGTACTTAGGCACAAGTGTGACTGACGATAAAGATTGAGCTATTTTGTACTATTACATCATTCTCCTAGTTTCCTGTTTTACTTAGCATACTATTTATTATTATTCTTAGTTAATGTTTTACTATTCCATGCATTTCCTATTATTGTTGTTATTAAGCAAAATGAGTACAACTAATCTCAAGCACTCAAATGTAATTGTTTGGTAACCTAGTAGTGCTATTGCTTGGTATGCCCAATAGTGGTACACTTGGTATCCCAATAGTAGTTACAGAAAGCTCAAGGTGTGTATGGAAGATTACGAATAGATCCTCATTGCCATAGGCTAGACTAGATTCATTGACTTGTTTTACTTAGAGTTAGAAACCACTTTCATTCTCATTACATTTGCTAGGGGTAATAGTGGCCTACCAACATCAGATATCATATACCTCATAGTGAGCTAAACCATACACATAGACTTCACTAGCTTCACATGGGAAGACAATGGTCTTGAACTTAAACCAATTACTAGCATAATTACACTACCTCATCCATAGATTATGATTTAGTTGTGCATGAACACCTATTACTTGTATGGTTGGGTGTTGGATTACTCCACCACTCACCATTGGCACCATTGCTAGGTACAAGTCAATGTATGCTGAGTAATTGATTTCATAAAGTTTGTTGTATCAAGAACTCAAAGTGAAAATCTATAATTTTCTAGTAACTCTAAAAAGTAAGCACACTTAGCCAAATGTCTTAAACCACAACATGGCTTCAAACAAGAATACATCATCACCTGCCAAAGAGACAAAAAGAAGTAATGACAGAATTAGTGATGAAGAGGAATGGAGTATGCCAATGCAAGCAAGGATCTCATATGCTCATCACGATCTTTATTATCCCAATTTTACTTTCATCTTTCATCAAGACGGGTAACTAAGGTGGAGAGATTTTCAAGGTAACATTGTTCTACCTCTAGAGCACTCAACACCCATCATGCTTCAAAAAGCTCTAGGGGGCATGAATCTAAGTAAAGCACTTGACATGTATCATGTGACCAAACACTTAGTACACCCAATAGTGGTACACTTGGTATCCAAATAGTAGTTACACAAAGCTCAAGGTGTGTATGGAAGATTAGGAACATATCCTCATTGACATAGGCTAGACTAGATTCATTTACTTGTTTTACTTAGAGCTAGAAACTACTTTCATTCTCATTATGTTTGCTAGGGGTAACAATGGCCTACCAACATTAGATATTGTATACCTCATGGTGAGCTAAACCATACACATAGACTTCACTAGTTCCATGTGGAAAGATAACAGTCTTGAACTTAAACCAATTGCTAGTATAATTACATTGCCTTGTCCACGGATTACAATTTGGTCATACGTAAATACATGTGAGTTGTATGGTTGGGTGTTGGGTTACTCCATCACTCACCAAATGCTTTTGATAGAACCACTAAGCTATGCAAATATTTAGAGAAATTTTTTCAAAAGAAAAAATTTGTAAATTAGAGAAAATGAAAAATATAATATTATGAGACTTATTGCTAAGTCTCCATTTGATATTCATATTCAAAAGTGTCTTGCCAATGAATCTTCAACTTTGATTGTGTTGGTTCAACATAAATCCTAGGGAGCTCAGTTGCAAGGTAGAATCAACTAGATCTAAATAGAGGATAAACTTGTTAAAGGCTTCTTCAAGTATCTCAAAGGTAAGTCTCCTTCAAGAATAATTGACTTTATTTTATAGTGCTTTTGTTTAGAGTATTTTTTCAAGATAATCTAGTATTATCCTCCTTTTTTTAGTGTATTTTACAACCATTAACAACCCCTATGAGGCTTTCAGCATTTAAGTTAGTGATATTGTCCTTTCTATAGTATATTTTCTCAGCCACTAACAACCACTACGAGGCTTTCAGCATTTCTATTAGTGCTATTGTACTTTCTAAAGTATATTTTTTCAGCCATTAACAACCACTATGAGGCTTTCATCTTTCTTAAACTTTTGTTCATCACATGGAAGTAGAGAAATGTCTATTTGTTTAAAGGTCAGCCAATTTTTCTCTCTACATAAGTTAGTTTCCCTTCACTTTGTGACTATCCTCTTCTTCGCATTTATGCAAAGGTAAGAAATGGTGCTACACAAAGTAAACTATTGACTATTACAAAGGATTCAAATGTTGCGATTTTAAGATAGGTAAGGTGTGTGTGCATTGTAATATATTTGAGATGTAGCTCTATCTTTGTGGTATTAGTCTACCTTAGGTGTCTTGCAATGATATTGATTGCATTGGCATGATGTTGTTGTGGCCTTTTCTCCTTTTTTGTATGATGTTTCTAGTAATTGTAATTCTTAAGGTAGAACATTTTACTTGGACAACTCTTCGTTTTATTTTTTTTATGATGCTTCTAGTAATTCCCAAGGTGAAAAATTTATACTTAGATGATCTCCACCCTCTTGACTACAAGTCTAAACCTGCAACTTTTCATGCAGATTCTGTTAAGTACTTTGAAAAGTTATATCCCAAATTTCTAAATATGTATTCTTAGTAAATTGTCTTTTTATTAATTTAAAAATTTAAAAGTTGCAGGGTGATGAGCAACTAGGTACCCCTACGCCCAACCATGCGAATCACGGGCGTTCACACGCGACTCGGTCGAATTCCGTAGATTGTAAGTACTTAACATACACCAGACCTTAACCAGCAAACCCTTGGTTAGAACGGTCGTTGTCTTCCCAACCTCACTTGTGGTGCTCTAGTGGCGATGGTTAAGTGAGATTGAGGCAACTAATTTTTATAGCTTTTTACTTTATCTTTTGGCATCTAATTGAGGTATGGAAAGTAAGGAATGAAATATTATCTAATCTATATCTTAACTATTCCTAGCATAAGTATCTGATCCCATCTTCCGTGCACATCCTAAGTATCCCCTAACCACTACTGGGTTACCAAACGTTAAGCGTCACTGGGTTGCCAAGTGTTGGGTTTATGTTCGAGATGGTCGTACTTATGGCTCCTACGAACTATAAACGAGCGATAGCAATTAAAATAATAACAAGCTAAACTTAAGAACTATTAAAGCATAGAAATATTTAAACTATTAAATGCATTAAATAACTAAGTTCAATTGCTACAAGGAATGATCGAAAAGCTTGTCTTTATTGCCGTTCACGCCAATGGACTAAGGTACATTAGCGCTCGAATAAAGAGCCGGACACCTTTCTTACACCTACTGCGGGCACTTGGAAAATATTCTAACTCTCGCGGAAACAAACTACAAGAGCTTCGCTATAACTGACAAAAAGGTACCTAAGAGAGGTGGAAGCCCTCTTATTTATAGGCCGGAATAGGTTCCGCGTAAACGGGGCCACGTCGACGCATGGAAGGATGCGTCGATGGGCCTGCGTTGACGGGGCTATGTATACGGGGCTGCGTCGACGCGACAGCATATACGGGGTCTCGTATACACGGCCTAGTAAACGCATGACCAAATGACACTACATCATACCCCCACGACTAAGTAAAACCTCGTCCTCAAGTTCCTCTTACAATTTGGAAGGTATGGACTTTTATTTGCAACACACATGACTTGACACACACATGACACAACATCAATTTTACCAAGTGCCGAAGTGTACAGAGAAGGACAAATTACAAAAATGATAGTGTTCAGAGACAAAATTGAACACCCTGCCGGTCCTGGAGTCTCTGTTGTGTAGAAGGATGCAAAAATTACAGGAGAAGATCACATCGTCCCCGGTGGCAGTGGTTCTGACGGATCTTCACCAGCCTTTGGCCCATGTGACGGTGGTGGCACGAATGATGGCTGTCCCGCAGTAGCTGCCACTTCTAGAGGTAATTGGAAAGCTTCCAAAAGAGCCCTCATTTTTTCCTCTTTGCTTCTGGGATCATTTACTGTCCATGCATCTTCACCAATGTGTGTTGGAACTGGAATCTCCCAAGGGCATGGCAACGCCGAGAAGAGTTCTTTCAAGTTGATGAACCAGGCTGCGAACTATTTCCGTTCGATGTCGAATGCTCAGATTGATGTCTGCAGTTGCTGGTGGTCATTCATTCGATGGGCCAAGTTCTCCGCGACCGCACGTTGTCCTTCAAAACTTGTGCGGAGAACCTCAAGTTCTGCGTTTGCTGTTTCCAATTTTTGCTCTGTCACTTTGTGTGCTTGGAACTCACCCTCGTATAAAGAATATGAGGCGACCACTTGCTTCTCCAATTCGGACCACAGTCTCCCAGCTGTGAGCATGGCCAGGTTTGCATAGCAAAGGTTGGCGAGCTCCATATACTCTGTCATTTCTTCAATTTGCAGCTCATTGAGGTAGATTTCAGCTTGATTGTAGGCATTCAACCCATCAAAGATAGGTTGCCATACCTCGCCTCCTTCTTGGAGCTGCTAGAGTGCTTGGTTTAGCTTGGCCTTTGCGACTTGAATCTACTTCTCATTTACTTTCTTTTGCAGTCCCACTTGGTCCCTGTAATGATTCTTGATTTTTTCAAATTTTAAGGCCTTGTTCTTCCAAGTAGCAACTTCAATGGAAGATTTCTGTCGTAAGGTTCGAACCTCCTCCCTAGAAAGATTTCGATTCTTAGCGGCCAACCTTCTCACATCAGCACTCACCTTGGCTAGCTCTTCTTGCTGTTGGTGAATAATATTTTTCATGTGCTCATTTTTAGCACCAACATTACGCAGGCGATGGACCTCCACGGTCAACCTGACGTTATCCTGGTGAACCTCTGTCAAGTCCTTGTCTAAATGATATGTTTGAGCATCTACCAAGGCCTTGTCAAATATCGTCAACTCTCGCTCATCCTCAACTATCTGAAGTTTAACTTGAAGCTGTTGAAAAGCTTCATCTCTGGTGAGCTCACGGTTGAGGAGAGCTGGATTGGCAAGTTGGGTTCTTAACTGGGTAACTTCTGTTGCCAAGTGTTGACAAGTGGCTTGAGTAGCTTCAAGTTTCCCTTTCAAAATGAGGCTCTTCCCCCTTGCCGAAAGCAGCTCCAACTGGGTTGCAGTGATGTTATCCAAAAGGTCAAAGACATCCGGAAGCGATTGCCCGATTCCCACCAGTCAATCTAGCAATTCTTCATGTTGTGCTACATCAATCCTGCTACGTGAAGTTCTAGTGGATGCTTGTACATCTTGAAGCCCATGTACATTTGGTACAAGCATCGCCGATGCGTTGAGAGCTATAGCAATCGTATTAGCAACCACTTCGGCCACAATCTCTTGTCCTTGGTGATGCATCACCAGGACTGTCGCCCCCTCGCCATCTTCCAAACGTATCGAGAAGGTAGCAGCATTTCCTGAAATTTTAGGGAATAGCTGTTGAGTTGACACCATTACCTCTCAGACGCTAGGATTTGTTCTTGCTAGCACTTGCGTTCGAGTGGCGGAGAACATCAGCCTTGCTCTGTCAAGCAAACTGACTGATCGAGCGACTTGCTCCAGGTGGCTCATTGCAGGGCAATAGACCGAAGGGTCTTTCCCTCCACTAGTCCTACCAGATTACTCTTGCTGGCTCAAGAGCGATTGTTAGCTTTTGCGAATGTGTTCAGCAATAGTTTGCAAACCTGACCTTGTTGTTTGTGCAGGTGGTGGAGGTGGTTGCTACTCTTCCTCCATCTATGTAGTGGTAGGATTCCTATCTTTCATCATTTCACGCCATGAAGCAATCGGGGCATGTCGGATTGTATCATTGGTGTACTGTGCTATCCCTACCCATTTGCATAACTTTCTGATTAGGCAAGGGAAGGGGAGAGCTCGTCTTCTACGTTCACTTTCGACGAACCTCTTTTCAATTTCCAAGAACAATAACTGTGGAAGACTCATTGGGAACTTCCCACTTAGAGCGGCACATGCACGAGCGAAGAATGTCGTGATTTTGTTGGGTCTTACCGTTGGATTCAGATGGTAAGACGTGATCTTTGAATACATCCTCTCTGCTGTGGTTAGAGAGCTAAACTCCTTGTGGTCTACCCCATAGCATCGCCTAATCCACTTCTCTTTTACCTTAGGGTCTGCTTGTTTTGGAATCTCTGCCACATTTGCTCTAGTCTCTGGCAACCCCAGAGCTTGCGCTATTTCCTTTGAAGAGTAAGAGACATAGATGTCTTTAATCCTTACTCTGGACCTTGGTTGCCGATTTTTCCATAAGAGATAGGTCTCCTCTAGATACCATTCACCATTGATTGTGATAATTGACCATATAGGAGATTTTTGTAGTTGGAGCCTCACATCTTCTGGTGTGTTTTCGAGAAATGGTCCAAAGTTTAGCTCTTGCAGGACCATCGTTTGCACTTCTCGCGGCTTGATAGCATTGAGACATGCTTGTGTCAAGGTGACCTCAAGACGTGGTGCTATCCTTGGAGTTTCATCCCCTTGCGATTGCTCGCTGGGAATCTCCTCTTCGGGAATCTAATGGATAGATTCCACATCAGGTCCTTCACGGAGGGGGCCAGTTGCATGAGAGCCCTCCGCGTGCTCTGGTTGCTGCATGCCTCATCCCCTTCCCGTTTGTGAATGCTTGTCCCTCGGTTGTGATGGTCCTTTGCCCCTTGGATTCCTCGATTTGGGTGCCATCTGTAATCAAACATAACCACCCATTAGACTGTGCATAAGTAGGTCAAAATGATCCTTATACACCTTCTCAATTCGACTAAGTTATGTTGTTAGCATGGGCAATCCATTAAATCCCTCGGAGTGCTAATTCATGGGTTAGAGCCAAAAACAACAAAGGATGAGTTGGAGTTTAAACGGTTGTTTTTGTTCTTCCCTTAGAGATGCAAAGTCTTAATTAACTAATTAATTACGCATAGGCTTCACCCCCCACGACTGAGAGTATACCTCCGATTGCTTAAAAGGGCAAGGATCGGTTGATGTGGACGCACGATGGAATGTAGGTGCTCGGGAAGAAGTTCGTCAGAAAAAATAGCAAAATCTCCCCCTAATTTGTTTGGAAAATGATGAAAATCTAAAGCGCAGCAGGCTTATATATAGGGGTTGGGCGCTGTGTCGACAGGGCTGCGTATACGAGGCCCCGTATATGCAGGGGGTCACACCCGTTGACCAGCATTGACCAGCCCAGAAAAAGCCAAAAAATATGAATTTAAAACGCCAAATTGGGGCAGTTGAAGAACATGAGAGGCCTGGAACACGACTGAGGACAAAAGGAAGGGAAATCGAGCTAGAAAAAGAGTCACAAGTAGGAGAACATGGTAAGAAAGGACTCTATGGGAAAGAAATCGAGCGATGGGTAACATGGAAACAAGCCACCAACAAACCAAGAGGATGGGAAACTAACAAACGACATTGAGAATATGCAAGTAGGTTCTCCCCATAGCAGGCAGTAGCCTTCGTAGCCCTTGCATATCCCAACACCGGGGTTCATGGGCCCCGAGGCTAAGGAATGGTGATCATAAGTTAATACACTCATCCAGGAGATGTCGCAACATGAGAAGTTCAAAGGAATCACGACGAATGATAAAAACATAAGATCGACAGTGAGGTGAGTCATGGAGAGAAATGGATGGAGAGAGAGGAGTGAGAATAAAATTCCAATTATTGGTTACATGAAACCCCGTGTGAAGTTGTGGTTAAGTGACTCAATAGGACCTTGCCTAAGTTCGGACCCAAAATCATCCATATCCAGTGACATCGCAGCAACAGGCGAAGACTCGTCCACCTTCCAATTGGACAGGAATGCATCCGCAGAGAACCACCACTCCAATAGACGTGAGAGGAAGGAAGTGAAATGGGACCAAGTTAGAGGGGACAAAGGAAGTCCCATAACTAGTGCTTGAGGCCCGTGAGAGGCGGTCTAAGGGGTGTGCTTTGAATTCCCACTTGATTAAGATTTTATTCTTGTGTTTTCTTTTATTTTGTGGGAACCACACCATGCAAAGACCCATGCTTGTGTGCATGCATTCGACCAAGGGGTGTGCTTTGAATCCTCATATTTTTTTTTGGGTTTTTTGATGAGGACCACACCATGCAAGGTCAAACTGCCAAGGAGATTCCTTGTAGAGAAGGACTTGGAGTGGAAAGAAATCCATAAGGGCACTCCTGCTGCCCAAGGGGTAGAAGAGGACGATGAATGTTGCATTCCCCTTAAAGTCACACTCGATTCAAACCATTGGGTCACCCCTGAGTCGAGGAACTACACAAGTCACACATTAATTATAATGTTTTTAACTGAAGCGGGGTTGCATGTTTCCAAGAGTTGGAAAACCATGGAGTGGATGCATGGGTGGATGACGTGGACTCACTGTCGATATTATGAGGTGAAAGTAGACACAAAAATCAAGAACACCCATGCGAGGACAGGAGCGAGGTAAAATAAGTGGCTATTTTCAGTGACCCATCGCAACGAAGACCATCCACGCCAACCATGATGACAATAAGACGACTTATTAGCGATTAATTGAAAATGAAACACACACATACTTACAAATAAACAACAACAAAGAAATGGAAAAATAATTAAAGAAAGGAAAAAATTAACAAAAAATTGGCAAACGTATGAACGATGTTGAAAAACAAAAAAGTGTAAAACAAAAAATTCCAAAAAGAGTGAGGAGCGTAGTGGAATGGATCAGCATGGAAGATGGTCTCCCCCACGACTGGGCGGGAAGGAGAAGACACGAAAGATGGAACCAGGTTGTCCCGGTGATGATGAGGTGGTAGCACTGGTTAGGTGGATCCCACGGAAAGGTTTGAGTTCCAAGGGCTCTTGCTTGAAGCTTTCAGGGATTTGCAACTTTCCCCAGTCACTATGATCATCAATAGTGGAGACTTGTTGATGAACCTCTTCCATTTCATCCATGCTTTCTACATAGGCTTGTACAAGCCCCTCAGATGGTTCCATGCACAATGTGCTGCTAGTAGGATCAGCTGTTAACCACTGGGTGCCTTCTTGAGTTGTGGCTGCTGCGTATAGGCACTGTTGAACCAACGATTCTTTGGTACACTGACTGCATGCTTGAATGGATGTCTGCTTAGCAGAACATAATTGCTGCACACAGTTGCACCCTAAGTCATTGTACACGATGCATGGAACTCGCTTCTTCTCGATCTTTCCAAAATGATTTTCCTTTGAAATTTCAAGGGAAAGATCTCGAAGTCCTAGTCTTGCATCCACCGTGCTCAGCCAAGCTCTTCCCATTATGATTGGGAAGTTTTCCTTGCAATTCTCTACACAGATGACAAGGAAATCAGTAGGATAAGACCACCCGCAAATGGTGGTCACAATGTCCTTCACCACTCCCAAGGGAACAATGATGGACTGGTCTGCCAGTTTAAGCCTAATGTTGCTCTTCTTTAATAGGGGCAGGTTCTAATTCTTGTACATGTCATGTGAGATCAAATTGACTCCTGACCCTGAATCCAGAAGGGCTTGACATGGCTCATTTCCTGCCACCTGAAGATAGATGAGGGGACTTCCCGGATTAGTCAATTTTTGGGGAAGGTGACCTACCTTTATCTAGTCGATCATTGCGTGTGTCAACATGACTGTTTGTACGTTGGAGGATGTTGGGTTTGAAGGCTACTCGAGCGGTGGAACAGTGGAGGTAGTTTGAGGCTCAGAGGCACCAGCCACAGGTGGGTGTGAGGGTGTGCGTACATTATTGGGTTGGAAGAAGGGACGTTTTTGTGGTTTGGGTTCCGGTCCATTCGACTGAGGTGTCGGTTGTATGTTGACAGCCCTCGTAGTGTTGCGTTGCTGTGGGTGTGGTGGAATTTCCCCCTACATAGGTGGAGCAGGTGGTAGCTAAGTGGGATGTTGTGGAGGAGTGTCAGGAGAAGGTGATGGAGGATAGTATAGATGTGGGCTTTCCCTCCTAGGTGATGGAGATTGAGGTTGGAAATATTTTGGGGGATGGTAATAATTCTAAAATGTGGTGTGGTTGGAAGAGTCCCGTGGAGAGACTAGTTGCTGAACATAGTACCCATAGGCATTTGGCTGTCGGTAAGGGTACTGCTGCCTTGGAGCTGGCATTCCCCACGCTTGTGGTTGCTGCCATTGCTGAAAGTGTTCATAGGGTTGTAATGGCACTCCACTTGGATAATATCCTTGCTGCTGGTGGAACTGCCTTGGGTTGCCTTGTGGGTAAGGCAACCTTCGAGGTGTTTGCCTTTGTGCCAAACGAGGATTCAATCTGTATACCCCAAACTTTTGAAGATGTGACACCACAGGACAACACCCATTAGGATGTTTGTATTGACATATGTCACATTCATCGTCTTCCTCTATATCAGAGTCTGCAACCCGTTCTGCTACAGCAACTTTTCCCTTACCCTTATGATGGGCACATTCAGCTTCCTTCTTCCTACGTCGATCATGATCATTACCTTGTTCTCTGGACTCTTCTGTAGTTTTTAGCACATTTTGGAATTTTTCGTCCAAAGAGTCCCACATCTTATCAACCTTTGCCGATCCTTCAGATGCGAAATTTTGTAAAGGCAAGGTTTTTTGATTCACCGCTGGCTCCAGTGGTGATTCCTCCTCATCTTCGCAAAATCGGACTTCCCTCTTTCTAATGGAAGGATCTTGGTTAAACTCCTCTGCACTGTCCTTCTTTCTAAGTTCCCCCTCTTCTTTGGCCAGTTGCTCAATGAGGCGCTGCAGTTGATGGGCCCTTAGTTCTAATAATCGTCCTTGGTAAACGCCAAGGGTCTTTCTTGTTTCAAAGCGGAGCCCATCAATGATATGGCGAAGTTGTGCCTGCTGAGAGTAGCCATGACCAGGGCACCAATGTAATAATGAATAGTACCTGCTCATGGCTGCATCCAAGGGCTCATGATTACCTTGCTTCCACCTTTGGATCTGACGTCTCAGATTCGCCACTCTGGAGTAGGTTTGATGCTTGTCATTGAAGATCTCAAGCATCATACTCCATCTTCTGATTGATTCCGGTTCCAAAGACCAATACTGACTTTCTGCTTTCTTGATGAGTGTGCGAGGAAACAACTTAAGCTTTTGCCAATCATCATCAATATTCTGCAAGGTGCAAGCGTCATGGAACGCTTGCAAGTGAGTTTGCGGATCACAATTGTATCCCCCTTCAAACCTAGGAATGTTGTTCATATCAATGCGCTTGATCCGGTTATCCTTCAAGTGCCTACTAGGGATTTGAACTGCCTCAGCGATATGAAGCATGCTTCGAGTAGCCAACAATGGCTCATCCAAGTCATAGTCCTGCTGAGCACCACGGTGTCTATGATGATTCTGGTTGCCCCTCCTTTCATGATGGTGAGGCTTGCACGATTGGTCATGCGCTTCCTCATGCTATTCTTTTCGGCCCTTACGACCACCATCACCTCGCTCCTTCCTACCATGGTTATGATCAGAGTCTGAATTGGATGAAGGTAGTGGGGAGCGAGAGGATGGAAAAGAGGGAGAGGGATCGCCACCACCTTGGTGTCAATCTCCCCCTCTACTCTGGTGGCGGCCTCGATCTTCCTGCCCATCTTTGCTTGTGCTATGACCTTTCCTGCATAACCCTCCATCATCCTGGGGGTCCTGGTCACTTGCTTTCTTGTTCTGGATGATGGACTGGATGACCTGATGTCCCAGAGGAAGTTCGGCTGAATGGGAGTCATGAAAGATAGGCTCCCCATCGTCCTGCAACCCTTGCAAGAATAAGGGGTTACTGAATTGTTTCCCCTTCATGTGTTTGTTCCGTTCTGCTTGCTGCTGATCTCGTGCTCGTTGGGCCTCAGTGGGACGATAGTCCCAATAGTCATGGTCCTCCATGACGTACTCCATACCGTGGTCCTGGATGCCCAATTTGGCAAGATTGTGGAACAGCATTCTAGGAGCCGATCGGTCAGGCGGTAGTATGATGTTGCCTTCCATGTCCTGCCATCGCGAATGTTCATCTTGATGTAGGATGAAGGTGAAGTCGGGGACATATTCATCTGGATGCTTGTATACCACCCGACATTCTTGTGGCACTGATGGGTTGGATCCATCTCTCCTGTGAGAAGAAGACATATTGGATATTAGATGATCCATTTAATTGGTGTACTTTACCTTTTTCTTAGTCCGCCTAGCGTGCGTAAGTTTTACTATCCTGGGTCCGTTCCAATGATGTGAATAATAAGTTTGCTAAGGTTAATTGGCACATGTAAGACTAACAGCCACTGGCAATGGCACCAATGATGAGCGGCTAGGTACCCCTATGCCCAACCATGCAAATCACGGGCGGTCACACACGACTCGGTCGAATTTCGTAGACTGTAAGCACTTAACATACACCAGACCTTAACCAGCAAACCCTTGGTTAGAACGGTCGTTGTCTTCCCAACCTCACTTGTGGTGTTCTAGTGGTGATGGTTAAGTGAGATTGAGGCAACTGATTTTTATAGCTTTTTACTTTATCTTTTGACATCTAATTAAGGTATGGAAAGTAAGAAATGAAATATTATCTAATCTATAATTATCCTAATCTATATCTTAACTATTCCTAGCATAAGTATCCGATCCCATCTTCCGTGCACATCCTAAGCATCCCCTAACCACTACTGGGTTACCAGTAGTTAAGCATCACTGGGTTGCCAAGCGTTGGGTTTATGTTTGAGATGGTCGTACTTATGGCTTCTACGAACTATAAACAAGCGATAGCAATTAAAATAATAACAAGCTAAACTTAAGAACTATTAAAGCATAGAAATATTTAAACTATTAAATGCTTTAAATAACTAAGTTCAATTGTTGCAAGGAATGATCGAAAAGCTCATCTTTATTGTCATTCACGCCAATGGGCTCAGGTACATCAGCGCTTGAATAAAGAGCCGGACACCTTTCTTACACCTACCGGGCACTTGGAAAATATTCTAACTCTCACGGAAACAAACTGCAAGAGCTTCGCTATAACTGACAAAAAGGTACCTAAGAGAGGCGGCAGCCCTCTTATTTATAGGCCAGAATAGGTTCCGCGTAAATGGGGCCACGTCGACGCATGGAAGGATGTGTCGACAGGCCTACGTCGACGCGGCTGAGCCATGCGTCAACGTGGCCCCGTTTACACGGCCACGTAAACGCATGACCAAATGACACTTCACAGGGGTTGTCCAAATACATGAACGCCGAAAAGAATACCACTAGTTGCAAAATGACCCATCCTATGATGAATGAAATCGTCGTTTTCCGGAATGCAGCGTTGTAAAGTTGCCACGCTGGAGCTGATTCCGTTCCCAACCAGACATTAAACAATAAAAAATCTATTAACAGTAAATAAAAACTCACCTTGGAGGTGTGGGGCAGGTGTGTAGGTGCGTGGATGGAAACAAACACGGTTTCCATGACAAAGAGGCAAGTTGCCAACATGGCATTTAAAACTCTATATCTTAAACCCTGCCTCTCTCCATCTTAAACATTGTTTAAACAAAAACGAAAAACCCAATCCTGATTGAGATGAGAACCAGCGAGTAATATTCCATATCCAGATCCCACGTTTGCAGTGCTACAGTCCAAAGATGCAGGCCATGCAGCTGTTATCCATGCCACGACTCTCTCTCCCTATATATTTTTCCTCCTCCTTTTCTTCTTCTTCTCCCACACTTGGATCGCAACAGCAATTCATTTCAGTTCACGAGATCAGTCCCAAGGTACAAAAAAATTGGAGTCCATCTTCTTCCATGGCAGCGGCAGGCGAGGTGAGGCTGGAGGACATCGCGGTGGATTACGGCGACGAGGCGGTGGAGCAGGACGCGGAAAGCGGCAGCATCTGCGTAACATTCGACCAGCGCGGGGGGGCGCGCTGGCGGAGCTCCAAACGCTTCCTCTACGGAAGTTTCAGCGCCAGCATTCGGTGCCCCGCCGGCGACACCTCCGGACTGAACTGCAACATCTATCTGTCCTCCATGGAAGGAGAGCGCAGCCAAGACGAGATCGACTTCGAATTCCTGGGCAACTCCCCTGCCTCTGTGCAGACCAATTTCTACACACGCGGCGTCGGCGGGCGCGAGCAGATCCACGATCTGGGCTTCCATTCCTCCTACGATTTCCACCGATACCAAATCATTTGGGAGGCCCAGCGCATCGAGTGGCTCATTGATGGCCGCCTCGTCCGCGTGGCCGAGGCTCGCACTGGAGAGCCCTTCCCTGGCATGCCCATGCACTTGTACGCGTCTGTGTGGAATGCCAGTCATGTGGATGAGGGCCGCTGGGTTGGCCCTTTCAGGAACACGCACTCGCCGTATCTGTGCACTTGGAAAGATATCTGCGTGCCTCGTTCCCCCGCGCTTTGATTTCATTTCATTTCATTTCATTGTCCTTCTTCTTCTGAAGATCAGGTTTTGGTTTCCGTTTGGCTCACGGCGTAGCCTTTTGGAAACAGGATGGATGTATGGATGGATCGTTGAGCGTGTTTGGTTTTTTTTTCTTTAAATTTATTTTTGTTGGTTCGTGTTGACTGGATCTTTGGGAACGTCTTGTGTAGATCTGCATAAGCATGGGCCTTTGTGGCCCTCCCCTCCCCTGCTTCGGTTTCTTCCCATTGTTTTGGATTGTCCATTGTGGTTTTTTCTCATAGCGTGAACTACGTTTCTGGATAAAACTCTGGCAGTATTGATTTCTTTTGTTCATGAAAATGTCTGGTTTGGATCTGCGTATAATTGGCATTGATCAGTTTTTAGTTTCCTGCTACACTGCAATGCAAATGTGTGCAGCTTTAACTATGGAATGTTGTGTTTTCCGTTGGAACAGAGCCCCACCCGGGCCTACACTGCTATCACATTGTATGGAGTGGATCCTATCGCGCAGCAGATAAGGTGAGGTTGAGGGAAATTTAGTGCATTCGATAAAGACAAAGTTCTCGGTTTTGAGACAGACCAAATTTCTCTCTTCAAAAGTTTTTTATAGAAAATAATTTTTTTAAAAAAAATCATGTAGCACATGAATTTGACGTTAAACTTTACCTATTAACTAGTTTAGTTACATATTTATCATATATATCTATTTTTGGTATTATTTGGGTGAGAGAATCTTATATATTTTACAAATTAATAAAATTTCAAATTAATTCATTGAGAATTGATATTTATATTGAAAACCAAAATCAAAATGATTATATGTTATTCAATAATAATTCTTGTGAAAGTTCTATTAATTTGATTCATAGTGTTTTTTTCTCATGGCATGGACTTTACATCACATTTTTTTCCATGGTATGAACTTTCCATTGCATTTTTCTTCATGGTGGGATCTTATGTGACAGTGACGTGGAGGACAACAAAATACACTCCCCCTTCCCCATCACGCCAAATGTATTGGCCTCTCGGCCAAAATTAAATTTTAAGAGATGGATTTTAATTTAATTTATCGTTCAACTACATAAAAGTTATTGCATTGCATTGCTTCACTTAAGCAATTTAAAATAAGATAATAATGCATTAATATTGCAATTTGTTTTTGATGTATTTAAATAATCATAAATAAAGATTTTTAATTTTTGTATTAACTTTCATTTTAAAATGCAAAGTATTCATTGTCATTTTAAAATTTAGACCCATTCAAATTGCAATCAAAGTCTTTCATTGATCATAAAAAAATTAAGGGTTTTATTTATATTATTAAAATATAATAATGATTATACAATATGTGTATAAATATCCCACCAAGCTCACTTAACACATGACAAAAAAAAAAAGCATCAATATATGTGAAAGCAACGTCAAATCAACATCTAATCTTGCATAAAATTACCCTATGCAGTCACAACATACTATTAAGCTGACACAATGCTTGGTAAATTTTAAGCATAACATAATATATACAACTAACACAACATTTGAAAGATTTTAAGCAAAGCATAATATTGTTTTAGCATACCTTTTAAAATGGAATTAGAAAAATGATTTTTCATATTATCTATATAGACTTTTTATTTACTCCATCATTGTGAGTGTAGTTAACCAATGTAAAATAATATCAAGTCCAGTAAATGAGTTCTTTTTCAGCTTTTCTTAGATACACATTTAATATTTAATAGAAGTAAATAATGGTATAACATATTTAATTTTATTGAGAGACATCAAAAAATAATGATAATAATACAGATTTTCAATGATCTCTCATAGTGATTTAAGTATACATCTACTGGCTTTTATCATCTTTGTAGAACTTTTCCTTTTTCTTTTTTTTTTAATGTTGATCTTTTACCTTTTTTACAACGTTGATGGTACAGCAAATCCTGTGGATAAACAGTTCGCATAAATTTCCTCTAATTCCTATATAAAATTTCCCGTTACAATCCAAAATCTTTTGCACGTTCTGTTCTCAAATCTCCTTTATTAGTTATTTTTCATTGGTTTAAACACCGTAATAAAAATTCCGTCGATTTAACCCATATGCATACATCCAATTTTATAGAATAGCCTAGGACGGAAACCACTGTACTCCCATGGTGCCATCAAAATATGGATTTTGATCTCTGCGACTAGAGCACCATTGTATCGTTGGCATGGTCTTTATCCCGACCAATGTGCAGCAACTATTCCCCGATCACGAAATCTATTCTTCCCAATGTTTACGCTGAGGGAATTCTTCTTGCAATTAAGGCTTAGATTAAGAGATTTCTATTTAGCAAAGTTATGCAGAGAAAATTCTCTTATGGCTTGTGCTTTGTGGCGTATGGCAAATCGGGCTTAATCGTAAGCGTCTGTTTCAACACGATCACTCCCTTGATTTTTAGTGGGACGGAATCGGGCGTTTGGGTCTGTTAAGCCATATCCAATAATTGCAAGGATGCAAGGTGCTGCCACAGGAAACAGTCTCCATGCATAAAAACAAAGATTTGCACAGGCCATGGTCGCCTTGCACACCTGAAATTTCCGTGTCCGCGATATTTTTAAAGTTCGGTACGCCTCCGAGATATTGTTAAAGTTTAATACGATGCACCTTTTTAAAAACACATCAGGATGGTTTTGATATCACGGATCAATTAGATATTCGTCGCATGAGCACGGATGCAAATAATCCAGGGAAAGCAAGCACAGATGAACAAAGATCCTTAAATTCACAAGTTCTTGATTGCACAAGAAGATTCACATAAATTACGCTTGAGAAGCGCACAACCCAAGCTCAAGAATCCCCATTACCTGGGTATACAGAAAAACCAGAAGATGTAGAACTCAAAAGAGAGAGAAACTGTAACTTAAGAAGGGTAAGTAAAGGACTGTAATTGAAAACCAGAGTTTCAGGGGGGGGAAAAAGTTGGGATTAGCCAACTTTGGGAACAGATACAACCAGACCCGAGAGTGTATCGACGAAAACCCAGACCCGGCGACAGTTGTAGTCGGTAGTGACAAAGGAACCTCTGGGCACAACAATGGCTACCACCCATGAATTCTCAGACTCGATCTTATGCTTGGCCTGCAAGCCACTCCAACCCATAACTTCCGGCCACTGCTGCTTCCCCCAGATGCACTCCATTCCTGTTTTTACCTTCTGCAACCGCCTCAGGCTCAGGCTCAATCTGAGAGTATTTAGATTGATGGGTCCTTTGTTTTATATACAGCAACACAGGGTCATCTTTATGTAACTTTACTTATTTCTAATTGATGCCATCTTAAGGTATAGACTAGTTTTTGCATATGCCATTCCTGTGGCTGCTCTGCAGCGCCCACAGGATCCAACAAGGAAGTGAGTCCGTGACCTGTTTCAACTTCATTTGGCAATGTGCTGTCTGTATCAGTCTATTATTTTGTTCCACTCATTTTTTTCCCGTGACTCGTGGTGGCACCCAAAGAATTTCAGGCCTACGCTATCCATTTTGTCGGTGGGGTAGGAATCCAGGATCACATGCACAGATTGCTTTGGAATTCTCTGGATAAGCCCCGTCACAGTACAGACCAGATTTACCCATCTGGTTGATCAAAAAGAACCAAGTGTGATTAAATTGAAGAACACTGGTATTGATGGTATCTCCTGGCTTCTTTGCATGCTGTGCCTTATTTTATATGAGATACATACGCATGCTGACATGCCAGAAATAATTTACTTCAATAAAATTACAATTAGTTGTGCAAAAGATAGACAGGTGGACGATACCAAATCTAAGTGAATCTCGGTACGGAAACTAATGGTATCCAAGAAAATTACTACGAGACAAAAACTAGACTAAATAAGATGTAAGCGTGATGTCCAGTGTTGTCCAGTATGTAAGGATATCAACGAGTTTTGTCTTAGTTAACATCATTGATTGACTGGAGATAGAAAGTAAAAGATAGATTAGCTGTTCAAGGAAAAGCATACATTTAGGTCATGTGGGTCTAGAATTCTTGAAGATGCTCAACATGTTTTCCTTAGTTGTCCTGTGACTGAACATCACATTTTGTTGTCCTGTGACTGAACATTTAAGACAAAAAAATATAATATTTTTGCTAAAAATTTGTATGATTTATTTTTGTTTTCCTTAGTTGTCCTTAGTTGTCCTGTGACTGAACATTTTGTTGTCCTGTGATTGAACATTTAAGACAAAAAAATATAATATTTTTGCTAAAAATTTGTATGATTTATTTTTGTTACATCCGGTGGTTAGCCACTTTATTGAATTGACTTTTGACTTTTGTTTTTTTGACTTTTGTTTTTCATGACATAAATGTATTGGCTGATATATGGCTGTTCAATAGATGCATTGGGTATAGGGATGTGATAAAATCTCCGGTTCCAGTTTCCATAACTTGAAAGTGGAATGAGTATATAACTGTTGCTAATACAGACATATACAGATGAAAATCTTAACTTCTAGACGAAATACTGTCCAATGCAGAAATCATTACATAAAGCAAATACTAAAGCCAGAGAACAAGCCCAAAAATACACGTTTCATTTAAGAAAACATGATGCCAAGGAAATTTCACACATAATATTATGTTCTCTGAAGTGAAATTAACACCACAACGAGCTAACAGTAATGATTCGGTTTCTCGATGATAGTGCACGATGCCAAACAGTACACATCTCAAATGTCATCAATAATTAGGAAAATTCTATGTATGCGCGTTTCTGTTGACGAGTTATATGGAAGCAATTTTAATTGAATACTCTGTAAAATGCCTACAGTAAACAAGAAAAACAAACGGTTAACTCTATGGAAATGGAAAAGAAGAATAAATTTGAATTACTGCAAGCACTCATTATACATGCAACAAAGAAATCAAACCTTACCATCAGAAAATACCTTAGAACAAATCGTTGATAATATACCCTTGCCAAGGCACGGTAGACAAAAATACAACTCCTCGGTGAAACATCTGTTCCTAGAAAAGAAACCAGTCTGGATCACTGATGCTTCATATTGCCTTCTAGTAATCATTTTAAAAGTACTAATAAATCATGCCAGCATCAAAGCATACGAAATATGCATACTGTTTTTGTCTGTTAAGTATGCAACCCACCTTTAATTGTTTGACAATTACTATTGACGATTCGTACTAAAACCGAAATGACAGTTTTCCTCTGCTGTAGCACATTATTTTGACCGGTTTTAAATCCATATATGCCAGTTCTCAAATGGCATTAGAGTCATGCTAATTGATTGCAAAATTCCCATAGTAGGCTGTAATTGCCTTCAACCTACCATTGATGTAATTTTTCTCAATCTGAAATTTTAAAAAGAAAATGTTAGAGCAAGTATTGAATATTAAACCGAAAAGATATATTTTAGAAAGTAATATGATTTCAATATTTTAAGAACGATAATACACCTCTAATTGAAGTGGTGGATCATAAAGAAAGGCAAGCTCGGCAAGCTGATTGATATCCACATTCCGTGGCAGAAACATAATGATATTTGGTGCAATCATGTTGGCAGCTTTAAAAAGGGTAAAACTGAACATAAAAAGGCACAGAAATCAAGTGATTTTAAAAAAAGTTAAAAAATTCTGCATGTTAAAAGAGGTATGCACTTTAAAAGGAACTAACCCATCCTTTGGCCTCAGCATATCTTGAATATCGTACTTTTCTACCTTCAAATAATCTGGACCACCCCAAGGAGGAGAGAGAAATACCACATCTGCCTGTTCAAACAGTAAAAACGTGTTAATAAATTGCATCAAATAAAAATTTCAAACTTACAATTACATTACTAAAATGTATAACCAACCCCATTTTGCTGCAAAAAGGCTAGGATGATGATGATAATTATTATTATTAAAATGTATGACATCATACCTTCAACATCGGAGCAAGCTGGAAGAAATCACCAAGAAGAAAATCAATATGATCATCAACTCCATATATTCTTGCGTTATTATAAGCATACTCGATCTTCTTTGGGTCTATATCAACAGCAATAACCTTCATGAATCTGAAAATGAAACCATGATGATAAAATCATCAAAATCAATAAGGACGCTAGGTAAACACGAATAACACAGTTAATCAATAGAAAAGGAAATTTGTATACTCTGAATTTATTACTTTAGCAAACACTACATAGTAAAAGCATTAATACAAAGATAAATATCATGTGGTTTTATAAAGAGAGATGAAATTACATGGAAAACGGAATGTATAGTAAAATGTAGCTCCGAATCGTCATCTCAGCACTACGTTAACAAACAGATATATAAGGGAAGGGCACATACTTCTTAGCAAACTGTATTGTATTTCCACCAACACCGGCAAAACAATCAATCACAGTACCAAAGTTGCAGCGCTTTGCATGATGCTCTGCAATAATCTCAGGAGTAACAGAAAACCATCCTTCTTCATCCAGCTTAATTCCTTCATCAAATCTTGAAAAAAGTGAATATCTTTGGCACCAATATTTTGTGATACTTGGGCTAAGTTCTTCGGGCATTCTGGGCAAGATTAGCTGTCTCAGCTGCTTTCCTGCACCAATGTACTTGAATGAATACTGTAAAACTACAAATTTGGTGGGAGCCCCGACCTTTATTGATAAGATTAAGCAGCAGATAACCTTAAAATACAGTAACTGTTTATAAACATCACACGTATTAATTGATACCAACCATCATTTTCCAAGAATGAGAAACCCTGTGTTTTTGTTCTCCTCTTTTTCTTCTGCTCGTGATCACTATCATTTCTCATGGTATGCTGTGAACTAGGTTCACAGTACATCTCACTTCCTGTTTGATCCTCATTTACATGAATTGACTCCCAGTTAACTTCCTCTGCAACATTGTCATCATCATCGAACCAAATATGCTTGTTACATAAAGAATGTACAGTACTGCCCATATCACCCCCATTAATTTGTAAACAAGGTTTAATGCAAGTCTCGGACTTCACATGATACTTGGTTTCCGGTATTGATTTGTGGGTGCATTTTCTCACAATGTTTCCTTCTTCATCAAACCATGTATGTGTACTGCATGTCTCTTGTAGGTCTCTGCTGAATCATAACATATTAAATATTATAAACATTTTTTTAAGTGAGAACTGGTAAACAAGTTCGTATGACCTGAAGTTATGGACATACACGAATCATTTGCTTCCATGATTAACATATTTCTATCTAGATGCAAGCTTGGAAACACATGAATTTAAAGAAAATAAGCAATTATACAAATCATAACCAAGAAGCAAGAAACAGAAAACCGACTAGTCTCTTAAAAACAATTCAAATATATGCTTTATTTAACGTTAAAAGCACAAATAGATCAAATAACCTTTGAACAATTTCAATTTGCTGATCCTCAATAGGGTCTGCATTTACTGAGACGCCTTCACACATATCTTCCACCTGAGAAGAATCAGTTGAGCAAGCTATAGCCTTAAATTCAGTAGTTTCAATGCCACCACCAGATGTACTGGTTCCATCATTTCCATGATCTTGTCCAATAACGGTGAATGCTGATGGCTCATTCTCCAGTAAAGAATCTGTTCTACTCAGTGGCATCCTAGTTATCCCAGTATCGATAACCATGGAGTGATCAGATAGATCAGTTTCCTGTGAAGATGTCTGGCAACCAGATAGTTGATTTTTCTGACAGTTATCTGCCAACATTGAATCACAAACCAAATCAGTCTCATTAACTAAAAATAAAATCACCTAAGTCCAAAATAAATAAAAGTTACCTGGAATGTCAATTCTAAGATGCTCCATATCAGGAACATCCCATGTTGACACGTGTGTTTTGAAATTGTAGTAATAATATCTGTTATAGTAGGAGTCCCAAAAGGGTTTCCAATCACTAAAACTGGAGTCATAGGAATTACTATGAGATTCACTTTGAGATTTTTTATATGTTTCGTCATTGACAAAGTTAATCTCTGCTTGGTTCTGCAAATTCTGTTCAACCTCCTGGTGAAACTTTAGCACCGGCTTTCCGGCCTTATCATTAAAATCTCTCTCGAAGCCCATTTCTTCTATGTCATGTTCAATATCTTGGAAACTGCAGGTCGAATTGGTTAAAGTTAACATATATACAGGAAAAGGATAAAAACAGGCATCATTATCATAACCATGAATTGCAAAGTAGGCATACCTCTCAATGTCACCCAAAGGGGCATCTGATATATCTATGGTATCTAATCCGGTACCAGTATTTATGGTATCTAATCCGGTACCAGTAACTTCGCTTTTAGTTTGAGAGAAATGCATTGAACAAGATGTATGTTGAACTTCATTGGGGTCCATGTTAACAATCAAAGCCTCCTGTTTATTGCCTGGATCTATATTTCCAGACCCTGAACCTGTTGAATGTCTAGCCCTGTTGCAATTATCAAAATTATTGTTGTTCTCAAGGTGAATATTGCTGATTACCATGTCTTCTGCCTTCTGTCCTGCCAAATAAACACACAATCTCTCTTGGCAAGAAAAATCCTGGCAATTAGAATTATCAAGACAAATACTTTCAGTTTCACACCTTGACTGGGAAATTTTTGAACTAACATCATGAATTATTGAGACCATATTAAGTGATTCAATTTCACTTTGCACGTTAGTAACATCAGGTTCTTCAGCCTCCCAGTTATGATAATTCACCTTTCCCATGTGATCTACTTTTCCTTGCTCTAACTCAGGTTTCTTTCTTATTTCAGCACCGACCAAGTAAGCATTTTCCTTATAGTCCACGGCAATAGTATCTAAAATTTCTTTGCTATTGACAGTGAGCACTGACATGCTTCCATGAAGATCTTCATCATCAGGACTATGGCTACCACTTGATGATTGCTCTGGTAAAATGGGCTGAGCTTCTGTAGAAAATATTGCTTCTTCAGTAAAAGCGTGTCTAGAACCCTCTTTCTGTAAACATAATGCCCTAGAATTGCATTTTATCTTTGGCTTTGTTGTCTGGTTCTTTGTAATGTTTCTCATCTTAAAACGTGTTGAGCGCTTTCCCTATCATAGCAACAATCAAAATGTGAAACAGTTGCAGTATCAAAGTTTCAGCATAAATTTTAAGTGGCATGAAATGTTTGTATGTAACAGCAAGTATTCAGCTATCGACCTCTTTTTTGAGATATCAGTGGATAGATGAAAATACCTGAGAGCTTGAACAGAATGATCTAGGAAGACCCAATGCAACCATCTCATTCAGCAAATCCATCTCTTCCATGGTTTCAGCGCTGTGCCCTTTGTGTTTAACAGCCAAACAATCAATTCACAATAAGACTTCATAACATTAGCGAAAATTTTTAGTAAGTATAAAATTCTAAAAGCAAAATGCATGCACTAAATGGCAGAAGCATAACCGAAAATCTTAAATTTGCATGGTGAAAAGCTCCAGCAAAAATCCCAAAAACAAAAAACAAAAAAAACAAAACAAAACAGAGGGCAAGAAACCTACAAATACTGCCTAATTGATTCCAAACATATTCAAAGCTGTGAGCTGGCATGATTGCACATCAAAATTATAATCAAACTGCTAAGGTACTCACAATTCTTCATAATTCATGTCAAAATTTTAAGCATTCATCTTAAAAACAAGGTAAATACACATAGTCAAACTCATTCGAATGTAACACTTATCAGTTTACAATATTGGAAGAAAATTTACCACACAAAGAATTCCTTTCTATAACAGGTTGTGCTGCAACAAACACATAAAGTGTCTTACCATAATCTTGTACAGGGACATCACCGTATTCATATTTATGGATCTCAGCCATCTGTAAAATTTTTTAAAAAAAATTTGTAAGATATTCAATTATATATATCACCCAAATTATTTGAATAGAAGCACTTACTGATTAGGAGAACTAGCCAATACAAGATGTGCTTACAAGATTCTTCACATTTTAAAAAAATGCTGAATGAGAAATGTGATTAGTTGTATTTAGCAAAGTATTATAGGATGAATTTAGTATTCTTTTTAAGTGTTCTCAACTTATTCTGACTTTTTCTATCTACATGATAGGAGAAGATATTAGAAAATTTTTGCAAATTTTTTAAACACAGCACTAAGGACTAGCATCACTTGTATGCATAGCCAATTGATATGTTGTACAAAATAATCAAATAATTATGGACATAGCATTTAGCCCATCGATAATTACTATAATTGTACATGAATTATCTCTGACTTCAGACCTATAAGTTTACGTACTGTTCTTAATAAAAGTATTTCTAAAATCTTATTAGAAAAACTAAAAAACGTCATGCCATCAATGATTGGTAATTGTTAAGCAGGATTTGTGAAAGGCAAACAAATTTTAGATCGAATTATTCTTGTCTATAAAATTTTTCATTTAGCTTCAAAACAAAACAAACTTTACTAAGAGGCTTAAACTTGATTCAAGCAAAGCTAATTATCATGTTTCATAGAGGTTTTGGATACCATATTACATAAATTTGGATTTTTTAATCATTGGAGATCCATGCCTAAAGAATGTTGTGTTGTTGCTTCATTGTTAATGTTTGTTGATGGAGAAGCACAGGAAATAATTTATAGCAACAATAGGTTGAGACAAGGAGATCCTATATCACCTTTTCTTAGCAAAAAGACTAAAATATGTCATGCCATCCAGCATTAGTGATTGCTAAAAAGGATTTGTGAAAGGCAAACAAATTTTAGACCAGATTATTCTTGTCTATAAAATTTCTCATTTAGCTTCAAAATAAAACAAAGCTTACTAAGGCTTAAACTTGGTTTAAGCAAAGCTTATGATCATGTTTCATGGAGGATTTTGGATACCATATTACATAAATTTGCATTTCCTAATCAGGAGATCAAAGCTTAATGAATGTTTGTTGTTGCTTCATTGTTAATGTTGGTTAATGGAGAAGCACCAGAAATAATGTATAGCAGCAATGGGTTGAAACAAGGAGATCTTATATAACCATTTCTTTTTATTATGGTGTTTGAAGCCTTAGGATGCTTGATTAAAGATAAAACTATAAAAACAGAGAGAAACTAAAAGAATTACACTAGCTTATGGTTTGTCAAATTTTACGCATGCAATTTATTGATGCCACTTTTATGTTCCTAGAAGCTAAAGATAGATACATCCAAAATATTAAAGAGGTGTTGGATAATTTTTTCCAAGTTTCAGAATTAAAAATTAATTTTAATAAAAGCATTTTATTTCCTTTTCATCTTTCAAAGATATAAAACAAAAATATCTCAACTATGTTAAATTGTGAGTGGGTTAGTCTGTCAAGTAAAATTTGAGCATAACTTTATTTTTGGGAAGAAATAAGTTAAAATTTGGACTAGTGTTTTAGACAGGATGACTCAGAGATTAGCTAGCTGGCAAGGAAAGCTTCTTACAATGGCTAAAAGGTTACAATTAATCTACAGATGTTTTTAATCTGTTCCACTACATTTAATGCCATTTCTTTGGACATTAAATGAGGTAGTAAAGAGACTAGAAAAATTAGAATGTGATTTTCTTTAGCAAGATATAGAAGAAGGTAAATATTTCATCTATTCAATTGAAATACAGTTTGTCATCAATGGGAATGTGGCAGATTTGGTCTTAAAAATTTACATCATGTGAATATGGCTCTTTTGAGAAAGTTCGAATAGAGATTTAAGAATGAAAATGTCACATGGATTAAAGTACTGAAGGTGAAACATTTGAACCACATAAAAGATTTCATAGAAGAATGACATATTATTGGTACTTCTACAAGATGGGCAAGACTTGAAAAAGTCAATGCATGGTTAAGGTATCACTGCATAAAATCTCAGGATTGTAATGATTTCTTAGGGGAAAATAAATATGCTTACAAAAGTGGTAAAGGCTTATGATACTTATGCACAGGTCAAGTGGATAAAGAAGCTGTTCATTGGAAGAAAGTGGGTGTAATCCCTAAAGTTCATGTTTTTTTTTAACTGGCATGAAGAGGAAATATTTTAACAAGTAATTTATTGAAGTGAGGATGGATGATGGTTAATAGACCTTGTTTTTATATGAATGCTTGTAAATATAGTAATCATATCTTTTTGCATTGCCTTGCAATTTACCATATTTGAAGAGAGTTTGACAAGCTACAAATCAGCACTTTATTATGATAAAATTTTTACAAGATCTTGCAACAACTTGGGTTTGGATTGGTGGAACTCAACAAATTAATAAAATTTGGAGTGCTTTGCTAGTGCATGTGATATTACAAATTTGAAAGGAAAGAAACAGAAAGACTTTTGAACGAATAGAAATCAGTCTAGATATAGTATGGTGGTGTGCAGTTTGAAGGAGAATGTGATATATAAAATGGAACTTAATTGCCCAAGTCTCTAAACGTTGCTTGTAGTCTTTATTTCCAATGATAGGATTAGATTGGTATCTTGATATGATTATTTTATTTTATCCTTTTATCTTGGTTGGCCTAGTGGTTAAGAAAATAAGGCTTACTAGATATGTTTCATGATGTAGAGGTCATAGGTTCAAGTCCCAACTACTTCAAAAATTGATTTTTATTATGGATGAATTAACAAATGAAATACAAGATGAAATCCCTTGGTGTATGCTATTTATAGATGATATTGTGTTGATGGATACAGCTTGAGAAAATACTACTTCTAAAATGGAGAAATAGAGACATGCTCTAGAATCAAAAGGCTTCAAATTTAGAAGAAGTAAGATAAAATATATGGAATACAATTTTAATAACATCATAAATAGTGGTGAAATAGAAGTGACAATTCAAGGCAAAAATGTCTTTCATTGCAAATAGTTCCACTACCTAGGATCAATCCTCTAATCAAATGGTGAAATTGATAAAGATATAAGAAATAGAATTGAGGCAAGATTGTCAGAATAGAGACAAGCTAGTGGTATTCTATGTGACAAAAGAATACCAATAAAATTAAATGGAAAATTTTAGAGGACAACAATCATGCCTACTATCTTAAATGGTGTTGAATGTTGGGTAATACAAAAAAGGCATGAACCATAAATCAGTGTAACAAAAATGCAAATGTTTCGATGGATGTTAAATGTAACTAGAAGAGATAAACTACATAATATAGACATCAGAAAAAGACTTGGAGTGGTTTCTATTTCAGATAAGCTACAAGAATGGTGACTTAGATGGTTTGGACATGTGCAAGGAAGATCAAACAATGAATCTATAAACAAAGGTTACTACATCACTATTTCAAAAAAGCCACTAAAAGGAAGACCAAAGAAGACATGGGAAAAAATGATCAAAGATGATTTGAAGAAACTGCAAATAAACAAAGATTTGGCTCTTCATAGACGCAAATGCCAAAAAAGAACTCCAATAGCCAAAGCCATTTTGTTGGGATAAGGTTAGGATGATGATGATCTTGGTTGATCATTAAGATCCCAAGAAGAATCTCATTGTCTTGTTCAACAAAAAAAAAAAAAAAAAAACAACAACTACTAAAATATTAATTATTTCACAATGCATGTTTTGAACACATTTACTAACACATTTCTTGGATTATATCACTATTCCCAACAAGATTAACTTTTTACTATGATAACTTCCAAATATATCCCTTGGAAGCCTTTTTGTAAGGTTTTTTTTTTCACATTTTTACAAATAAATAAAGTTAATGTAAATTCTTCTAGTTGTACATAAACTTTTCCTTTCACAGTCTTTTAAAAAAAGTATGCCCTTAACAATTCATTTTCTTGGCATACATCCAAATTAATTTCCAGAGATAATTCTTTCATGTCTTAATTGTTTGAATTCTTTCTAAGTCCAATGCTATGCCTGCCAGGTCTTGTTACTCATTTGAATATCCCCTTTGTTTTTATAAAGGTGCCATGCTAATCATCCTCCAATATTTAATCACTCATCTTTCTCAAAGCATATTATTAAGCAAAAATTCAACTAGATAATTCCTAGTTCACCCATGCATTTTCATAACTGTGAGTAGCACGCCATATGGACCACAACCTTAAGTCACTTCCTTCTGAGGGCTTTTCTTGATGCTGTTGCACAGTACTAATCATTAGTTGCACATTTATTCCAAAAGCATTAGGAGAATATTTTTGAAAAGATATATTATAAGGCAGCACCTTTTCTAAAACAGAAAGTAATAAAACAAGTTTTCACTCCTTAACTTTCAAACAAAATAACATTCCTCGGTCATCCTAATATTGATAATCTTTGCTTATTTTGATTGCAGGAAATCATGGGGATAAAGAGAACATAGTTGATATCAAACCTTTCCATCTTTTCCTATAGAATTTTTCTGACAACCTGTTTCTCTTGGTCTGTCTACTAGAGCAGCATCCCTGCTCATATGGTTGAAAAAGAAATTAAAAATTTAGATAAGGTTTTTCTGAAAAAAATAATACCCTGCATTAATATAAAAGGTAGAAGAATTTGCGGAAGAGATAAAACAAAATAAATATAATAAAAATAACACTGAAATAACTTACATTAAAAACTCTTCTGTTATGATTAAGAATGCAGTTGAGCCCTTTATACAACGCAATTCCAAAAGCTTTGTGTTTGTCCATAAATCCTGCATACATTTTTTAAGCCATAATTAAATAGAAGCTTGCATATAATTATGTACTGCTGCCGCCTGCATTGTCGTCCAAGCTACAAGATCCAAGTACAATTAAGCGCATAACATAATTCATAAGCTAAGATAATAGAAGTCAGGAAAGCTATATCGAATAACAGCATGTGCATGATTTGATTACCCTGATTGGGAAAGATATTAAACAACTTCCTTCTACAATTTCATTGTCATCCATGCTAGAGCCATCCTGTAACACTTTTCCTCTGTAAGTTAGATGGTGTCTTTCACAATTATACAAGTCACTTCCTAAAACATATTGCAGCTGCAACTTGATTTGCGTTACCTGCCAAAAAACAAAATAAAAATATAATTTACTAAAACTATGAATATGATGTTTGATCAGTAAATGCGACAATACACAGGAAAACCCTAAAGCCGTCTAACAAATGAATATGTTAAGACATGTCCATTAAAAAGGTAATTTAACAGGAACTTCTCTCATTGAAATTTAGAACAGAATTTTTTAAGTATGTGCTATAAGGAAGGACATGTTTGCTTCGTGAATACCAGTTGGCCAAAAAACATAGAGCTTGAGATTAAGTCAGAATCAAAATGATGATTTCACTAGTGGGCGGCTACTAAGACTTATTGGGTGGTTAGGCACTATACTGTGAGCCAACCTCTCTTACAGGCTTCCTACTTTTGTTTTTTCTTAAAATTAGTCTTTTCTTTTACTATATGACATAAAATAATTTTGAATAAAAAAAAAACCTGTTAACCATTGATGGGACTCCGACAAAAAAATATAATTGGTGAGGTTAGGTGATAAGAGGCAACGCTAATAATCGTGAAGCAAAACATATTTGACCAAGTAATTCGCCACTACAAGTTAATGAAAATAAGTATGAAAACCTACTGTTTCAACTGGCTCGACATGCAGATGCTGGCAGCCGCTCTTGAAGATTTTGATAGAAATTCTCATTATCAATCTTTGGTGTGTGCTTCCTAGGCGTGCTAGGTAACACTCGGTTGCAAAGATGTCCGCGCGGATCGCTTTATGAGCTCGTTTGCCGCAACAAAGCAGATACCTAGGCTAGGCTATTAGTTTATTGTATCGTATACATGCTTTTCCCGGGTTAGATGTTCGAATTCAACAGGGTACCGACTATGCTGAAATGCTGGATGGCCTATGCCGTCTTGATACTGCAATATGTAAAATTTAGTCTTCTACGTAGTTTTCTTGTGAGTATGGGGAATGTAGATTATAAGCACACTCAAATACATGATACTCAGGAAGAAGGGCAATTAAAGGAAAGTGAAAGTAAATTGGGTTGCGATGGGAGAGATGAATTTCTCCCTTGGAGTATTGAGCTTTGTGGTCTACAAGTCAAGGTATGCTCTGACCGATGGTCAAGCGTGATTTGAACGCGTAACCTTTTCATGTTTAAGAGGAGTTCATGTATGTAAATATAAAGGATCTATGGGCTAACTAATTCATTCATTTCAATTGGGGTTTTGGGGAATTACTTTTAATAATATTTAGCCTTAGTTAAATTAATATTTTTTAACAATATTTACCTTCACCAAGGTTTTTTGATCTAGAGGGTTTCTTGCAGAGTTTTTATAGTAATTTTTTTTAGCGAGGAATGATCTAAAGATGAAAAATACTAATGCCTTTTAGACCATAGAGACTATTAAGAATTTTGAAGCTTTGGATTTTGTTTTACCCAATGCTTTATATAAATCCTTGTCAAAAAATATCACTTCACAATATTTATTTCTACATATTATTGCATTTGTTCATGATGAGTTATGAATTTGTTGGCTGTGATATCACTACCGTGATATCATAGCCATGATATCGCATGGGCTGTACGTGATATCTCAGCCACGATATTACGGCCCGCCGCAATGTCTATAAATAAGAGGCGTCTTTCCCAATTTTAGGCATCTAGTTTTAGTCCCTTAACGAAGCTCTGGTAGTTTTACCCCTCCAGAGATATAATTATTTTCCAATGTATGCCCACAGTGTGGTGAATGTAATTGTATGGCATCCTTTATTCAAGTGTGACGTACTTAGACATGCACATGACCGGAAATAAAGATCAAGATTACTTCATCATTGCAGCATTCACTTTGTTTATTTATTTATTTAATTGTTATTTACTGCTTTCCTAATTAGTCTCTCTCACCCTTAAACTCATGTTAAGACGCGGAATGAGTACGACTTTATTACGAGCATTTAAGTGTGACTACTTGGTAACCTAGTAGCGTACCTAGGATCTGCGCTTGGTAATCCCAGTGGTAGTCGTGCACGAAGTCCAAGATGTGTACGGATAATCAAGGAACGAATGCTCATCGCACTTAGGCTAGTTTAGATTCCTTCTCACCCTTTCTCTCTTAGCTTAGTTAACATTATTTTCCATTGCCTTCAAGAGTAGGATTAGATTAGGACCACATCATACACCTCACTCTGGACTAAACCATACGTGACAAAGATAATACTAGTCCAGGTGGGAAGACAGTGAACTGCGATGTAAGGCTAACTATCTAGGTGCCACAACTAGTCCGTTTGTGAAGTTCGACTAGATCACGCGTAAAACGTTTGTATTCATATGGTTGAGTGTAGGGGTACCTCGCCACTCATCATTGGTGCCATTTCCAAGGACGGTGCTAGTTATCTAGATTAGTTATATCATACAAGATCGTTGTATAGACCTTAACGATATATCTCTTAAGAAGAAGAAATAATTATTAAAAGTCACACGTAATTTCACACACAACTTCACAACAATGCCTCTCCTACAAGATTACGACAATGCCACACTTAGTGAGGAAGTTCATTGGAGAACCAACGAACTATATAACGATGAAGATTAGAGTACACAACCTGAAATGGGGGTTTCTTATAAACATGAATGAAAACAACGTCATCCCAACACATGAAGGTATAACTTACCGGATGACGATGAACCCCTATTGGCCACTACAAACTTAACATAAGTACAGGAGGCTATTCGAATCTCACGTAGGCATTGTAAAGAGAGCCGCCTACCTAGGCTTGATTTAAACAACTTCCCTACTTTTTCAGTAGGCTATGACTTAGATCCGCATCAACATTTACAAGCCTTCTACGATGCATGCACATGGAATAACATTGATAATGTGTGGCAAAAACTTAAGCTCTTCCTTATAATACTTGTTGACCAAGCAAAGGTATGGTATAGATCGTTAAAACCAAATTCAATACGACGTTGGTCAACAATGGTAGAAGTCTTTAACGAAAAATATCAAACCTACGCAAGAGTGTCAGCCTTGAGGAAACAAATCCAAGGATGGAAACAAGCACAACATGAACCCTTGGACATGGCCTTAGAAAGATATTATGCACTGTTAAACAACTGTCCAGGCCATGGGTTTTCCAAGGAAAGGCTAATGTATCATATCATTGATGCGCTTTGTAATGAAACAAGAGAGATCTTAGGGAAGTATGCCCAAGGTCAACTGAACTACAAACCCATCAAATCCAAGAGCTTATTAAGCGGGTAGCAAAAAAAGAAGGAGAATTAGCTAGATGGGAGAATGTTGAAAAACATCAACGGGACCAAAATCTCAACTTAACAAAGGTCCATGATCATAAAAAGGAGAAATCAATCAATCATAAGGAGAACGAACCATCTTTGCCAATACAACAGTCATTAGAAGAAGCTGAGGCAAAGATCAATAAGATGTTGGAATGGACGTATCAAAAGTGTGGAGAATTTATCAACGTTATTGGAGATAGAGTTTTGACAACCCAAGAAGTAGGACGAAATAATAGACAATCGGAAAGAAGGGATAAGGAAAATAAGAGCTCAACTACCAATCATACGTATGAATGCAAGATATGCCTGTACGATCACCCCAAGGGCCAATGCCCAATCTTGTCACATCTACATGAGCATTGGGGAAATACGTTTCATCCAGAGTTCGTACAGAGATACTGTGTTCAATCACAGTGGCCACAATCCCAGTCGTGGGGGAGACCACCACTAGATTGGAGAATCCCTTCATATCATCTGAATCCAAATGCTTATCTTGTTCAACATCCTATTTCTCCAATTGGGCCAACGCACTTTATCTCACCACAGTACCATTCTCCTCAATACTATCAACCCATGCCTCCAACACAACCACCACCTTGTGCACCTTATACTCCTCCTAACTTTCAACATTCTCATCCTTTCCCTTCTTCCATATCGCCACCAACTATTCCTAAGGTGTATGCACCACCACAACAACCCATGAACGTTACTTGTGCTAATACTACCAACAGCAGTGAGAGGCCTCCTCAACATCCGAAGTGCCCCTTCTTTAAACATAACTGTAAGAAGGGACGACACAATTTCGAGGCCACTACATCCTCCAACTCAGCACAAGCTCAACACTGTGGTGCACCCTTACCTTCGAACCCGACACCTCATGTTACTTCATCAAGGCCACCATCTAACACTCCAACAACCATACGACCTAATGAACACAACCATGGGAGGCATCATCCCAATCCTTGCATACCATATAACAGCCTCAAACATCATAGTGGGTCAACTCGTTATCTATGAACTACATCGTATAAATTGCCCCACTATGCTTACTATAACCCAGTGTGTGAAACCCAACGGGGTAAGTATGGCCAAGTTCCAATACTTCCAACATGCAAGGATCCCCGTCGTCAATTATTAATCCTTGCCATCCTCAACCGTTTAGCTATGAGGGATATCCCCAATTCTAATAACAAGCAGGATTAATAACCACTTTTTATTTTCTTTGATTTTACAATGTTTTATTTTCCAGTTTTTCATTTTTCAATTTCTTGTTTTATCTTTTTACCTTTTTGTCTTTTTACGTTTTTTTTAAGTAATCTCATCTATGATTAAAACACTCATGTGGATTGTTGGTTGAGGTGTGTTTTATGTTATCGAGTCTCGAGTGATCAATTATGTGGACAGTGAGCCCATTACACCCACTCATCCATTTTACAAATAAGAGGTTCAATTCTAGGGTACAGTGATATTCTTGACATTCTTAAAATTTAAAATTAATTTTGTGTTCATTGTACCCGAAATGAAGAAGGATGGATCAAGAGGGAATGATTAGGATGTGACATCAAGGGGACTTGGGGATTCTCTTTGGTGACGTCTGTGAGAGTTATCATGCAACGTGATTGTGCTAAGATCCTTGTAGATCTAACGAAAAATGGAAGTAAGAGTAATCAAAAGGGCACTTAAAAATCCAATGCTGTTCTAGGGGGTTCCATTGGAAAGACATGCACCCATGCCTGAAGGTTGGCGGCTTCTCTGGATTCAGTATTCAAAAAGAAAGAAGACGAAAGAGAAAAGAAAAAAGAAAAAGGAAGTGCCACAAAACAAAAATCACTCCTCCCTTCAACAAAACGCTAAGTGGTCGTACGCCTTGTTGTTATGATACTCTCATAGTTGCTCATCATGGGATGAACCAATGCAGTGGCACTGATTAGAGGAATGGACTTGGTCCTGATCTTGGAACGACGGGTTAATGACACCTTAATCATGCTTTACATGCAGGATTCGCTGTGCCTTGGGTCAGTTACCTCATGTCCCAATCTCTACGATCCCTTTCTATAGTTCATCTCATCTCACTATTCATGTAATTGTAGCTGATGTCCCGTGTAGCATAGAATTTTCATCTCATTCCGGTGATATTTACATGTGTGTGTTTTGTGGAGTTAGTGCAGATTACATTTAACCCTTCTAGTGCCCACAGACACTTTAAGTGTGGTTACACAAGGGCATTATAGGTTGGAACCTGCTTTGGGGAGGACCCACTTGTGTAATCTTTTGTAATCTTCATTTATGACATAGCTCACACACACCATTTATTACCCTCAGCGTATTGTTCATGATATTCTTTCCCTTACTACTATCCCTCTGATTCAACATTCCTATGAATCATCACATAGCCTTTTTCTCTACCATTCAAAGTCCTTATTGATAAATTCCACACCATCATAATTTTCGTGCCTTCAAAACCAGTTGAATTACCCTGGAACCCTATAACAATTGTCCAAATGTCCTTAGTTTACATTGTTTAATTTCAAAAGAAATATTAAAAATTCGGTACATTCTCTAAGTGCCCTAACTTTGATGAAAATATATATACATGACCTCCCCGCAACACTTACCATCATTTTCCACTATTAACGTGGGGGAGTTTTTCAAATTTTTTCTCTACGACTTGCGATTGTGAGACCCTTGCTTTTATACCTGAACCTACTTGAACTCGGAGTGTTCGACTTAGTCGTGGGGGAGGGGCACACGCTGAATAGCGCATAAATTTTTTGAAATTCATCATCACCCGAATGAAATCTTTAAGGGTAACTAGTTGTAAAATTAAGAATAAAATGTGTCAAAAACAATTGCATCCCCTTAGCTATACCAGAAAATTAAATTTAGAAACCACCTAAGCAAAGAGGACTCAACATTATAATCTTTTGGGGACATGTTCTTCTAATAATTAACATCACATGGAAATAAAGTAAATCTATTAAGGCAAGCAGTAAGGTATAACCTAACTTTGGTAACAACCTTACTAACGATTGGTCCCATGTGATTGTAGATGGCCCCGAAACACGGACAACACGAAGGTCCTGCTCAAGGTGTGATTAAACAACCTAGGAGAGGTGAAGGACAAGTTCCTACCGAACAACATGCAAAGTAGGAGGAACAATCATTTAGCATCCATCAAGAAGACCCTGCTACTGTACAATCAAGGCAAGCAAAAGGAGGAGCTGCTGCAGTGTCTGAACAGGGACGATATCTCACGTTGACCTAGGATTGTGTTCAGACCATCCATGAAAGGTCCATATTCACTGTAGTGATCATGAAATCAAACTTTGGACCTTTCGCAAAATTTGCTCTGGAGGCTGTTAGGGATCACCTCAAAGGATCCCCATTATGGCCTATCCTCTCTGAAAGCGGTGCTTGGTACTTAGGGGAAATGTACCAATTTTGGCACAATAAAGAAGAAGGCACCACAGTTAACAATTGTGGTGTGACTGTTGACTTATTTGTTCAAGCCATTTTGGAAGTATTAAACCTTCCGAATACAGGGCCAAAAGTTGCTCGGAACCAGCTGGACACTTTCAGAATTAAGTAACTTAATAAACTGTTGACAAAGAATAAAAGGGTGGCGAAAGAAAAAGAGAAGGCTGATTGGGATGCCTCTAGGGCACAAGCACAAACTTACGCGCATGCCAAGGCACTCAAGGCCTTATAAGAGGAGAAACTCCAGGCCATACATCGACGCCATCAAATTCTAAGACCTGGAGCACAAGAAAAGGGAAAGACATCAATGGAAGAGCCACCACCACAAGGAAATACATGAGTTCCACCATTTTGTGTTGTGTCTTAATTTTGTTCTGACTCCACACTACGGCATGAATCCATTCTAGTCAGTCAATAATCCCATACCTATCCACTGTGTAATCAATGGAGCTTGTTCTCTCTGTAACTCGAGGACGAGTTTTCATTTAGTCGTGGGGGTATGATGAGTCATGAATTTGCTGGCTGTGGTATCACAGCCGTGATATCCCATGGGTTGCGATATCGCGTACGCGATATCACGGCCTGTCGCAATGTCTATAAATAAGAGGTGGCTTTCCCAATTTTAGGCATCCAGTTTTAGTCCCTTAGCGAAGCTCTAGCAGTTTTACCCCTCCAGAGATAGAATTATTTTCTAGTGTATGCCCGCAGTGTGGTGAATGTAATTGTACGACATCCTTTATTCAAGTGTGACGTACTTGGACACGCACATGACCGAAAATAAAGATCGAGATTACTTCATCATTGCAGCATTCACTTTGTTTATTGATTCATTTAATTATTATTTACTACTTTCTTGATTAGTCTCTCTCACCCTTAAACTCATGTTAAGATGCAGAATGAGTACAACTTAATTATGAGCATTTAAGTGTGACTACTTGGTAACCTAGTAGCATACCTAGGATCTGTGCTTGGTAATCCCAGTGGTAGTCATGCACGAAGTCCAAGATGTGTACGGATAATCAAGGAATGGATGCTCATCATACTTAGGCTAGTTTAGATTCCTTCTCACCCTTTCTCTCTTAGCTTAGTTAGCATTATTTTCCATTGCCTTTAGGAGTAGCATTAGATTAGGACCACATCATACACCTCACTCTGGACTAAAGCATATGTGACAAAGATAATACTAGTCCAAGTGGGAAGATAATGAACTGCGACCTAAGGCTAACTATCTAGGTGCCACAACTAGTCCATTTGTGGAGTTTGACTGGATCGTGCGTGAAAACGCTCGTATTCTTATGGTTGAGTGTAGGGGTACCTCGCCACTCATCAGTTCACTTGAATAAAAGTTTTACACCAATGATTTAGGCTATCCTTGAATGCTATGGAATTAATGTTTTGCAAGCACACTATTTTTTCAAATCTTTTTTGCTTGTGGAGCTAGACAATTCTAAAATCATTAGATCTTAAAGTTTTTATAGATTAGCATAATACTTTTATTGCTAGGGAATGAAAAGTGGATTTTGATCCCTATTCTTTTGATTACTCTAAAATTTCTTACTATATTGAATTAGAAAATCTTCCTCTTATTTTTCAAAGTGCTGGAAGTGAAATTCTTGGCAGCATTAGTGCAATCCTAAAAACAAAATCAAAAGCATTATTAAATTGTATGCAGTACACAAGTTATTTTGTAGAGATTGATTTACAATAATAGAAGACAAAATTAAAACTCAAGGCTAGTAATTTGTATTTTTCCCAAAAAAATACATATTATAATTTGCAATGATGGTGCAACTATTATCATTATGAAGGCCATGTTATTAAAATTTGTCCTATTCTCAATAAAAAAGTTCATGAGGAAAAAAGACAACAATTTTCATAAAAGGCAAATAATGATAGTTTTCAACAAATTCTATACCTTTTACTAATCCTTTTAATTCTAAATATGACACTAAACTCTTGATATCTAAAGAGAATTTCTCTTTGGAAAAAAAGAAATTTTTAACGAGAACCAACAATGGAAATTTCACTCGGTGCAACATAAAAAGAAGAGACATGCAAATACTACTTTCAATTTAAAAATTCCAAAGGTATTTCATTCTTTTACTCAAATTCTAAGCTTGAAAAATTAAGGATGAGGGCATCCTCCCCCATATCTCAATAATAGTTTTATCATGGTATGTTTAGGGCCTTTCTAATAGGTCCTGAGAAAATACTGTCAAAGAGTACCTTTCAAACCAACATTTTTCTTTTCCTACGATAAATTAACATTTCAGCTTGTGGTATTAGTTTTATTAGTAAATGCATTTTAAAAATTTGCATTACTTTTTTTGCTACTCATAAAGTTAATAAATGAGATGTTGTTATTCTTTTTAATAAAAATTAGACTAGAAAAGTTTTGAATTCTAGTTTTAACAATCTTGGAAGAGTTATTTGGATTATTTGTATAGTAAAAAATGTGACTTTGGATTTTATATTATTTATGCTCCAAATAATTCAAAAGATCAATCAAAGGTTGGAAAATATCTTCTATCTCTGCCTAAAGTTCTTTAGATTATTGGAGGTGATTTTAATATGATTGAAAATCATTGAAATAAACTTAATGGTCTTCCTCCTAACATGCCTTCTAAAGAAAAAGAAGATTAGTGCAATTTCAAATAAAAATATTTTCTTTCTCATGTTAACTCTTTATTCCAATCTCATTCAAATGAGAAGCACTATACTTGATGTAATTATCAAAAAAGAAATGATAGAATTTATTGTTAACTTGATAGATTTTACATCTCTAATGTTTCCTTTTGGAAGCCTACGAGCAAAGTAGAAGTGCATACAAATGTGACCTTGTCAAATCATTTTCCTATTAGTATTTTTCTCTCTAAAATTTATTCTTCATTCTTTCGAAAGCATGATTTTTTTTTTATAAATGCTATGTTCATAGGTGATAAAGTCAATTTTAGTCTACAACAATATTGTAAGTACAATATCGTATCTACGACGTCGTTTACTTGATATCATAACACATGCTACATCATCGTAGATATGATATCGCAAGATATGTGAAACCTATAAATACAACACTTTGTCACACGGATCCACATAAGGTTTTATTCCACAAGTAGTAGAACTCTTGTGATTTCATTCCATAGTTAGTGATAAAGTGTATGCTCGCAGCGTGGTGTTGAGCTATTGTATGGTGTCTTTATTCAAGTGAATTATACTTGGACACAATTCATGACTGGTAATAAAGATTAAGATTGCTTATCATCATTGCAGCATCCACTTAGTTTTCTTATGTTTACTTGGAATAATTTTTCCTATTTTTCTAGTTAATCATTTGCCTTACAAGCATTTTATTTTACATATTGAAAGTAAGTAGTATGAATACAACTAGTTTCGAGTGGTACGTGTAGTTATCTAGTATCCCAGCAGTGGTGTTGCTTGATTCGCTTAATAGTAATACCACTTGGTAATCCCTGTGATGACTACATGAGTTCAGGGTGTGCATGGTAGACCAGGATCAAATATCCATCGCATTAGGCTAAGTTAGATTTACTTTCTTGCAATTACTTAGACTTAGGATTAGAAAATATTTTCATTTCATGATGTTTGCTAGGAGCAAGAATGGCCAAACAACATCTGATATCATATACCTCACAGTGAGCTAAACCATACACATAGACTTCAATAGCTCCATGTGGGAAGACAATGGTCTTGAACGTAATCCAATTGTTAGTAAATTAACGTTGCATTGTCCACAAATTATGATCTGGTCATGCGTGAATGCTTGTGACTTGTATGGTTGGATGTTGGATTGTTCCACGGATCACCATTGGTTTCATTGCTAAAGATAAGTCAATGTATGCTAAGTAATTGATTTCATAGAGTTCATTGTATTAAGAACCCAAAGTTAAAATTCATAATCTTCTAATAACTCTAAAGTAAGCACACTTAACCAAATGTCTTAAACCACAACATGGCTTCAAACAAAGATACACCATCACTTACTAAAGAAACAAAAAGGGACAATGATAGAATTAGTGATGAAGAAGAATGAAGTATGTTGATGCAAGCAAGGATCTCATATGCTCATCATGATTCTTATTATCCTGACTTTACTTTCATCTTTCACCAAGATAGGTAACTAAGGTGGAGAGATATTTAAGGTAACATTACTCTACCTCTAGAGTGCTGAGCATCCATCATGCTTTTGACAACCCTAAGGAGCATGAATTTAAGTAAGGCACTTGACAGGTATCATGTGACCAAACACATGACACAACCCTGTCAGCCCACTAACGAGCAGGTAAAGAGATGCTACCATGGAAATTAAACATGTCAATAATAAAGGAAGGAAAGAAAGAAATTCTTGTCAAGCAAAAACACTTCAAACAACCATGGAACCACTCGAATCAACATCTTGCAACAGTTAAGTCAGAAATCCAGAAGTTTCAAGCGAGCCAGAGTCAATTTCTCTTGTTGTACATTGACATTTCATTGTAAATTTTCATCAGTTGTGACCTTGACAAGCTCTTATGCTCCAAATTGCATGTGTCTCCATGAGGGTAAGTTAGCTTGGGCAAGTTGTCACGCGTTGTAAGCCAGCTTGGGCAAGTTGTCACACGTTGTAAGATATAATGCACCTGGTCCAGAATGTAGCTTGCCGACACACATCCAACTCATGCACAATTGTACACCGGACACGTGTCACTTGATCCGTTTTTCTCTCATCCCTCAGTCGTTGATTTCATTCTTGAATTTCGCACCCGAGCCTGACCAAACCCTATAAATACCCTATCAATTCACATAAATGGGGTTGGCAATTTTGGAGTTGGACGGCTTAGGAAACTCAGACCAGCAATCATCCTTGGGTGCTTGGGCACACTTGAAATCCTGGCATCCAAGTACTTTTGACACACATCACATCACATCATCACCTCGGGGCTTGACACTTGACCTACCATTCACGCGTGCAGCTACGCTTTGACCGGTGCACATCTTTTCTAAGCAATACAATACAGTTCTTTTTGCCAGCCATTTATTCTGTTTACCCTGTGCTTTACATTTAGTTTATGTTTGATTTACGTTTTATTGATAATACATTTTCTGCATACGTTTCTGTTTACATTTTATGTGCATTATTTACATTTTAAGACATTAGTTACGATAACCCCAGCGCAAGCCATAGTTTACGCTCAGGGAAGTCTTTGGTTGATTTGTGTGCAGACCATCCAAGGCACTCTGCCTTCGTTTCCTTTTCCAGCTTGCCCTCAAGTGAAGGTAGGGTTAGCTATGTCTGCCCGACGATCTTTTGGTGTTTGTTTTCCCTTCCAGCCTTACACCAACGATTTAGGTCAGTACAGTAAATTGGCGCTAGAAGGAGGGCCAGACTTGCTTGTTGTCTGTTAAAATGTCAATCACACTACAAAACTTATTCATCTTGTCCCTGTGAGTCTCCCTATCATAGTTGTCACGCTACAGTGGTCACGCTATCCTGTAGTTGTCACGTTGTCCTGCAGTTGTCACGCTACAGTGGTCACGCTGTCTTGCAGTTATCACGCTATAGTTGTCATGCTGCATTTGCTTGCATTCAGCCCATCTAGCTCAGTTTACTCACGTTCATTATGGAATCCTCCCAAATTAACTCAGTGACACTGCCAACCTCTGACTTTGGGACTGAAACCTCGAAACCTGTGACTGCTACCGAATCCATAACTGTCATCGAATAGATTAATGCCCAAGGCCCTACACGCTAGTCACTCAGGCTACAGGGCAGAGACCCTACCTATGCGACTCTTACACCCAAACAATATAACTTTATGTGTGTCAAGATCCAAGCCAACTTACCCATTGATCGTGTAGAGAGAGAAGCAAAACGAGACTATGAACTTATCCACAAAGGAGGTCGTGAATTCATCCCTTCAGCATTTGACATAATCCCGCTCTTTGAACACCATCATAGACTCATATCCCAACTTCTCATGGTTAGAAGTCAAGCTCTATAGTTACCTCCTGAGAAAGATGATTTCACAGCCCAATCTAAACATGGGGATTCATACCATACCGTTAGTCCCCATGCACATACAAACCCATTATTTCAACCTTTCCTGGAAGAGACTATATTTCCACCACCGGCATCTCTACAAGAAGTGGCCATTCCCATTCCCATCTTCTCCAAGTCTAACGCTCAATCTAACGCGTCCACTTCCATCATACCTCTACAAATACAATCCCAACAACCTCCTCCTCAAACTAATGCGTGAGCGACTTTTTGACCTCAAGTGATTGGGATGCCATCGATCATACCTACTTCCACATCCATCCATTACATACCTCAAGTGCAAATCCAACAAGCACCAATGATCACTTCACAACCTGTGACTGGGCAGTGGGTCCCACCAGATGTTTAGCAAAACCTGTCTACTCACTACAGTGTACCACATCCCATGATCTTAGCCCCGAATGTCATCCCATTGCAACAAACGACAGTTCAACAATCTCTCTTTCCACAAACGATGCCATAATCAAGTCATTACCAACCACCATTAGCTCAAACCGCCGGTCTGCCTACCACCCAAGAATGGGCAGATACGTAGAAAATGATGCACTCATTAGTAGAAGAATTAAAATGCCTTAAAATTGTGAACACTGAGGAAGTTAAGGTACTAGACTTCTATCAAGACGATCCAATCGACCTCTCAGTCCCATCGCTAACCTTGCCAAAGGAAATTTCATTACCCCAACTTACTAAGTATAATGGAGAAGGGGACCCAAATGCTCACCTAGTAACATTTCGAACAGAATGTCTATTGCTTCAGGCATGGCCTCATGTAATTCTGCGTGTGTTTGCTATGTCCTTAACCGGAAAAGCTTTAGACTAGTACCGCGTTTTGCCCCGTAGCTCTATATCTTCTCTAGAGGACTTGTTGCATCAGTTTGTCATCCATTTCAAATACAATTTGAAACCTGAAGCCATGTTAGATAGCCTGATTCAAATTAAACAAGTGCCATTAGAGCCAGCACAGAAATTTATCCAAAGGTGGAGTGTAGCCCTGAATGAACTTCACGAGCCTATTCCTGAAACGTATCTACTTACCATCCTTAAGGCAGCCGCGAATGACTTTATTAAATCAAAAATTTACTATTTGAAATCCCATACCTTGAGCCAGGCATTTGTGCAAATTAAATACATAGAAGAGGTTGCACAAACAAGCAATGACCCAGCCTACTCTACCTTTAAGAGCCAACATACGAGGAAAGATAAATCCAAGACGACAATAGCAGCAGTGGCTGAGACAACATAACCTAGCCATCCAGAACAAAAAGGAAAATGACTTGCTATTCCAAATGGCTATGAAATAAATACACCTACGCCTACACCTGAAACTTCCTCAAATAGGAACACCAACATGGGCCACGCCTGTACATTCAAAAGAAAAGATCCTGCTCAATACACACCCTTGCCCATGAAACCTTCATAATTTCTTGATCAGCTTCTAAAGGCCAGGCTAATTAAACATAAATAAATTTCTTCCACAGCATCTCAAAAACATGATAGATTCTGTGAATTGGCCAAAAACCCAGCCTTAGCAACAACTAATGAACCACCCATTCCAAGAGGTTTTAGGTTGGATAGGTTTTGCGAGTATCATCAACAACTCGGTCATGGAACTAATTACTGTTTCACCTTGAAACAAGATATACAACACATGATAGATAGGGGTAAAGTAGTATTCAATGAGGCAAGCCTAGTAAGACCTCAAAACCAACCCATGGGGGTCTACAAGGATCCTCTCAATGCTAGTGAAGCATCATATGTGATTAATACTATCCATGTGGAGGATAGACAAGATGTCCCGTGAAAACCTTTTGTGATTCGTAGACCTTCAGAAAACACACCTATCCCAACATCTCCTCAAATCTCTTTCATCATATGTGCATCTCACGCACCACGAAAACCGTTCGTTATCCGCGTACCTCCTTCCGTCGCCACGACGACCATACCGTCCGAACACCGACCCATTCCCTTTGTGATCCGAGTGCCAAAACATCCTGGCACACCACCCACCTCCACTCCCTCATGACCTCTATGAGAACAACTTGTTGATAGGTTAATGAAAGAACATCTGGAAAGAGAGAACAATCAGCACAAATTAGGACCACCAAAGCCTACATCGCTAAACGTTGTTCCTATGGGTCTGTCTGTCAATGAGCCTAGTACGAGCCATCAAAACAAGGATAATGTCATGAGTTGTGTCCCAAACCCAGCATCCTCAGTCACTAATGCGAAAATTCCTCCACAAGAAATATGAATGCTGGGTCAAATGGACCAAATCTCTGCAGATAAGAATGTCCCAAGCGGTAAAGATCTAGCAAGCGCGTTAACCCAGGTTACACAAGCCTTAAAACAAAAGTATACTTCTCTAAGTCTATACGACCTAGTAATGACTTCATCAGTACATCGAGAAGCTCTTGTACGGATGCTGACTTCGATCCCTATTAGTGAGGACCTTCCTGTAGATGAACCATCCATTTATGCAGTATTGTTCTGACAACCTCAAGAATCAAAGATTACATCCCTAGAATTCCATGCCAAGGACATTAAGTTAGATGAGAAAATAGGAGAAGTCACCACTACCCCTATGTTCATAACGATACAGGTTAATCATTTCAAGATATGTAGGGTGCATGTTGATGACGACGCAGCAACAAACGTAATACCTTTTCCCATCATCGAAAAATTGGGGCTTACTGAACAAATACAGCCCACAACAACCTCTTTCTTGAAATCCTTTAGAGGTTCCCATGTTTGGGTGAAAGGTATGGTCACCTTAGATTTCATAGCAGGAAACCAATTACCCACATTAGCTGAATTCATAGTGGTTGATAAAATGCCGGGGTTTAATTTGATCCTAGGATGTCCCTAGCTAGCTCAACTTAAAGCTCTATCCTCACCAATCCACCAGGAGATCCACTTATCTTACGAGGGTGGTGAAATCATCATACATGGGGACACAATGGTATCGATCGCTTTCTCATACCCTGAGGTAAGTCAAGAGTCAGAAATTGAGTTCATTGAGCCTAAGTAAGAAACTGTGAACATACATCAAGATATGAACCCAACGTTAACTCACAACCCTACTAGGACTGAAGAAACACAAGAGGACGCAAACATAGGAGTCATTCCTATTGATGTCTCTTGGTCGAAATTACCCTTTGACATCATCGATGAAGGGGAAGGTGAGTATAAAATCAAACCTACATGCCCAAACACACATGTTAAGCTACAAAAGATCAAGAGGCAACTCAACAACTAGAATGAAATTACCACATGTCCGAAATGATGTTAAACTACCACATGTTCGAAATGATGTTAAACTACCAATTGTCTGGTACGACGTTAAACTGCCAACGAATGTCCACAATGACATTAAACTAGCCACGGTCAGAAATGACCTGTTCCTTTTAAAAGCTTTCTAAAACTATTATTGCTTTTGGCCCACTATGGCATAAAACTAGCAATCTTTCTTCCCTTAGCAATAGAGGCAACAGTCCATCATGACTTTAAACTGGTGTGAACAGCTCGAAATGGCTTTAAACTAGGATTCAATACGTTACAAGTTTACAAACATTCACTATATTATGTCAAATTCTCGTTCAAATGATACAAGTTACAACCTTAATTTGTTACTTCAATGTTACTTTCCTATTTTACAAGTATTGATTCACATTTCGTTCCTCCATTTTACAGTTAGTTATACGCATATGTTCACTATAATACTTGAAAAGGCAAATAAAAAGAGAAAACAAAAAAAAAAAAGATAATGATGAGTCAATATGGTAGTAAAATTCCAACACGTTATGTCATAACTAGGTCCAAGTTATTACATTTTTCAACCATACATTTCCATCAAAAATCCAAAAAAATCTCAAAAACATTTAGTAGCTAAAATCTGATTAACGATAAGCTCATAGAGGGGGTTGCTCTTCAAGATCCTCTTCATCATCTGCTCTCGCTCCACTGGGGCCAGCTCCATCATTAACATGTCCCTATAATAGAAAACGGAAAACAAAACAAAACAGGTAAGAGTGGTAAAGCAAATCATGAACACAAAAAAAAAAATAGAAATACAGTAATACTAATAATGAAAACAATAAAACCATACAAAAATGAATGCCACAATAAAACACTCACAAGTGAGGAAGGCCCTAAGTTGGCCTCCAAACGCCATAGAATCTCCCCCTCTGGCACATTTTCCCAATCCTCCTCTAGGCCAAGATCAATACTAGCCAAGGTTTTACCCTTGTCCACTGAAGTCCAAGTAGGATGCTCGAGGAAAAACATGCCTGTCAAAACCTTCCTAGAGGTGGTAGTAATGGTTCTCTCCAGAGATCCCTCCACCTTGGTGTACTCTATGAACCTGTCATAAGAAGGTCGCAAGCCTAATCCATCGATGAACATCTCCGCTCGGTGACGTTCAACTGATTCCTCCTTCAACCACTTATATTGATGCTTGTGGTCCTTTTGGTCATGCCCCCATTTTCGTACTTTTGCAGCAAAAGACTTCCAATCGTGACATTTCCTGTTCAGCAAATCTATTTGTGCTTTTTGTTCTATTAAGTCCTGCGTTGCCTGCACTTTGCTATTTAAAATCATCCAGTAACGTGCATAGGTAATTTTAGATGTGCGCCAAGTGCTATCACTAGATAGTCTAGCAACAACAAGATCATAACGAGATTGGAGATCCATGCTCTTCTCTTTCTCCTTTGTCAGTACTTTTTTCAATGAATGCACCTCGTCCCATAAGTACTCAACTGAGCATCTACAAGTCCAAAGCTACTTGTCATTTTGTACGACACAACTAGAAATCGCATCGTACACATTCCTTGGGACTTGCTCAATATTCCCTGGTAGTTCAGGGAGAGCATCAATGTGAGTAGCTTTAGAGGGATCCCACGGAAGCTTGGCACCTGCAGTTGTAAGTACCGCATATAGGAATCAACTATAATCAATGAATGCAAAGAAGCTCAATAAACCCAAACACTTAGCGTAATACATAAAACACACATACCTTGTTCTGGATGAGCTTCTTGTAAGCGAGTAACCACATCATTAACGATGCCTTTAACAAAGTCTATCTTACTAGGAATCTCAGGCCATGGCCTTAGCTAGTCAGTTGGTGTGGGACAAGCTGGGGAGGTCACTTCAATTGGAACCTGTGTTCCTGACATCTCTGCCCAAGATGCGTGTGCCTTAGAAGTCTCAGCATTTACCTCTGATGCCAGAAACAATCAAGATAATTAAAAACAACGCATGAAAATTAAAAGGTACAAAAACATGGATTGTGCTAAAAGAAATGTACCAAAAAGCCCTTGGCTGTTTAGCTTGGGAGGATCACCAAGCTACAAAGATCCATTGAAGAAGCTATCAAGGACATCTCTTTCATCATTGGGTTGCCTGAGTGCATCCAAGGCCTTCGCAAGCTACGTCCCCATGACGTTCGTCAGATCTTCCTCTTGCGAAGTGGGAGGTTCTTCAATCATTTCTTCTCTTTCCTGTGCCTCTTCCTCCGGCCCTGTGATCACAACTTCGGGATTAGCCATTGGGGCCAAAGTCTCCCTCTCTCTCTCTGCACTCTCCTTTGATAACACCAACATTCTAACATTAGTATGAAATAGGGTACATATACATTCAACAAACATATACATTAAAATGTCACAATAAATAGATTAATAACAATAAAATAAAATACTTACCTTCCACTGGCAGTACAAATCGAATCTTCTTTGCCCTTGGTAGTATCGCATCCGGAGTAGGCTCCCTTGGGCGTTCTTTCCTCTTCACCTTCATCTTGGACTTCCCAACAGTCTTGCCAATCAAATGTTCAGCCCTTTTCACAGACGTGCGTAGCTTAGGTTGTTCCAATCCCAAACTATCATGGGAATGATGGGAATGGCTGGCTGCACCTCCACTAGTAACTAATACCGATTTCTCAATGTCCTCAAGTGGATCCTGGGATCTAGTGGTGCTAAATAGGTGGCGAATCTAAGGATGGGATAATTGCGAACGGTCCCTCAAAACATAGCGGTTATCATCATAAACCACCAGGAACTCAGTGAACCTATGTAAATACCCCACAAAGAAAGCAAAGGTAAAATGAGATTTAGCATGGATGTTGGAACGTAACCTGATGATCTCCCCACGAAGACCAGATACAAGAAATTGTGCCCAGTTGTAGCACCTACCTATCTCTAAAACGACATGTATGACATGTGTGGTCTCGATCCCAAGGTTTCTCCCTTGAGAGAGAGATTTGGGGAATGCCCGTGCCCGGAAGAAAGGATATAGAAAATTCACTTCCATTGATTGGGTATCGTCTTGCATAGCAAAACCTTTGCGACCCCGAGGCACACCTAACCACTCCTCCAACTCTCTTATGACTTGGTCCTCTTTTGTTGCTTTATCTATAGACACCATGGCACCATCCATGGGCATGCCAAAAAGATCAGAGAGAAATTCAGTGGTCAAGTGAAAAGATACCTTGACCCCTTAGACCCGCGTGCTAAAATAGGAAGCATCACCATTGAAAGAATCGACAATAGTGACCATCGCACTGGCTGGAATGCTAGGAGTCAAAGCCAAAAATAAGTCCATCAGACTCGCCCAGGTAAGGCGACTGATGGTCAGCTCAGGGGCTCCCCTCTACAACCACTTTTGTGACTACTCCACCTCCCCAAACTTCATGAAAAGGGTGGCCTCAGTGTGCCCCATTATAACAGTGACTTCTTTGGGAGGGGTGGCTCCTGTAAAGAGAAAACATAGAGCAAAAAATCATAAACATAATACAAGATAAGGCAACAAAAGAAAAGAAAATGGAGACTAGAGCATGGTCATTTACCATTAGTAAATGGTGTAGGTGGGATAGGTGTAGGATCAATTCTTTGAGGGAAGGTTGGCCCATTAGAAGACCATTCCCCATGTAACCAACCATGAACTTGGCAATACTCAAGGGCTCTCGAAAACTGCCTATGGTATTCAACAAGAGTCACCTTGGTCTGGTCCAACATCGCAGCACGAAGAATGGGGCCCGCCATGAAAGTCTCTAGCGTCGTGCACACTAAGGCAAGCCTGCCATCATCATCGCGTATCCCATGTTCATCAAAGCGGGGCCTACATAGGAAAAACAACACTTGCATTTAGACGATGACATGAAATTTAAAAAGGGATAAAAATTAAACAAGACACAAAGGAGCATACCTATCCACTCTATATACCGTCCCAAGTGGGTTCTGAAATAGAGTGTGTATACGAAGGGCTAGGAAAAGTGTGTTGCTACTATTATAATGACTACACGTAGGCAGCTCCCACACACAAGTCAAAGGACGTGTAGATCTAGGACCCTTAGCAAAGCCTCCCGAAACCCTGAAAAGTCCCTCATCGATATCAGTGATAAAAGCAAGCATGCCTTGTGTAGATCCAAGCAACATTGTCTCGATGATGTCACGAGCTAACTATTCGCTCAGGTGAGACCATATAACCACACTAAAATGTTGCAAGACAAAGGACAAAAATGAACTAACACTGAGGTGAAACCATATCAAATGGGACCCGATGCACATGTCATAAGGGGGTGTGTTCTTTCCAAAGGGGCCAAACCAAGCAAGCAACCTAACAAGCTCAACCACGAGAAGAGAAGGTTTAGCTCCCTTGCACACAATCAACCCAATGCCAGAAACATTAGGTAAGTGAAAAATTTTAGTGCTACCAATAGATCAAAACCACATAGGCCAAGAAATCACATAAACAAACACTTGGAATGCACAGCTTCACGCCATGAGACAAGAACACCAATATCTATTTAGTGTATCTAATGCTCATTGGCATACATTAGAATCCATGCCACGATAAATCCACATAAAAATGCAAAAACATAAACACTTAGGAACTGCTCTAGCCCAACTCACGCTGGGCATTCCCACAAGCAGGTCACGCTGGGCATTCCCACCAACAAAGTCACGCTGCCTGCCAGGCTAAAAAATTCACAAATCATGCTGCCCTGGTAGGCTCAAAAATTCACAAGTCACACAAGTCATGCTACCCTACCAGGCTGAAAAAATTCACAAGTCACATTGCCCTGCCTCCAAAATCAAAATTTGGCAGTCACGCTGCCCTTCCAAGGATTAAAAATTGGCAATCATGCTGAAAATTAGCAGCTCACATTACCAGGGAGGGCAAGGCACTCATGCCCCAACAAATCAAAAATTTGCAAGACACTCATGCTCCAACAAATTGAAAATTTGCAGGACATTCATGCTGCCAGAGAAGCTGAAAGTCATGACTGAGCTTTTCTCTGGAACGTTGGCCATTATTGACTTAAAACCTTGCTGCCATGGGCAAAACCCAAACATTCACAAGTCACGCTGCCCTGGGCAGGCTCAAAAATTACAAGTCACACCACCTTGCCCAAGGGACAAAATTTTATAGCCACGTTGCCCTCTAAAATTGAAAAATTTTGTCCAAAAATTCGAAGTCATCATGTTCATTCCCTGCCCTGAAATCCAGAAAAATTAGCAAGTAACGCTGCCCTGAAAAATTACAAGTCGCGTCGCTCTCAAAAATCAAAAGTTTTTGCAGAACAAAGAAATCCCAAGTTCACGTTGGCTTTCCCCTAATAGTCACGCCAAGAAAGCCCAAAACCCTGCAACCAGAATGCCAAGAAAGTCAGAAATTTTGCAGCTAGAACGCCAAGGAAACCGAAAACCCATATGCACTCACGCTCGAAACTAGCATTCACCCAAAATCGCAATCCCAAAAACCCTAAGAAAACAATAGCTTAAAAATCCCAAGATCATAACCATAAAATCTTACCCTAGGTAATGCTACTGGAGGAAAATAAGGGAGAAGCAAACTTACCCGTGCAAAGCCTTCTTCCACATTGGAATCCTGGCTTGGGGAAGATGCTGGAGAAGCTCTTCGCTCTCCTCTACGAATGCCAGATCCGCCTGTCTTTTCCCCTTGTCCCGACTTGCCTTTCCCCTACCCTTGTCCTTCATGTTGCCTTGTGCACGCTGACGCTATTGACGGCAAGTCACGCTAATATCGTAGCTCACGTTGCACTCCTAAGTCACGTTGCAGTCAAGAAGTCACACTAGTACAAAATGCCCTTCCTCCACTTTAAAATCGCCTTTTTAAACCCAACACATTCTATTTTTTTTATCTTCTTTTGTTTTACTTTATTTTTCTCTCACTTTATATTTGATTTATTTGTTTAAATTTGTTTTCCTTTGTGTTATATGTTGGCCTGCATCCCTCATTATTCCAGCCTCTGGAGATGAGGCCCAAAATTTTTCTTCTTATGAGAAAGAGGAAAAAAACACAAAAAAATCAACAACAACAATAAACATGTAGGAACATCTGGAAATACGTAATGATGCACATAAAATTCATAAAACTTTAAAATCTTCATAAACTTATTGTTCACTCAAAAATTTAAAAGTCGGATTTTAAAAATGGTGCATACACTCGGTCCAAATGACAAGTCAACATAAGTGGCCCGGTATGGCCTTAAATTGCCATCTGGCTTAGTATGGGCTTAAACTGCCATGACTCCTGCCGCATCTCCCAATTTTTGTTAGTACTTAGTTCGCTTATATTTAGTAACTCCTTCGCCAAGAGGATGTCTCTTACTCCGCTCCCATTTTAAATTGCTAGGGGCAAGCACATGGCCACCAAGAATATCCTCTCAATATTGTCTTTCAATGGATCATAGAGGGAGGTAGAAAGAGCAATCAACCTAGAATTCTTGGATCTAGACCCATCCACTTATTCCAATTTAATAGCCTACAGTTAAGAAATGTCAGACTGGCCTAAAAATGTGACTAAGACTTTGGACCTGGAAGCTGATAATATCACTAAAGATCTTCTAGTTAAAATCCCCATTGCTACAGTCAATGACGAAGCTAGAACATTGAAATTAAGTGCCCTACTAGACTCGCAACTCGTAGGTGACATCACTCAAGTCTTAAAAGATAACATAAAAATGTTCGCATGGTCATACACAGACATGCCAGGATTAGACCCCCAGATCATCCAACCTAACATCATTCTCGATGAAAAAATCAAATTGGTAAAACAAAAAGCATGAAAGGTCAGACCCGAGGTAGCATTAGCCGTCCATGCTGAAATCACAAAACTCTACCAAGCCGGCTTCATCCGGGTTGTTGATTATTCCGATTGGGTATCAAACATTGTTATAGTTACTAAGAAGAATGGTAGTATACGCATATGCATTAATTTCCGTGACCTTAACATAGCCACTATAAAGGATGATTTTCCGTTATTGACACAACTGTTGGGCATGCACTATTGTCCTTTATGGATGGATTTTCAGGGTACAACCAAATAAGAATCAATCTAGAACATCAACTTAGAACAACTTTCATGACACCTTGGGGTACATTCTATTGTACTATGATGCCATTTGGCCTTAAAAATGTAGGAGCTACATATCAATGAGCAATGACATATATATTCAGTGATTACATGCTCAATTTGCTCAATGATTACGTGGATGACATCGCGGTTAAATCTCAAACAACTAAACAACATGTAAAAGATCTAGACCTAGTGCTTAAACGTTGTCTCAAATATGGCCTTAGACTCAATCCAAAGAAATGTGTCTTTGGCGTCAAAACGGGCAAAATGCTTGGTTTCGTAGTCTCTGAAATGGGAATATAAGTAGATCTTGATAAGGTTAAGGCAATTACTAATATGCAACCACCAAAAAACCTTACTGAGTTACATGGTCTTCAGGGTAGGTTGCAATTTATTAGATGCTTTATTGAAAAATTGATAGATAAGCTGAGACCTATGCATCACCTATTATGAAAAAATGTGCATTTCCAATGGACCCAGCAGTGTCAAGAAGCATTCAAGAACATAAAACAAGAGCTAACCCAACTGCCAACTGTCTATCCCCTGCAAAGCAATAAACCTTTTATATCTACCTTGTAACTTTTGATGTTTCTATTGCATCAATGCTTTGTCAAAAACGTCAAGATGGAGCCAAGATCCCCGTATATTACCTAAGCCACACTTTAATTGCTTATGAACAATGATACAACAACGTGGAAAAGTCATGCCTTGCCCTCGTCTTCACCTTGAAGAAATGATGGCATTATCTCTTCCACAATCAAGTTTACATCATTTGCAAAGATAACATACTCCGCACTATCACCAATAATATCTATGAGTCAAGTAGGATAGCTAGGTGGAAAGCAATGATCACGAAATTTGACTTACACTATGTGGCTCAATCCTCCACAAAAGGTCAAGTGATAGTCACGCAATTAGCCGTTTCACCAACACATGATCAGGCAATAGTTAACCCCAAATTCCCTGATGAAAATGTTAATAGTATAGATGAAGTACCTGACAACTACGAAGCAATCCTCTATTTCAATGGAGCTTCAACCTCCTGAGGAGGAAGTGCTGCGGCCATTTTAACATACCCCTCTAGAGAAATCCAACCCTTTGCCTACCGATTAACCTTTCCTTACACCAATAACGTGGTGGAGTATGAAGGTCTTCTTCGAGGTCTTCAAGCAACATTAACTTCAGGAATCTCATGTCTTATAGTTCGAGGTGACCCACAGCTAGTTATTAATCAAGTCACCGAGGTTTACGCATGTAAGGCTCTCCATTTGCAACCATATTGTGATTTGACCAAATATCTGCTGAGACAATTAGTAGAAACTGATATAAAGCATGTCCCTAGAAGCGAAAACACCATTGCTGATGCACTTGCCACACTAGCCTTAAACATGACACCTAAAATGTTCCATGCGTTGCCAAGCTCTATAACAAGTTGTGCTGAACCTATAATTAACATGCGTGATGAAATGCCTATAGCATCCATTGGTACAACACACACAATAGAATGGTATGATGACATAAAAGAGTACCTTCTAAGAGACGAACGACCACAACACTTGACAAATGCTCAAAAGGATGCTGTGTGAAAATGCTCCTGGCAATATGCATTAATAGGAGACACCTTATGTCGCAAATCCTATGAAGGCTTTTTGTTGATGTGCGTTAGTAGAATCGACGGTCAAACGATTGTAGACCAAGTTCATGAAGGACTTTTTGAAGGACACATTGCACCTAAAGCAATGGCAACAAAGATTAGGCGCTTAGGCTACTACTGGCCACACATGGAGTATGGTTGCATCTCCAAGGTCAGAACATGTGATCTGCCAAAAGCATGGTAATTTAATACACGTGCCACCTAATGAATTGCATACAGCACAAATCACATGGCCATTCCAAAAATGGGGTTTAGACTTAATTGGACTGATAATGCCATCATCCTTTGCGGGACATAGCTTTATCATCACCGCAACTGAATATTTCACAAAATGGGTAGAAGGTATTCCCCTTAGGAAGACCACTTCAAAACACATTTGCACTTTCATAATAGAAAATATCGTGACCCGTTTTGGTATTCCAATGACCATCGTTACTGATAATGGACCACAGTTCAGTAGTGCAGATACTAAAGGCTTTTATGAAAGTCTAGGCATTAAACATGCATTTTCATCACCCTACTACCCATAGAGCAATGGTCAAGCGGAGACTACAAACAAAATTGTCATCATGGTGCTCAAAAAGATGCTAAATCAGAGCAAGAAATGATGGCATGAACAATTAGTCTACACATTGTGGACATACAGAACGACACATCGAACATCTACAAGTAAAACTCCCTATAGTATTCTGTACGGATCTGAAGCTGTTTTACCTTTAGAGTTGTAGGTTCCCTCGTTGCGGATAGCTCTCTCGGGCCTCCTCGATGAAAGTCAAAACAATGACCCACACATTGCTGACCTTGACTCGATAGAGGAGGAACGTGTGCAAACGCTTGATGAAATCGAATGGTACCAGAAATAATAGCGGCAATGACATAAACACGATCTGCACAAGTGCCTGATCAAAGAAGGAGACTTAGTTCTTAAAGCCGTACGTGAACACTCAGATAAATTCTCAGCCAACTGGGAAGGGCCTTACGTGGTCACCAAGACGTACAATAATGGAGCATTCAAACTTGCTGATATGGACGGGAACGAGTTTGCTAATCCTACAAATCACTTGTACCTGAAACGGTACTATGTCTGATAAACTTGAGGTACGTTAAAGTCCTAACATCATGACTTAAAACTGATACCATAGAAAAGTCCTGGCATCATGACTTAAAAATGATACCATAGAAAAGTCTCGGCATCATGACTTAAAACTGATACCACAGAACAGTCTTGGCATCATGACTTAAAAATGATACCACAAAAGTCCTGGCATCATGACTTAAAACCGATACCACTGAGCTCTATCTAGTAGGACACTAAATTGCCATATCTGTCCCCCATGATGTAAAACTAGCATCCAAAGTCCAGTAAGACTATAAACTAGTTTGCCTCTTCACAATCCGCTATGACTATAAACTAGCAATGTGTCGTCCGCTACGATGCTAAACTAGCATCGTCCAAAGGGTTATGATGTAAAACTAATCCACAATAGTCAGCTAAGACTATAAACTAGCAACATCATCGATGACCAGACAAAGTTTGAAAAGATATGTTGTTGCAATTAGCTGTGCATGTTCCATAAAGACTTGCTGCACAATTTGTCTCATGGACACTAATGAAGATGATGCTGTTCATGATTCTGTTTGCTTTGAAAATTACACGTGGTGGCTCCATCTCCTTGTTTAAAGTGCTTAGTTAATCGTTTCATTTGTGTTTTTCTTATCTTCTTAGAGTTGTGTTTGCAGGATGACGCTCCTGAGGCATTCATACATAAATGCACTTCATCGTGACCACAAGGTATCACATTCTTCTTTACGCATGTAACTAGGTTAATCAATTTGTTCATAAGTACATTCCCAACTCCTGATACATCCCCTATTTTCCCATCATGTCCCAATTATCCTATTCAATTACACCCTTGGATGCATTCCACTTAGCTCAAAACTCTTGATACACTGTTGCACACTGTGACTCTCTAAGCAATTGCGACGCAAAACACAGTACACAGTACATGATGCAAAATGCAAGTGCTCAAAAATGAGCATGGCACAAAAAGCAAGCTCTTTCAAAAAGACCAAGAAAACAAAAATAAAAGAAGAGAAAAAGACAAAAGAAAACAAAAACAAAGGAAAAGAAAAAACAAACAAAAAAGAAAAAGAACAAAATGTCGAAGAGAAAAATGCATGGAAAAGGTCTTCATGAACCTGTTGAGATCATAAACAAAAGACTATTAGCTATTCTCATACAAGCCCCAGGCGAGAAAGTAATTGTCTTGGAAAACAGTTACACTCATGTCTCAAAGAGATCATGTTGTACATCATCACGTGGCTTTGGCTGTTTACAACGGGCTTCGTAAACACCCCATAAGAGTCCCATTTTTCCAAAGAACGCACCTCCTATGTCTTGGCTCCGAGTCTGTTGAACATTGGCTATCGATAAGGACCAAGGATGTAGCTCATTCGCATGAGAGCACTTCCTCTCCCACAATCCTAATAGAAATCATAGCCCTTAACCTCTTGGCTTGCCTGGTTACAACCGATTCCCTTGTGTCTTGAACCACATTCCCTCAATCCCATGTACTTTTGAGAATGACACGATAACATCCGGCCAAGGGCCGACTGTTAATGTTTGGTATCTGGTTGTTCATGGTGTTTTGCACTTCTTTGTCGACGCCTCTCGGGTAGATTCCTCCAGACGTCAACAAAGAGGGGCCAATGAAACACCACTAATTTTGGCCTAACACTTTGAAACAAGAATGACTCAAGCCCTTTTAAGCTTTTGGGAGGCAAAATTTGGCTAAGGCATGGAAACCACACTCAGCTAAATCAAGCCAGCTTGCTCATCCTGTCAAGTTGGAAGCTTGCCCACATCATGACAAACTCTCGGAGTCTCAAAATCGAGCCAAAATGATCTAATCTACAATGTGCAAGTCATCCTCAGAGCACATCCTTGACAACTTCTAGTCCCAACTTCTGGAATGCTAGATTTTAGCTCAAAAATTGTAAGTTTTGCAAAGATTTCGCATGTCACGCTGCATGTCACGTTGTAGCATGACCTACTCAAAATAGCTCGAAACAAGGCACTTTCAGACTCAATTCGTCAATCACAATCAGGCAATCCTTGCCCCTCAAGAACCAAGCTTCAAAATTCCAAAATTTGGTGAAATTTTACAAGTTTTTGTTCACTCACACTGAGGTCATGCTGCAGTGTGAGTGTAGCGTGAGTGTCACGTGCGCACGCTCAAGTCACGCTGAGACAAATCAACTCACGCTGGAAATTCTTGTCAAGCAAAAACACTTCAAACAGCCACGGAACCACTTGAATCGACATCTTGCAGTAGTCAAGTTAGAAATACAGAAGTTTCAAGTGAGCGAGAGTCAATTTCTCTTATTGTACATTGACATTTCATTGTAAATTTTCATTAGTTGTGACCTTGACAGGCTCTTACGCTCTGAATTACATGTGCCTCCATGAGCGTAAGCCAGCTTGGGCAAGTTCTCACTCGTTGTAAGCCAGCTTGGGCAAGTTGTCACATGTTGTAAGATACAATGCACCTGGTCTAGAATGTAGCTTGCCGACACACATCCAACTCATGCACAACTGTTCACCGGATACATGTCACTTGATCCATTTTTCTCTCATCCCTCAGCCGTTGATTCCATTCTTGAATTCCGCATCTGAGCCTGACCAAATCCTATAAATACCCTATCAATTCACATAAACGGGGTTGGCAATTTTGGAGTTGGATGGCTTAGGAAACTCAGACCAGCAATCATCCTTGGGTGCTCGGGCACACTTGAAATCTTAGCATCTAAGTACTTCTGACACACATCACATCACATCACCCTAGGGCTTGATGCTTGATCTGCCGTTCACGCATGCAGCTATGCTTTAACCGGTGCACATCTTTTCTAAGCAATACAATACAATTTATTTTGCCAGCCATTTATTCTATTTACTCTATGCTTTACATTCAGTTTACGTTTGATTTACTTTTTGTTCACAATACAGTTTCTGCATACATTTCTGTTTACATTTTATGTGCATTGTTTACATTTTAAGACATCAGTTACAATAACCCCAACGTAAGCCATAGTTTATGCTCGAGGAAGTCCTTGGTTGATTTGCGTGTAGACCATCCAAGGCATTCTACCTTCGTTTCCTTTTCCAGCTTGCCCTCAAGCGAAGGAAGGGTTAGCTATGTCTACCTGATGATCTTTCGGTGTTTGGTTTCCCTTCTAGCCTTACACCAACGATTTAGGTTAATACAAAAACAAAGGTAGAGAAAATGTGAGACTCAACTGATGAAAAGTTTGCAACAGCATTGAAGATTGTGGAAGAGAGAACAAAGCACGTCTTTGGCAAAGGTAAGGATAAGAAAAACAAGAAAGATTTTGGACAAAAGGGTAAAGTAGCCTTAGTAGTTGAGTGTTCAAACACAAGCTCTAAAGATGAGGAAGGATGTGCTATATGTTACTACAAATACCCCAAAGGTTGTTGTCCAATAATGGCACACTTATAAGAGGTAGGGGCATATGCACTTAATCCTAGATTTGTCAAGAAACAAATGCCCAAACTGTTATCTTATCCTCAAGGTAATTACAAGCAAACCTTCCAACCAACGTACTATTTCAATGGAGCCTATCCATGGCCACAGGAGTAGTACCATCAGCAATGGCAATAACCCCAATCTTGGGCCATGTCACCACCAGACCAACAATATCCATATCAGTAGCTAGACCCGTATGGATACTATGTGCAATGTCCAATCTATCCTAGTAATGTTGCTATTCAAACTCCATAATATTATCCCACCAAGTATCACAGACCAACACCACCAAGGATAGGTTCAAACTCGTACATGCATTCATCCACAGTTGGTTCTTCTAATCAACATTCAAATCCTCTCCTGCCAATGCCACCTCCTATCATGCAAAGGGAACTACTGTCACAACTGTAATAGAAAAGTGCAATAAGGGTGGTCAACATGTAGGAGGATGTAATCATGTGCGAACCATAATCTAGTAAACGACAATTCTTCTAAACGAGTCCTAAGAAGGCTTGAAAAATAAAGATCACATCTACTTCTGTTCCATCCTTATCCAATCCTCTAAAGAATAACAAACTTCCCTCTTCATTGCACTCCAATATAACCACTATCATGCTTACTTAAACAATCACCCATTAGATAAAGGCAGGAGCCCTTTCACAAGTGAACAAATCTAATACGTCCCTTAGTTTACCTTGAGATAATAGGACCAAAACCATGTAAGGCTCTACTTGATTATGGATCAGGAGTGAACCTAATCTCACAATAAATTTATTAGGCCTGAAATCTACCACCATTGAAGAAGAGGAATATCTAGTTAAAGCCTGCAAATTAATCGATTACCATTCCACTATGATAAGTGGATGATGTGATCATCACCATCAATGGCTGGTCTTAACTTGCAAAATTTCTAGTAATCCATGTTAGTAAAAATAAGGGGGAATTCCCAATCATCATGGGAAGAGCCTGGCTTAACACTATTAATGCTAAGCTTGGGATTTGTGACTTGTCCTTGGAGATATCCAAGGAAGATAAAGCTGACATCATCTAGAGACATAGAGTTTCATGTATTACATATAGCGATAAGGGATGTAATTGTGTGCAAAGGATATGGGCCATTAAACAAAAAGATACCAAGACATGCAATAAATGCATAAAAGAAATATGTGTGCAAAAATGTCCGTATGTGGCAGCCACATAATAAGAAGGCACCTAGTGGCTGATCACAAATGAAGAAACTTAATCCAATAAGTACATGGAACCAATAGAGAAAATTGTTAGTGCCTATGTTGAAAGGCTGATAAGCTAGAACAATTAAGAAAACGTCATTCCTACCCATGAATAAATCAAGAAGAAGAGACAGACTAGGGACAACTGTAGATCTCAAATACTATGGAGCTAAAACCACTAGAATTAAAGGTCCTACTAACAACATTAGAGTACGCTTTCCTAAATAATAAAAAGTCGGTAATAATCATCAATAGAAAGGAAGAATAGAAGAGAAAGTTGCTAGAAGTGATTAATAGATGACCCACAACATTTGTGTGGTCTTACGATGAGACCACATGAATTAATATGAGAATTTGTCAACATTAGATATATAGTAATCTTGTAGTCAAACCAGATGTGAACCCCAAATAAGGCTCAATCCTAAACTAAAAGAAGTAGTCAAATAAGAGTTGGAAAAATTGCTAAAGGCAAGATTCATCTATCCTATTGTGGACAATGAATGGATCAATCTCTTACTAATTGTTCCAACGAAGGGGGGCAAATGGTGAGTATGCATTAATTTCTAAATGTTGAATGTTGCTACCTTTAAGGATCACTTTCGTTTACCATTTTTTGATTAAGTCCTAGGTACCATTGCAGGACATGAGTATTACAATTTTCTAGATGAATATAGTGGATATAATCAGATTTGCATTACACCTAAAGACCAAGAGAAAATAAAGTTCACCAGTCCATGGAGGATGTTTACCTACAAACATATGCTCTTTGGTCTTTGCAATGTGCCAGCCACCTTTTAGAGATTATTACTAAGCATCTGCTAGGAATAGATTGAAAACAATGTCAAGGTAGTCATGGATGATTTTTTGACATATGGGCTAGATTTAAAGTAAGCACTAGACTAGTTAGAGTAGGTACTAAAAATATGTGTAGAAACCTTATGGTCTAAAATGGTATAGTGTTGGGACATGAAATCTCTCCAAAAGGTGATGAGGGACAAGGTACCCATACACTCAACCATACAAATCACAAAGTGTTCATGCGTGATCCGATTGAATTCTATAGACTCTATAGTTTTCCACTGCACTAGTTCTCCAAGAAGTAAACTAGGCATTGAGGATGTTCGTTATCTTCCCAACAGATGAATAGCTCTTTAGCATTGATGAACCATGCAAAAAATTGTTTGTGCTCAATGTTGAATTCCCTGATTGCATTTTGTACCTATTGGTCACCATTCCCTTCTCAACTTGTTTTAATCACTCTTGAAGTTGCTAAAAAGCTTCATTTCTAGTTATTGTAGGGCTGAGGAGTGTGGGATCAGCAAAATGGGCATGTAATTCAACAACCTCCATGGCCAAGCATTGGTTTTGTGCATGAGCTATTTTAAGTTTCCCTTCCAAGATGATACATTTACCCTTTATTTCAAGTAGCTTTAATAGGGTTGTAGTAATGTTATTTAGAAAATCAAAGATGTTCAAAATTGGTTACTTGGTCCCCACTAGTTGGTCCAACAACTCTTTGTGCTGGACTATACTCAATCTTCTGCTAAAGTTCTTGTGGACGTCTACACATCTTTAGGTGCAGAAGCATCTGATATAGACACTGTAGGTGTGTTAAGTACGTCAATGATCCTATCAGCAACCACCTTTGTAGTTGTCTCCTATCCTTGGTGCTGCATCACTAGTACAGTTGCCCCGTTGCCCTTTTCCAAGGGCACCAAAAAGGAGGCAGAATTCCTAGAGATTTCTGAGAATAGATGGTATTGTGAAAGAGACACCGTCACCTCTTAGGCATTGGGATTTAATCTCATTAGCAATGACATTCGTTGGGCTGAAAATAGTGGTCCACTTCCCTCCATCTAACTAATTGTTTGGGCCACTTTATTAAGGTGACTCATCGTAGGTTGATACACAAATGGATCTCCACCACTCATTCCTACTCACTACTTTTGTTATTATAAGAGCTACTCACAAATTCTACAAAGGTGATCAATGGTAGGGTAGGCTTCTGGTGTTGTTTCCTAAGTAGGTGGTGGAGGTGGCGGTTGTTACTCCTCTTTCTTAGACATGACAAGTGTCTTGTCCTTCATCATTTCGGATGAAGAGGCAATGGAAGTATGCTTGATTATGTGGTTGGCATAGCGAACTATCCTTGGCCTTTTGCAAAGTTTTCTGATAAGGTATGGAAAGGGTAGGATTTTTCTTCCATGTTTATTCTCTTTGAAATGCTTTTCTATCTCTAGTTAGATAAATTATGGAAGGTTATCTGGAAATTTCTCACTTCAAGCAGAAAATGCTCAGGTGGAGAAGGCAGTCACCTTACTAGGCCTCACCGTTGGATTGAGGTGATAGGTTGCTATCTTGAAATATACATACTGTGTCAGTGTGAGCATGCCAAGCTCCTTGTAGTTAACCCCGTAACACCATTGGGTCCACTCCTTTTTCACCTTTGGATCAACTTGTGTAGACAATTCTACTAGTTGTGTTCTAGAATCAGGAAACCCAAGAGCCTATGCGATGGCTTCCACCAAGTAAGACACCTGAATGTTCTTGATCTTCATAGTGGAACCTACCCTTCTATTATTCTAGAAGAGGTACATCCCTTCCATGTACCACTCTCCACTAGAACTAATGATTGGCCACATGGGAGAGGTTTGCAACTATGTCTTTACCTCCACTAGAGCATGCTCTAAGAATGGCCCAAAGTTTAGTTCCTAAAGAACTAAGCATTGGATATCATGGGGCCTGATTATGTCAAGATAGGCTTATGTTAGTGTGACTTTAAGTCTTGGTATTGGCCTTAGTGCCTTCCCTCATTGTGATTATTCTGTTGCAGCCTCTTCCTCGGGAATTTGTCGAATTGATTTTACTTCGAGCTCCTCCTAAAGAGGTCCTATTACATGGGTTTCTTCTACCTATTCCTGGGCTTGTTCTTATTGGCCCCTTCCAACTCTAGGTCATTTTTCCCTTTATTGAGATGAACTTCCCTCCTACAGTCATTTCAATCTTGGTGTCATCTGTAATCACAACATGACCATAGGTTAGTAATTATTGTGTAACATGAAATAATTGGAATATCTTATCTCATTAGGAAGGTTACACCTAGCTAAGTTGTGATTATGGCTAATTTTATCAATTTTAATAATTATTGTATTTGTATCTTAATATTAATAAGTGATTATAGTCATACTAAAGGGTGTTGAGAGGGTTAAATTCTTAAAAATTGATGGTTTGATATCATTGTATTTATTAACCCTTTGGGGGAGTCAAAAAATTTTTCAAAAAATTCTTGTCAAAAACCTTCAGGTTTGCAATCCCCATGACTATGAGCTTACCTCTAGTAGCTACAGGATTGAAGAATGGAGTGATTTGGATAAACAATTGAAAAGTTATGGACTTTGGAAGGTTTTAGGCTTTGAAAAATGGCAAAAACTCCTCTCTTGTTGTGAAGAAAATGATAAAAATTTCAAAGTGTTCTATGGTATTTATAGATTTTTTATGTTGCAGCGATGGGGCCTAGTTAATGAGGCCTAGTCAATGAGGTCAGCTACATCAACTAGGCTTAGTCAATGTAGCTGTTGACTACTGTTGACTTTGGAAAACTTTGAAAATACAAGTTTTTGAGTGAAATGTGAGTCAAATGGAAGCCCAAAGAGCCACAAATATGATAAAAATAGTAGAAGAGGGTGTTGGAGTTTGGAAAATTTAGAAAATTGAGAAAATGATTGGAGAATGAAGTTTTATGAAATTTTAAGGAGGACAAAGTTGGATGCACAATGAGGCATATGAAATATATGATTGCAGCAATGTCTAAGGTAATGAGCTTAACTAACCAAATCAAGAGATATGCAAGTGGGACCTCCCCATAGCAAGCACATGCCCTTTTTTCCCTTGCATAATCTTAACTAAGGACTTTCTGGCCCCACAGTTGATTAATGCTTATGAAAAGTTAAGGACCAACCAGGAAGAATCTATCCAAGAATTCCAACATGTCAAACTAAGATATTGAGCATAACATGGAAATCAATAGTGAGGTGAGTTACGAGCAACATTGATGGATGATGGAGAAGGTGGGATGGAATACAAACCTAAGTGAAACCTTTCCTAGAGCACTAACCCAAGCATTGCATCAACTTCCAAAAGGTGGCACTTGTAAAGTGGGTTCCATTATAAAAAATCAGTGCACATGGCACACCAAACCTATTTACAATATGTTGTTGTACAAATCGAATAGCAGAGGATGATGTAAAGTTAGTGACAACTATTTCTTTTACCCATTTGGTGCAGTAGTTGACCACTATGATGATGTATGCCTTTCAATTAGACATGGGTGTGATGGGACCCATGAAATTTATGCCCCATATGTCAAAGGGATCTAGTGGTTGAATCCACTATTGAGGGTCCTCCATTTGAGCGGTCATCCCACCATATTGTTGATAGTGTTCAAAGGATCAAACAAACTAGTGGACATACCTAAAGATTATAGGCCAATAGTATCCTACCATCAGGATTTTTATGGCCTCACATCTCCTCACATAGTGGCCTCTACAAGGACCTTCGTGAGCATCCTAGAGAACACATGATTGGTTCATATCAGGGACACACCAACAAAATAGGTCATCGGTGCACACCTTGTACAGCTGTATATTGATTTCCATGAAGTACTTAGCCCAATGAAGAAACTATTATTTCTTTCTAAGTTCTAGAAGTTGTGGCATCTCCTAAGTGAGAAGGTAAGTGAGGATGCCATCATACCATTTTGATTTGATGAGCACTTAGTCATTTATCACTCCTATAAAGAGGAGTTCATCTGGAAATTGATTAGAGAGTGCGTTCTTATCCTCTTTGTTATACCATCTTAGTTGAGAGAGATGGTTAGTGATCACATTCTCAGTCCCTTTTCAATCTACCATTGTAAGATTGAATTCCTACAAGATCAGAAGCCATCGTATGATACAGGGGCTCACCATTGGCTTATTCATTAGGAAGTAAATGATACTATGATTTGTGTGCACAAACACTTTATAGCCAAAGACATAGTGCCTGAACTTTTTGAGAGCATACACCACTACCATTAATTCTTTCTCTATTGTGGTGTAATTCAATTATGCACCCAAAATGCTTCAGCTCACATAGTAGATGTAATATGGACATTTCCTATGATCTAACTACTTAAGCATGGCTCCCAAGGCATAATTAGATGCATCTGTCATTATATGAAATGGTCTAGACCAATCTGGTACCTATAGAATTGGAGTTTTTATGAGTTTTTCCTTTAGCTATTAGAATGCATGTTTGCACTCCTTAGTCCAAATGAATGGAGCATCTTTCTTTGTATGCTCAACCAATGGCTTTGTGATCTTAGAGAAATTCTCTATAAATCATCGATAGTAGCTAGTGTATCCAAGGAATGATCAGACATCTTTAACTATCTATGGTTGATGTGTAATTCCTTGGATGACCCTTATCTTTTATGGGTCTACATTAATCCCTACCTAAGTAATTCTGTGCCCCAGTATTATGCCCTCTTGGACCATTAAATGGCTTTTCTCCCAATTGAACCTAAGGCTTATTTCAACACATATTTTTAGTACTTACTCAAGGAAATCTAGGGCTTGCTCAAATGTAGCCCCAAAGGTAGAAAAGTTGTCCATAAAGACTTCTAAATTGCTACCAATATGCTATTGAAAAATACTAAGGACCAAGTGTTGAAATCTTACAAGGGCATTACACAAACCGAACAACATCTTACAATATGTGAAAGTCCCCTAGGAACTCATGTATGTTGTTTTGGATTAATCTTCTAGCACAATCTAGATTTGGTTATAACCACTATAACCATCCAAGAAGCTATAATAGCAATGCTCATATATAATGTTCAACACTTGGTCTAGAAATGACAATGGAAAATGATCTTTAAATGTTGTCATATTCAATAGCCTAAAGTCGATGCAGACCTACCACTAACCACTTTTCTTTGGCAGAATTATGAGTGGGCTAACCTACTCACTATCCGCAATGGGATAGATGAACCTTACCCTGAGGAGTTGTTTTATTTTTTTCTTGACAATGTGCTTCAACTTGGGGTTTAGCCGCCTCTTTGGCTATCTTCTTGGCTTCATGGCTAGGTTAGTATAGATACGATGCTAGCATATCCTTGGATTAATTCTAGTTAACTCAGGATATGACCAAGCAAAGGCTATTGGCCATTTGTTGACCACCTTGAACAGCTTGTCTTTTTTTTTGGGAGCAAGATTTACATTAATTATAACTAGCTTGTCATTTTTAAAAAATGCATACTCCATGTTGGCTAGTAGAGTTTTTAACTCTAAGGGCTCTAACTTGAAATTATCAAGGATTTCCAGCTCTCCCCAACAAGCATCATCAACTTCATCATCAGAGAGTTGGTGATGAACTTGCTCAAGTTCATCCATGCCCTCAACATAAGCACATGTCAAGCTCTTCGAGGGTTCCATGCATAATGTGTTGCTATCACAGTCAGCTATCAACCACTCAGTGCCCTCCTATTTTGTGGCTACTACATATAGGTAACTTTGGATATCAATTTCATGTGCACATTGATTGTATGTTTTAATGAATGTACTTTTAATGGACCAAATTTTCTACATGCAATTACATCCATTATCATTATATGTGATGCATGGAACTCACTTCTCCTCAAGTCATCCAAATTCTTTCTCCTTGGAGATTTCCAAGGAGAGGTCCCTGATGTCCATTCGTGCATCAGCGATGCTTAACCATGCATATCCCATGATGATAGGGAAGTCACCTTTGCGATTTTCTACCTTGATCACCAGAAAATACACAAGATAGGACCACCCACAAACTATAGTCACAATGTCCTTCATTGATCCCAAAGGGATAGTGATATATTGGTTTGCCAATTTTAAATGGATATTGTTCTTCTTAAGAGGTGGTAAGTTCTAGGCCTTGTACATGTCATGGGAGATGAGATTGACACTAGAACCATAATAAAAAAGAGCCTTACATGGTTCATGTCCAATGATTTATAAGTAAATAAGAGGACTTCTTGGGTTAGATCTCTTTGTGAGAAGGTTTCTAGCCTTGATCCAATTAGAGACAATATGAGTTAATATCACAATGTAGATTTGAGGTGGTGTTTAGTTTGAAGGGCCTCGAATGTGTTTGATGTAGTGGTTGAGGATGCTGGAGATATAGGACGACTAGCTGCATTAGGTTGTGAGGGTTTGGGAGGATTGTTAGGTTGGAAAAATGGTCCTTTCTTGAATCTATAGTTTGAACCACTTGGGTAGAAGTTCATTTGTAAATTTACAGCCCTCATAGCATTTCATTGCTACAGCTATGGGGGAATTTTGCCTTGCATAGATGAAGTAGGAGGTAATTAAGTTAATAGCAAAGGGATGTGTGTAGACAAATGCGAAGGATGGTATGGATATGGGAGCTTCCCTCAAGTAGATGATGAATGAGTTCAATGGTACTCTAGAGGATAATAGTGATGTTGGAATAAGGCATGGCTGGCAAAGCCATGTGGAGAAACAAGTTGCTGAACATAGTACCCGTATGGATCTGGTTTCCTATAAGGGTACTACTATCTCAGTGGTTGCATCCCCCATGACTGTGATTGCTGCCATTACTCGTATTGCTGATATTGTTGTTGTCATGAAGCTCCACTTGGATAGTAAGCTTGTTGTTGTTGGTGGAATTGCCTTAGATTGCCTTAAGGATAAGCTAATTATCTAGGGGCTTACCTATATGCTAGTCAAGGATTCAGTACATACATCCCAGACTCTTCTAAGTGTGACACCATAGGGCAACATCTCTTAAGATGATCATAATGAAAAATGTCACATCCAACATCATCATCGAAGTTTGTCTCCATGACGACTTCTACTGCAGCAGCTTTGCCCTTACCTCTTTGGTAGGCGCGTTCAACTTCTTTCCACCTCTTGTGATTGTAATCACTATTCTACTCTTGGGATTCTTTAGCAATCTTCATAACAATTTGGAATTTTTCATCTAAAAAGTCTCATAGTTTATCAACTTTTTCTAAAATGTCAAAAACAAATTTTTGGATGGGTAAGGTTTTTCTGTTCACCACCTCGTCGAGTGGTGACTCCTCCTTGTCATAAAATCAAACCTCCCTTTTCTTGATGGAAGGGTCCCTATTGTATTCTTCTACACTATTCCTCTTTCACAACTCACCTTCTTCTTTTACTACCTACTCAATCAACCTTTGGATCTGATGAGCTCTTAGTTTAGATAGTCTCCCTTGGGCACAAACTCCAAGAGTTCTTCTGGTTTCTGCTTTGAGCCTATCTATGATGTGGTGGAGTTGTTCCCTCTGAGAATTACCATGGCTAGGGCATCAATGTAAGAGAGAATAATATATGCCCATGGTGACATCCAAGGGTTCACATGTTCTCTATTTCTAGCCTTGGATTTGCCTTATCAAATTAGATACTCTAGAGTACATATGGTATTTATCATTAACTAGTTCTAGCATGGTGCTCCATCTGTGAATGGATTCTGGTTGCAAGGATTGATACCAGCTTTCTACCTCTTTGATGAGTGTCCTAGGAACTAGCTTCAATTTTTACTAGTCATTTTTTATGTTTTGTAAGGCACAGGGATCATGAAAGGCTCATAGATGGTTTTACAGATCAAAGTTATATCCCCCCTCAAATCTTAGGATATTGTTCATGTTTAGGTGCTTAATCCGACTATCTCTCACATGCCTATTTGGAATTTTGATAGCCTCTATGATATATAACATACTTTAGGTTGCCAATAAAGGCTTATCATCATCATTATTTCATTGTTGCTGATGATGTCCCTTATTACCCCTTCATTCACTGTGGGCCTGGTGATCAGCATTATTATCCCACTATTCACCTCCATCACAATTATTCCTTCTATGATGTTTTTTAGAACCAGAAGAATAGGAAGAAGAAGATGTAGATGAAGAGGATGAAGAGGGAGGATGATTGTTACCACCATGGTATTTGCTGACTCCTCTTCAGTTGTTACGACCATGTTCATCAAGTTTCTTATCATCTTGATGCTTGTTTGAGCCCCTACCTTAAATGCCATCTTTACCTGAACTAAGATTGTTGATAGTGGATCGTAGATTCAAGGCCACACCCTCATCACCAGTAATGAGGGATGGAAAATTTTCATGTTGAGAGCCCCCAAAGGGAGGGTCCTCATTAGCATCTTGGTTCAACAAGAACAAGGGATTGGTAAACCGTTTCCCCTTCACAAACTCATGTCACTTCTCCTGGTGTTGATCTCTCTAGCATTCTATTTCAGTAGTATGATAGTGCCAGTAGTCATAATCATGTGTAACGTACTCCTCTTGAAGATCTTGAATGCCTAACTTCTTAAGAGTTTGAAGTAGCATCACGGGCATAGATCAATTGGGAGACATTACAATTTTTCCTTCCATGTCACAACATTGTAGTTGTTCATCCTAGTGTAGGATGAAGGTGAAATCAAGCACATACCCATCTAGATGAGTATATACCACCTTGCATTCTTGCAGGATCAATGGTTTAGCATTGTCATGCCTATGAGAAGACATTTTACAAACAAATAAAATATCAGTGTGCTTACAGGCTTATATTATGTGTGAGAATGATGTGGACCTTAGGGTTTTTCCAACGATGTCAATGATGCTCACTACTCCTAGTTAGTGCACATTTCAAACAAAAAGAGTCCTTAGCAATGACGCCAACGATGAGTTGCAAGGTACCCCTATGCTCAACCATACGAATCACAAAGCATTCACACGTGATCCAGTTGAATCCCATGTACTCTATAGTTTTTCGATGCACTAGTTCTCTAGGAAGTAAACTGGGCATTGAGAATGTTCGTTGTCTTCCCAACTACACTTGTGAAGCTTAAGGATATGGTTTTAAATGTAATTGAGGCACATGATTTTTATGAATTTATATTTTATGATTTTATTATTTGAAATAAATAGAATAGAGAATAAAGTAATTTAATATCTAGTTTAATCTAATGGACTAACTATTGTTCAACTGGTCCTAACATAAGTATTTGGTCCCACTTGCCTTACACATCCTAAACACATATAACGTTGCTAGGTTACTAAGCGTTAAGTGTTGTTGGGATTATGAAAGGTCATATGCATGCCCAAAGCGATCGTACTTATGTGTTTACTTAATCGTTATTTAAGTTATCCTACTTAATTACTTAATTAACTTAATTACTAAATAACATTGAATAAATAATTGAAAACATTAATGCATGAATAAAACATTTAAGCTACCCAGAATGTTGCAAGGTTTATTAAGAAGTTTGTCTTTATTGTTGCACAAACTGTTGTGCTCAAGTACAACAATGCTTGAATAAAGATTTGTACACTCAATGACTCCTACTATAGGCACTTAGGAAAATATTCTAACTTTCAAATGTAAAAACTACAAGAGCCTCATTACAATTATGACAAGATGATGCATAAACACGATGAGTTGGCACATATTTATAGGAAAGAATAGACCCTACATTGGTGGGGCCCAGTCAATGATGCCTTGTTGACATGGCCAATCCATGACTCATCAAAAGGTATTGAGGTAGATCCTGAGCAAATTCGAGTCATACAAAATATCACTCAAAGGCCACAAATAATAAAAGATGTGAGATCATTCTTGGACCACATGGGATATTATAGAAGATTTATAGAGAATTTTTCAAAGATAGCAAAACCACTTGTGGAACTCACTAAGAAGGATGCACCCTTCAAATAGACAGAGTCATGTGAAAAGGCATTTGAAACTTTGAAGTAGAGACTAGTTGAGACACCAATCCTTTAAGCTCTGGATTGGTTTAGGCCTTTTCACATCATGACTAATTCTTTCAATTACATGTGTGGTGTAGTACTGACACAACTAGATGATCAGAAGAGACCCTATTATATACACTATGCTAGTAGAAGCATCACGAGGGCACAACTGAACTACACCACAACAAAAAAGGAGTTGATGGCCATGGTATATGCAGTTGAGAAGTTCAAACATTATGTGCTCAGGTATCAAATTTATGTCAAAATTGATCAAAGTGCCATCTGATTTCTCATGAAAAAACCAGTGATCAGTCCTAGGCTGATAAGATGGCTCATCATTTTGCAAGAATTCGAAATTACAATGATTGATAAAAAGGGCACAAAAAACGTGGTAGCTGGTCCTCTATTAAGGCTAAAGTAGGATGTCCAAGATCAAGTAGAATCTTTATCCTACCAGTTCCCCAATGTGAACCTATTTATTGAAATAGTAAAGGCTATAAATTTGACAGGAAAGCCATGGACAATAGAATATCCAACTTATCCATCAACACAAGATTTTCCTGCTAATTAGAATAAGAAACAACAAGAACAATTCCTTCAAAGAGAAAAACTATATATGGAAATCAATAGTAACCTATACAAGATCTGTGCATATGGGCTAGTTAGATGGTATGTGTCAGAGTGTGACCAATAGAGAGTTCTATAAGAAGTTCATGAAGGTCCATGTGGCGGCCACTATGCAAGGCACAAAACAACACTCAAACTAATAATGGTAGGCTATTTTTGGCCTGTATTGTCCAAATATGCCCATAATTTTGCATAGTCTTGTGATAGATATCAAAAGGATGGAGGAATAACGGCCAAAAATGTAGGGCCACAATAGTGGATACAGCCTTTTGAGCCATTTGATATATGGGGAATTGATTTTATGAAATCCATAACATTGATGTTGAATGGAAAAGCATACATAATTGTGATTGTGGATTACTGTACAAGGTGGGCAGAGGCAACAACTATTAAAGATTATACAACTAAGACCATTGCCAAATTCTTCCAACAGAATGTGGTGAATATATTTGAAGTACCCAGACAACTCATATTTGACAACGGAACTCATTTTATGGGTATTATCTTTAAGAAGCTCATGTAACAGCTGGGGATCAACCATTAACTAACTACACCATATCACCCCCAAGCTAATGGTTAAATAGAAGTTACTAACTAAGAAATCACCAGAATCTTAACTATAACTATTAGTAAGTTTAGGAAGGACTGGAGTACTAAACTTAACGGTGCTCTATGGGCCTATAGAACATCATGAAAATTACCCATATGATACTCCCCATATGAGCTAGTTTATGGAAAACTACCAACACTTCCTATTCAGATGGAGTTGCAAACCTTAGGTACTGCTTGTCAACTTGACCTTGATTTGAGCTTAGCCCAATGAGAACATCTCATGAATCTAAACCCTTTAGATGAAAATAGGCTTGTAGCACTAATGTACAATGTGCTTCATAAGCATTACTCCAAACACGGGCATGACACATGGATAACAAAAGTAATAATACAATTGGGAGATAAGTTCCTTTACTATAATCCTAATCATGTGCCACAAAAAGCCAAATTTCAAACACTTTGGGAAGGACCATATATTGTTGAAGTAACGTATCCATTAGTTGCCTTACACATATATCACCCATCATGTCCTTTGAAGCTCATTCTTGTTAATGTCCAACAAGTCAAATTTGATCATGAACATTCCAAGGAATCTACCTAATCTATGCAACTGTCTTCCACTCATTCTTTCTTTCAATTAACCAATTCTAATGATAGTCATGGGGGTGTTCATTTGGACATGTAGGTACTTTATTGAAATTTTCACTTTCTTTTTATTTTTCTATTCTTTTATACTTTTCAATTTTTTAATAATTTCTTAATTCTTTTACATTTTCCACTCTTTAATAATTTTGCATTCTTGTAACATTTTTTGTTCTTTATATTTTTTTCATTTTTACTATCTTTTTCATCTTTCTCATACTTTGTTGTCATTTTCTTTGTAAATATTTTTGATTACTAATAAAACACACAAAAAATAAGGAAAGATGTAGTCCAATAAGGTGAATATTTCCCTATGTTATTAAGTCATAAGGAACTAATTATTTGTACAGTGAGATCACAACATTCATCCACCCATTCCATTAATAAGAGGTTCTTACCACGACCATAATGATATTCTTTCCATCATAAAACTAAGAATAAACTTGTGATCATTATGCTTGGACTGAAAGGTGAAGAACCCAGTGGGAATGAAAAGGGTGTGACATCAAGGGGATTTGTGGATTTTCTTGGATTAATGCTATGAGTTCTATCCTGTTTCTTAGGTTGTATTATATCATTGTAGATCTAACGAAAAATGGAAGTAAGAGTACAATAAGTGCTACCTTACCATGTTACCAGAAAGACATGTTCCCATGCCTGAAGGTAGTCCTCTAGTAAGGCTGATACAAATCAAAATAAAACTCATGCACAAAATAAATTTTTAGGGGTCCTATTAGAAAGAAATGTTACCCATGCCTGAAGGTAGGTGGCTTCTCAGGAATCTAAAAAAAATCATATAAAGGTGCAATGAATAAACTCCGCCCTTGGACAATCCACCAAGTGGTAATACTCCTTGCAAGAATGGTAGTCTTACAGTTGTAACTCCATGAGATAAAATAATGTGATGTCATTGGAATGTGGTATGAACTTGGTTTGAATCTTGGACAAAAAGACTAATAATTACTTTAACCACTAATAAAACACAAGAATTCATTATGCCTATGGTATGACACCTCACATCCCAATTTCTGCAATCCCTTCTAAGTCCATCTCATCTCACTATATGAATAATTATGACTTGTGGTTTTATGTAACATAGTGTAATTTTCCCAATCTAGTGCACTAACATGTGTGTTTTGCTAAATATGTATGTGTTACATTTAATTCCTTGAGTATTTAAGGACACTTTATGTGTGGTTATATAGGGGCATTAAGGGTTGATGCTTGCTTTGGGAAGGATTCACTTGTATAGTTGTTGTGTCTTATACTTGGCAAGTGATTCCACATCATCTTAAGCTTTCCAAAAATGATAAATGTTAATAAAAAATTTCCTTACTAATTCAATACATTTGTTCATACATCAAGAGTTCACACCCATCTCTTATCCATCCTAAACACTTAATGAACTTTCATAGCTTGAGATTTCTTCCTTATGCACTTTCTATGTCAAATTCTCAAAACATATGCATCATTCATAGCCTAAGACCCTCTAAACATGTTTCATATCTTCCACACATCCCACTTGACTCATTTTTTACCAAGAAAATCACCAAAAAATTTGAAATATCCCATTATGATATCATAGCTCTAATATAGGATCACCTTTGATATCGGATCTACGATAATAGGCATAAAAAAATTATATATAGTGTGAGGAGTTAGCAAAAATTTTCATTTCTCATTTTCCACAAGGAGAAACTTTTTGCAATTTTTTCTTTCACATAGTTCTTTAACATTGTAACTATTGATGCTCATAACTTCATACTTATATCTCTGATTCTTTGAATTTTCAAGCCTTGTTGATCACAGAGCTCTAACCATAGTCGTGGGGGGGGGGGGGGGTGGGGGGGGGGGGGGGGCGGCGCTAAAATTTAAGTTAGAATTTTCTAATGACTGGAAGATATTATAAGGGTAAGTATGAAAGGAAAACTGAAAATTTTTTGACAAAAATCATTCACACTAAAGCCATAAACACTTAAATAATCCTCTTAATGAACCATACCAACTATTATAGGTCATAAATAAGAGAAAAATAGATAACTATGAAGGGTTATAAGGAAACTAACACCTAAGGGGTTCCTTTTTAAGGATTTTTCTAACTCTACAATCATAACAAGCTAAGAACTTGAGCTAGTAAAGGGTACAAGTAAGGAAAGAGTTATTAAGAATTGGAGTAAACATTTTAATAATTTTCAAACCCTTGGTAATTGTAGATGGTCTTGAAAAGAGGAGCAATAGGAGGACCTTCATAGCTAGCAAGCAAAAGGCCAAGAGGCCAATGATGAGGTCAAATGGGGGAAAAACCCCCACAATCAAAACATGTGGAGTAGGAGGCTCAATCCTTTAGTCTCCATCAAGAAACTCTTGCTATAGGATACTTGACCTAAGCAAAGGTAGAAGATCCATAAGCACTAACACAAGGATAATGCCTCATGCTATCACTAGATTGCCTCCAAGCCATCTAGGGGAAAATGATCATGTCCACCATGATCGCAAAGCTCAACTTTGGTCCATTCTTGGAATTTGCTCTAGAAATGGTGAAGACACAACTCCAAGCATCACCATTATGACCTACACTTACAAATAATGAGGAATGATACTTGGGGGAGACATATCAATTTTGGCATAACAAAGGGGAAGATGCAACAATTAACGTTGAGGGAATCTTGGTATCCTATTCTAGGTGATAGCCAAAGCCCTTAATGTAACTAATGAAGGGGCAAAAGTAGCACATCTTTCCACTAGATTAGATATGGATACAAGAAGATTGTGATTGCAAAGAGCATATGACAAAGATGACAAGGATTATAATGAGCTAACTCTTGAAGAAAGAATTTACTTCAAAATTAGTACATATCATATGTTTCCGACAAAAAGATTGAATAGAATATTAACATATGCAACCAGAGGAACTGCGATCTTAATGGAAAATTTTAATGCAAACATCGCACACCTTTATTCCTTAAGATCCAACAGCGGTTTGAGGAAAAGAACACAGGGAAGCTAAAGCTTCCATTCCCTTACCTTATCAGGAAGCTGTGTAGATGTGTTGGAATCCTAGGGTACACTAATGATGTCCCTAGGAAGGCTTAGAATGCTTCTTATGCTCAAATGCTTAAGTCGGCACCACCAAAGAAGGACCAGGTGGAGAAATAAATAGATGCTAAGGAAACCACTCAAACTACTGTGTGACAATAGCAAATAGGACTGAATGATCAACAGCAAGAGTAATAGCAATAGTAAATTCCACCATCGCCGCCACAAGACTATAGGTTATTAATGAGTCATTTATAATAAACTGCAAAAACAATCAATTGGGGAACACATGAGGAGGCCAAAAAGTATAAAGTCATCTATAGTGCCATCCAACCCACAGTTTCCACAAATTCCACTATTGGACAAATTTCATTTCATCCAGGAGGAGAGGACCAATGGTTACAACAAATTTCTAGCAACGTTGCATCATTCCAAGTGGTGTTGGAAACTGGAGAAGGAGCCATGGTTATGGTTATGTAGCACAAGGATGCAGCATGAGTCCTAGAAGTGATCACAGATCACATAAAAGAATCATTCAACATACCTTTTGTTTTGCCAACTGATCTTTCTAGAGCCATAGATGCTCAAATACTAGCTTGTACCTCAGTGACTTTTACAAAACATAAGGACATGCTTGATAGACTATTGCAAATAGGACAGGTCATGCAAAATATTTTCGACATCCTAAGTAATGTCACTATAGTGTAGTTAGAACTCATAGCAACTAAGGGTAAGTTGGTGATGGTAGACACCAGGGTAGAGGATGCAGAAAATGAAATTCAAAAATTATAGGAAGAGCTCATGACCCTGAGAGTCAAACGCGTAGATCCAACACAATTTGTTGCACCTGACCCATGAGAGCAGTTTAGAATAGAATAGATCAATTACTTAGTAGAGCATAACAAGCAGATGGAGGAAGAAAAGGAGAAAGCAATTTGGAATGCCTTAGTAGTAGAAGCACAAACACATGCACATGATAAGGCACTCACCACAGTACAGAAAGAAAATAAGCAACTCACTGAAGATAATACCAGGTTGACCAATGTGAAACTGTAGAAAAACATTCTTGAAGAGAGCATCCATTAGTTAAGAGAACAACTGATGAGGATCAACCAGGATATGAGCCGTTTAGCATGAGAAAATAGAATCCTCTCAATGAAGGAGGTACATGCCATCTGAGAAAAATCAACTGTTGAAATAAGCACATGGTAGAATAAGGCAAAAAGACATGAAAGGCTCAAAGAACACTTCTATGATCAAGTGGGCATGTACAACCAAATCTTTGAGAAGGAAATCCAAATGGTGAAGTCCCAAATCATGCATGATTCAGTCAAATTCTATGGATGGGACTAGCATGGCATCTAAATTATTAAGCATTGATCGCAGGACGTTGTCTTTCCACTTGGATAAGTGGTAGCTTTTTCACATTTGCTTTAGTCCAAAGTAAGGCATATGATTATTGATGTTGTTTTGGCCTTATGCTACTCCTAATAATAACATAGAAATTATTTATTTAATCTAATTAACAACAGGAAGTAAATTCTAAACTAGCCTATGAGTGATGAGTGTTCGTTCCTAGCTTGTTGTATATGTCATGAACCCACGTATCCATTACTAGGATTAACAAGTGCTATGCTACTGGGCAAAGCAAGTAATAACTCTACTGGGATTACCAAGTGAATATGTGTATATGCTCGAAACTAGTCGCGCTCATTTCGCCAATTCATTAATATAAATGGAAACATAAATATTAACTAAGTACATGAAACATAAATTACATTAAAAGTAAATCTAAGTCAAGGTGTTGTAATGAATAAGAATCAATCTCAATCTTATTACCGTTCATGGAATGTGTCCAAGTATATTGTCACTCGAATAAGATGTCGTACAATTGATTCAGATCCACACTACGGACACTCACTGAATGTTCTCTAAGGCTACAAAATAAAACTACAAGAGTCTAGTAACAAAATGACCACAAGATGCTAAATACATGGTGGGAGCACATGTATTTATAGACGAAAATGCATCCCACAATGTTAGACATCATATAACATAGCATGTGCTCTGATATCGGGGCTAAGATATCGAATACCCAATATCTTAGCCACAAGAAAACACAATTCATCAATGGCACATGACCCTAGAACAAAGAAGGATAAACTTTATGTGCTCCTAAATAGATACAAATTTTAGAAGCCTGACAATAAGGAAAAGTAGTCAATGAAAGAGCCACCACCATCAAGCACCACTTAAGCTACATCGAGTTGTCTCAAAATTTGTTTTATGTTGTTTTGTTCTATTGTCATGTAATTATGTCAATTTTGTAAACACCATTGTAGCATTTAATGTCATGTAAACAATGTCATGTAAATCTACTTCCCAATTTTGTAAGGAACTCTATTCTCATTTCTTTTTTAACTCAAGGACAAGTTTTCAGTCAGTTGTAGGGGCATGATAAAGTCAATTTTAGTTCACAACAATATTGCAACTATGATATCGTATCTACAATGTTGTTTATCTGATATCATAGCACATGCTATGTCATTGTAGATACGATATAGCTAGATGTATGCACGGATCCACAAAAGTTTTCATTTCACTAGTAGTAGAACTCTTACAGTTTCATTTCATAATTAGCAATAAAGTGTATGCTTGTAGTGTGGTGTTAAGTAATTGTACAATGTCTTTATTTGATTGAGTTGTACTTGGACATAGTTCATGACTAGTAATAAAGATCAATATTTCTTATCATCATTGCAGCATCCACTTAGTTTTCTTATGTTTACATAGAATAATGTTTCCTATTTTCCTAGTTTATCATTTTCTTTACAAGCATTTTATTTTACATGTTGAAAGTAAGCAGTATGGATACGACTAGTTTTGAGCACTTAGTGTAGTTATCTTGTAACCTAGCAGTGGTGTTGCTTAATTTGCTTAGTGGTAATACCACTTAGTAATCCCAGTGATGATTGTTGATGAGCGGCAAGGTACCCCTATGCTCAACCATACGAATACAAGTGTTTCGCGCACGATCTGGTCGAATTCCAAGGACTAAGTGCCTATGCACCTTTGTGGAACAAGGACAAGTTGGTTGATCGTTGCCTTCCCAAACTTACTTGTATGTCACGATTGTATGGTTAAGTAAGTTTGAGGTATATGATTTTTATAGCTTTTATGTTTTTATGTCCTACTACTAATAAGGGAGGAGAGAGAGAGATAACTAAGTGACTAATTTAACTTAACTACTGATTAACTAGGCTTTAAACTAATCCTAACACCGGTATCCATTCTCACTTGCCGTACACATCCTAAACCAGCGCAACACTACTAGGATTACCAAACACTAATCGTTACTGGGCTACTAAGTGTTACACGCATGCTCGAAGTGATCGTACTATGTGTGCTAATAACAGAAATGTAAAGTGCATAAAATAAAATAAAATAAATGTATAAGAAAATAAAATAAAATAAATGAGCAAGAAAACAAATCTCAAGTGCTGCAAGAAAAAATCCAAGAGCTAGTCTTTATTGTCATACACAAGGTGTGCTCAGGTACACAATGCTCGAAAAAAGATCCATCCACACTTAGACCTCCTGCTGCAGGCACTTGGAAAATACTCTAACTTGACTCCTAAAAGACTTCCCTTAAAAGACTTCCTTCCAAGACTTCCTCCCTAAATTGTGCACTTCAGCACTATATTTATAGGCTTGGGAGCAACTACTCTAATAATTTGTAAAACTACCACTCTAATTTTAGAAAAACTGCCACTCTAATTTTAGAGAAACTACCACTCTAATAATTAGAATAAACTACTAGAGTAACGACTCTCATCATACCCCCACAATTGAATGAAAATTCGTCCTCGAGTTCCTTACAAAATGTTGGGAAGGTATGGGATTATTGACTAATTGACAACTAACGGTGGAATGGGATGATAAACTCAACGTGCCCAGTGAATGGATCAATAAGCATATTACAACATTAGTGTTCATAACCATTGTGGTGAACACTCATACATAAATGACATCCAAGCCTTTAATTGGTAGCTTGTAGAGAAAGAGAGAGAGAAAATGAAGCGTGTTGCTACCAATGCTTAAATTGCGCCTTTTGTTGTTTATCCATAGCCACGCCACCAGACTTGCTCCTTTCGTAAAGTCTCCAGTTTTGATCCATCCTAAATGCTTCCTCTAAGCCTAGTTCATTATTTGTATGATCGCCATTTGCACACACAACACAGTCACAAATGAACAAGGATAGATAAACCGCAATGCAATTGATGCCTTGCCTCGAAATGAAGCACATTGGCTGAGTTGTGGTTAATGCAGAAATTGGTTTAGAGATTTATCACTGGAAACTACCCAAGGTGTAGGGGTTATGCGAATAGTAAAATGGAGAAAATTGAAAAATTTGTGCTAGGGCGCCCACGACTAAGAGTGAACCTTCGGTAGCTATAAGATGGAAAAATATGAAGAACAAGAAAGATGGAAAAAAATATCAACGGTAATGCCAATAAAATGAATGTCATGGATGGCGATGAAACAAGAAATGATTGATTGCAAAAAATTTTTAAGGGAAAGAAGTTAACAATTGCACCAAAAAGAAATGCCAGTGGGTCCTCCCCAAAGCAGGCTCATGCCTTTTATGCCCTAAAAAACCAACAAACCAAAGAATCTGTAGGCTCTAGGAATGTCATTTGGAAGCAAGAGTTAAAAACTTACCCATAAGAATTCACCAAAGAAAAAAAATGCATCAACCTAGAATGGACTAATGATAAAACCAATAATGAGGTGGAAAATGGAAAGAGAGATGGAGAGGAGAGAATGGAATGGAATCCCAAGAACAAGGTTGTGTAAAGTCCCTTGTGTATTTCATGGTTAATGTGACTAAGTAGAACTCAACCCAAATCTAGACTCAAACAAACCACGTCTAGTGACCTCGCATCAACACACTTGACCAATCCATCCACTTGAAGCAACAAAGTACGCAGCGTTCACACAGAACTAACACGTATGCTCATTTGAATGCAGACCAAATAACACACATATATGCCAAAACAAACCATTTTATTGCACACACAATAGCATTTACAGAGCTGAAAGGAATGCTTGTTCCAGAGCAACATGCATCACATAACGATTTCTCTTTCAGTGATGGAGAGAATGCTTAGTTTCTGAGCAAAGAGCATCAAGAAACTGATATCTTCTCCTTACAACAAACTCACACTTGCAGAAACAAACTCACACTTGCAGACTACTCGACTCACTTATGCTACCCACATCTATATCTTTACACACACACATACACTGTTATTTATAGCTTACAAACCGCCTTACATCAATGGATGCCAACTGGGATGATCTACTTTTTAGGATTCGGATCCACTTAAAGAGATTGTGGCAGATAACTTTTTAGCGTGACGGTGGACTGTTTGGACCAAAATCGACACTATTTCCATCAGAATCGTCTGCATGGTTGTGGAAGTCTTCAGAGCTGTAATCATATCGTCCGGGAGAATCATTAGGCGTGCTGTCCGTGCTACCATTAGATTCTTCTGAGTGCTCGCCAACAAGATAAAGTTTGATTTCCTTTCCTCTAGAGGCACGATAGTCATCAATCCTGCGGTCCATATAATAGAGCTCTAAAGTGTACGAGACTTTTAGATGGATGTGACAGTGGTGCTGGATATCATAGGCATTAGCAGTGTACACATCTTGATAAAAAGCTTGCCCCCATGTGAGTTGCCAGTCTGTCCTTTTGGAAATGTAGGTAATGAGAAAATAGACTGGGTTGGATGACATGTGTAAAAAATTCCAAGCCATGTGGTCAGGATTCCCGTAAAACAAGAAATCACCCCGGTGACCATAGAGATTTGTGTGGAGAGGACCAGGATAATTGGTTGGTAAGTAAGAAGGGGAATGACCAAATTTAGCCCACCAAGACCAGAATAATTCATCATTGTCTGGAGGTGTACTGAGAGGACTAAACGAGATTCGATAGACATGAAAATCACTCGGCTGGTAATAAGGCCAGTTTAAACAATCAGCAGAATACTAGTTGCGGAATTCAAGATTGGTGAGATTCACATCTGTGGCAAGGAAAAGATATGGAGTAGGAACTTGATTCCATTGGGTTCTTCTTGCAGGTAGTGGAAGGGCTGTGAAGACCTTCTGGGTAATGATGGCATCAGAATGCTGAGACCTTGTGTTATTACAGAAAGCAGTCCATTCATTTTCAAATCTACTAGTTTCACTAAAATACTGGGGAAAACTGAGAAATCTTTCATTTGGTAAACTAGGACGTAATCTCCTTGAGGAACGAAGAGTCCATCCTTCGCTACGGAGTAACTCTGAAAAATAAAACTAAAAATTATTAGTACTACTAGAGAGTTGGAACTCTCTAGTTAAAAAATCAAAAAGACAATTTTTTGAGCCTTCAATATACTCACTATCGAATTCAAAATTAGCTAAAAATAAACTCCATCGGATCAGCCGTGTATGAGCCACTTTTGTAAGATTCTTGGATTGTAGATACTTGTCAAAATGTTTTAAATCACTCCTGACGATGAAACGTTGTGGTTGGAGGAATAAACGAAATTTCTCTATGCCCTTTACAATGGCTAGAAGTTCTTTATGGGAACTGTGATATCTTTGTTGTGCTTCATTGAACTTCCCAGAAGCATATCTACAGATCCTAATCGTACGGTTTTGTTCTTGTTTTAGAGTGGCGCCCCAAAAACATTCAGAGGCATCTGTTTCAAGGATAAACTTACCTTCACCTGGAAGAAACAGTGGAGGTAATTCTTGGCAAACTTGCTTGATCTTCTTCACAGCCTCGGTGCATGTATGGGTCCATGGAGGAGAATGTTTTTGCAATAATATATTTAATACATCTCGTTCCTTAGCTATATCCTTAAAGAAACTAGAAACATAATTTATACATCCTAAAAATCGTTGTATCTGGACTTTGGTTTCTAAGATATCAGGAAATTTAATAATACTTTGGACTATATGTGGTTGTAATTTTATAATACCGGCAGAGATTTCTAAACCTAAAAATTCATTTTTGTTGGTAAGAGGACAAGTCCATTTTTATCTATGAGGTCAGAAAAAATACGCAAATGATCTAAATGTTCTTTTACCGATTTACTAAGAACTAAAATATCATCTATGTAGGCTAATATAAACGGATAAGAATGGAAAATAGAATCCATCATTTTTTGGAAAATGGATGGTGCAGTTTTGATGCCGAACGGCAAGACATTCCATTCATATAATCCACCGGGTACTGTGAAAGCCGTTTTCCAACGATCAGATTCCTGAATCTGGATCTGCCAAAATCCTGATTTCAAATCAAACTTGGAATAGATATTCGTATGTGGCAGTCGTTGAAATAAATCATCTTTATTTGGAATAGGATGTTGGACTGATTTAATAATATCATTCAGAGGTTTATAATTAACCACTAAACGTTTTTTTCCTCTGACTAATTCGGCTCGTTTGTTTACAAAGAAAGCGGCACAAGCAAACATACTGGTGCTTGGTCGGATTAAACCTCTTTGTAAATATTCTTGGATCTCTGATTCACATTCTTTTCTGAGACTAGGAGACATTCCTATATGTTGTGCAGTAGACTTTACTTTTACTCCATCTTGTAATTCGATCCGACACCAATGTTCTTTTTTGTGACGAAACATAGTAGGGTCATCATTTGCAAATTGGAGTAATTGAGTTTTTATGTCTTCAAAACTTGGTTGATATTTTTCGATTTGGTTAACAATCCAAGTTTCACTTTTTTGATTATATTTTTGGAGTTTTTGATTTTTAAATTGTTGTCTAGCATTTATCCTAGTAAACTTATGTTGGTTTAATTTGATAAATTGTTTGGTAATCGTAATATCAAAATTTTGTAAATTGTCTGATCCTATTAAACAATCATAAGAAGGTAAAGGAAATTGACAGACTATGAAATACACTATCTTTTTATCAGGCATTAGAACAGGTAACTTAGCTTGCTTTGTTAACAACCTTTTCTAGGTGTTGAAGGAAATGTGAGATGGTTCCTTTTCTTCCCAAAAACAAGTTGGAATTGTTTCTTCTCTAGCAAGTGATACTTTTGCACCTGTGTTAAACAAACAATCTATAGTATACCTATGATACTTAGGCCATGATATCATAAATGAACAGGCAGGTAAAATTGGTCGTGAAGTATTACAGTTTACTTCTAATATTACGCTTACCTGTTTTGTTTCCTTTTCATATTTTGCTTGTTGCCAACTCTCTTCTTCTTGTTCTAAGCATTTAAGTTCCTCTGAGGCCTGTTGAAGATACTTCTTGAGTTGTTTGATACGAAACTGTCGCCACATAGAAGTTTGTATATCTGGTGTAACTTCTCTTTCTTCATTATGTGGTGTTTGTGTTTCATCTTCAAAGTCTACAATATTTGGATTCTGGGAATCTTGATATATACCAAATGATTCCTCAAGCATTTGCTTATGTGTTTCTATCTCATTCCGTTTAGATTTTACTTTGTGTTTGTAAGCCCTAAATTTATATAAGTCTTCTAAAGGAACCTTTTGCCATTTCTTTTCTAATTGGCGTAGTTGGCTTTTTAACATGGAATATGTTGGATCTTTTTCATAGAGATCATCACTTTCTGATTCTTCATTCATGTAAACATGATACATATACCCTAAAGAATCTGTATCATAATCTAAATCACCTGGTTCGTTGGGGTAGTCAGGAATATCTTCGAATTCCATTTCACTGGAATATTGATCTGAAGATTCTAAGTAAATATCCCCGTTTGAAAATGATAAGTCAGAATCATATGTTAGGAAGAAATCATCTTCCGTAAGTTTCATTGTTTCGATGAAATTGATGCGTTGAGGATGATTATCCTTTTTTGGGCATTGGTTAGAATAATGCTTCCTGAACAAATGAAACATCTGACTTCCTTGTTTTTATATGGCCCTTATTTTCGTTTAAACATACCTTTAAAAGGTTTTTGTGGCCAATTTTTCCGTTTGATTTTTGGCTGGAATTTTCGTTTCCAGACTTTCTTTGGTTTTGAATATTTCTATGATGCACGTTGTGTAGGTTTACATACACATAGCTCAGTCTGTTGTTTTCTATTTCTAATTAGCTATCCAAAATTATCTTCAGGACACATTTGTAAACATAAGTCTTTACCTATTTGTTTAGCTAAGGATCCTACTAATTTTTGTGTTTTTTGCTGGACACACAGATCCCTTGTGACTTTTTCAAGGAATTGGCGGATGGCACTAAAACTCATTTCCTCGAGATCCTTTTCTTCATGTTGAAGTTGGGCTCGATAATAACTAGCAAAAGGCGTTGGAAGACATCCTAACAGATGTTCTTTTGCACCTACGTCATGTATGAGTTTTCCATAATAATACCATTCTTCCATGATGTCAAGGAATGGAGGCATGTCCTGAATCTTATGTAATCTTGAATTATAAAACAACGTCCTATATGCATTATCCCTATCAGCTTTATTTCTTAACAATTCTTTCGTAATAGCATTTAAGAAAATAACATGTGGATTGTTTAATAATTTTTTACGTACGGGAGCTTCTATGAAATTCCACCAACGTTTTAACATACCGAGGAGAGCAAAGAGTTGCCACCATTCCGAGGAGAGCAAGATGGAGAAGTAGGAAGCAAGAAAGGGCCTTAGTTAGAGGGAACCTTCAGGCATGGGTAACATGTCTTTCCAGTTCCATAACCAGTGCTTGTAGCCCATATTGCTTTATTATGTCTAAGAGGTGTGCTTTGAATTCTCACTTTTTTTTTGCATGAAAACCACACCATGCAAAGACTTATTTTTATTCACTCGGCTTCCTGATTTTTGAACAATGTCAGAATGGTGGAAAACCCAAGAAAAAGCATCCAAGCACCCAAGAGAATGGCCAACACAAATGCATTAAATCCCCTTGAAGTCACACCCTTTTCATTATTTGAGTCTTTCCTTGTTTTGAAAAATACCCAGCCACCAATTCATTAAAAGTTTACTTAGAAGAAGAGGAACTGTATAGTTCCAAGCCAAAGGAGACCATAGAGTTGTATGGATGAGTGGACAACGTGGACTCATTGCCTGTTTTACTAAAAGAACCATACCTTAATATCAGCATCATAATTCAAAGGTAAAAACCAAACATTAGCAATTAATATGATATAATTTAATCCACCATCATGAGCACTTATTAGATGATGAATAAAAGTAAATCAAGCAAACAAAGAAACAGTAAAAACATGAACGATGGTGTAAAACAAAAATAAGAAAAGTTGAACAAAACAAAAATGTGTAAAACATAAAACACCATAAATTTCAGGACTCATGATTCAGCAGAGTCTCGAAATTTGGGCAAGGATCTCTGTGAGCATGGTGTCACGTTGAACCGTGCAGACAATATGGCACCCTGGAAGTCCTAATGCCTACAAAGCTGCTTCCGGGCCTACCCGCCATCCTCTATAGCATAGTCAATGTAGCACCCAGCCATGAGGCTAGTTTGCATGAAAAAGGCACTAGGGGTAGACCGTACAGTTCGGCAAATTTTCTATCTCTTGGGCTAACAGGCTTGCTACACCCTTTAGCTTGCCCAACTTAACACTTGATCCAACTAACGATCTACCTAGGGACCATGCTAGGAGTTGCCGAAAGTGTTTATGATGAGCAAAACAGGTTTGCTCTGCTGCCACACCAGGACATGACCGATATTCTGTGACAAAATGTTTGCAAAGTAAGCCAGAATTTGAGCCAAATCTAGGTGCTACGCTACGCAGTGTAGCGCAGCGTAGCACAGCATAGTAGGATCAAAACGAGCAAAGGTCCCCTGCCAAGTGGTTCCTAGCAAAGGGATTGCACTTGGCCACATTCAGACCTCTAAGACTGTCTATCCCACTTTGCCCCTCGGGCCCTAACCAGAATTGCTCAACAAACTATTGCAAATCGAACAGGAATTCATGTCACATTGGCTGCTACGCTATGATACACTACGCACCGTAGCACAGCGTAGCAAAGATACACAGCACAAAAGTGTTCCAAGGATGAACTCTGTAGGTCCTAGGACCTTTCAACATGAATGACAGGGTTGCAGTTGCTTACCTGGCCAGGCCTCAAATAGGTATTTTTCAGCTTTCGGGCAAGGTTACTCTCAGATTGACGGCTACACTATGCTATGTTACGTAGCATAGCACAACGTAGCATGCGAGTGTTTACGCTACATCCATACGCCATACGCTAGGCAGTGTAAGTAGCGTAACACTTGCGTGAAAGCCTCAGAGCATCTTCGGTTAGCCCTAGAGCTTGTTGGTAATGGTCACTCCCATCCTAGCATTTCTTCAATGGACAGAATCAGCAAGTTTGCTTTGTTTTGCACCCCCTTGATTATCCCCAAAGTTGTCCCTAGTAGGGAAGACATAGTCGTGGAGCACAAGCTCCATTTTGCATTCATGTTGGCATTCTTTATAACAAACATGGTAGTTCACTAGATTTTGGCACATGTAGCTTAAATGATATGGTCACAGTACAGGAAGTGTCATGTTTAGCATCACATTGCAGCGTAGCACACCAGCGTGACACTGCAGCAGATCATTACATAGCAGCATGGCATAATCACGTTTACACTCTGTGGAACCCAGGACACATGGCATCCAAACCACATTTCTCTCCCACTTCTGGCTCTATAAATACCCCAACGAACAACATTCAAAGGGTTGGCTTTTGGAATCATCTTTCCTGTAGTTGGCTTCTGGCATTCTTGGCTTTTGGACTTGCCTTTCTTGTGATTAGCATTTTGGCATTTTGGCTTTTTGGCAATTAGCTTTGGCAAAGAGACTAGCAAGCAGAGGGTTGAAAAATAGTAAACCCCAATAGCAGCACTTTCCAAATCTCTCCTAGCCCAACGAACACCAGCTCACTGGTTCCTATAAGCAAGCTGTTGGCAGTAGTTCAAGGAGCCGTGACCATACTGCTTCGCTGTAAGCTGTGCCAATCCACATTGCACATCAGTTGTACACCTTCTCTAGCCAAAGAAAGATCAAATCCCCCTATCTTAGGATGGTGCATTTTCTCACTCAAGTCTATTTCATTTCGTTTTGCTGTTATCATATTTTGCATTATCCTCTATCAGTTTATGTTTGTCACTCATCACTCAAGTTATACCTAACATCTTTAAAAGAAACATTTACGAAAGATTATTGTACACCGATTAAGTCCCTGTCTGATCAACCAGACCATTTAGGGCACCCCATTTTCGTTTTTCTCCAGCACGGGCCTCGTGTGGATTTGGGGTTAAGCTGTATGCCCTGTAACCTCTTGCTGTTCTAACCACCAACATTTTCGGTCACTACAGTTTTTTGGCACTAGAAGGAGGGCCTCTTTGTGCCCCGTTCTTGCTTCATGGGCAATCTTGCATGCTCTATATAGCGTAGACCTAACAGCCTTGTGGTTGTCTACCCACCGGGTGGTGCAGATTGGTTGCAACGATGGTTCCTCAGGAACCCTGCAAGATGAAAGCCTCCAACTGCATACTATATCGCATTCACTTTGTTGACTACGCTATGCTACCTGCTTTTGACACTCCTCAACATACCCTGTTTCAGCCTTTCTCTTCTCTACAATTTTTTCTTTTACAATAGAAAATGATTTCCGCGACTCCTGCAGTTCCCACCTCAAACCTAGAGGTTCCCTACTCTGTCCAACATGTGACAAGTCCCAAGTGACTGCCCAGCCTAGTGCTGGTACAACGATAGTCCCTTAGGCTATGACACCTATCACCTGAGCATTTGGCATAAGATGCAGAGCGTTACGATTTCCTCTATGCAAAAGTCCAAGCGAATCTACCCTTGGACCGCCAAGAACTCCAAGATAAACGTAACTTCGAGTTCCTCCATTGGAACGAAAAGGAGTTCATCCCTGCTCCTGATGTCACCATCTTGCTAATTGAAGCATATCAATGGGTGTTAAACCAAGTAATGCGAGTAAGTAGGTCTAGGGAATGAGACATAACGTCCCACTATGATGAAGCGTTTTAGGATGGGTAGGAAGACTTGGACTCCCACTACGAAGGTGGTGGCCAGTTCTACACCATGGCTACCCCTTCCATTGCTATCTTTCGGACAATCCTATTCTTCTCTTCCACTCCCTTTGTTGTCACCCCAACCCTGCCACAGCTCACACCCTATTCAGTAATGGGCAGCCATCCCATGTTTTCAACCTATCAACAGGCTCTTCAACTTCGTTTCCAATCATGCTCCATTCCCAATCTGTTCCGACATCGTACCCAACATCAATCATAGCTACGTTGCCATACGTGCACACTTTTCCTACATCACAACTGCACGTGAGTTCTGCTCCTGTTCCGTCATCTGCACCCATCCCACCACTAGTAGTAGACCCACTCTCAATTGCGTGGTGGATGCCAGCCACTTCTCTACCTATTACGCAACCCTCTCAGATGTCACAATATGTGCAACCCCAAGTGTACTAGCTTCCGCACGTAGTACAACCAAACATAGGGCTATGGGCTGCCCCGTCGACTGAGCAAGTAGCCAACCCCATGGCACCACCAATGGTCGCCACCCCAATAGCACCACCCACTGGATGGTGGACTGCCCAAGCAGCACTACTCACTGAAGTGGCCCTGACGATGCCTCCCATGGGACAGCCACCACCCTAACAGCATCACCCATGATGGCTGCTTAGGTAGCTCACAACCATCTGCAACGTTCCCAGGTCTAGATCAAGGCTTCCAATTTATCCAAACCCTCACTAAATAAATCAAACGGCTTAAGGCTGCCAGTTCTGAAAACATGCAGGTCATGGACTTCTACCATGATGACCCAATCAGTCCTATTGTTCCTATGCTTACGTTGCGCCCTGGTATGCCACTCCCCTAATTTACAAAATACAATGGGGAGGGTGATCCCAATGTGTATTTGGTGACCTTCAGGTTTGAATCTCTATTGCTACAACCATGGCCTCACACCATCATCCACAACTTTGCCATGTCCCTAATAGGCAAAGCTCTGGACAGGTACCGTGCGCTTCCATGTGCCTCCATCTCAACCTTAGAGGAGCTGCTAAGTTAGTTCGTGACCCACTTCAAGTACAACTTGAAACCAGAGATCACACTAGACAAGATCATGAGCGTCAAGCAAGACCTGCTAGAATCTGTGTAGAGATTCATACAGCGGTGGGGTGCAACCTTGAATGAGATACGCGAGCTGATTGCTTAGGCCCACTTGTTGGCCATCTTTAAGGGGGCAATAAATAACTTCATTAAGTCTAAACTCTACTACCTTGCCCCACATTCCCTCAGCCAAGCCTTTGCTCAAACAAAGAACATCCAAGACACAACGGAGGCTAGTAGAGACCCTGCCTACATGGCCTACAAGAATGCACACACCAAGAAGGACAAAGAAAAGGGCAAGGCCGTGACAACTACAGTGGCCGCCATAGCCAACGAGGCTAAGCCTAACAACAACAACAACAAAAAGGTTGCCATAGCACCCAACGCACCTGCTAACGCCTCACCTAGCTCCAGTAACATAGGACAGTCCTCAACGCCAACACCTGCAATGCCAACCTAGCCAAGGCCCAACTTTAAGTGTAAAGATCGCTCCAAGTATACCCCCTTACCCATTAAGCCTTCAAAACTCTTGAAGCAACTGTTGGAAGCTGGGTGTCTACAACATAAACAGATGTCGGAAGAAGCTATCAAGCACCACTAAAGGTACTGTGAAGTTCTGTGGAATCCCTCCTTGGCTATGCCCAATGAACCTTCAATGCCTAAGAATTTCAGGCTAGAACATTTCTGTGACTATCACCAGTTGTGTGGTCATGATATGGACCATTGCATAGCATTGAAAGATGATATACAACGCATGATAGATTAGGGAAAATTGGTCTTGGATGAGAGCAATCTCGTCTGCCCTGAAAACCAATCAATGCATGTTTACAAATACCCACTGAACGCTAACAATGCGGGGTACACCATCAACGTCATTGGCATTGACAACAATCCAGAACCACCACAGCAACCATTCGTTGTTCACATGCCTCCTCGCAGCACAGAAATGCCCACAACTAAGCCACAGGCCCTATTTGTCCTTAAAGTTCCTTGTCAGACATCCCCTACACCCTTCATGCTTAGAGTTACACCGCCGCTCGTGCTAACACAACAGGCACCATTTGTCATTAAGATGCCAAAACATCCAAGCTCCTCTACCACCCAAAGCCAAGCAACAAAAACCGCACCATAGCCTCCTCGTCCAAAAAAGCGTGAAGAGCATTTGACAAATAAGATGGCTAGGGAACGCACTACACTAGGTCCCCCTAAGCCTACCTCCTTGTCGGCAATCCCCATGACCGCTTCATCATCAGCTGTTGATGGTAGCGTACATACATAATCGATACCTGTGGAGCCAAAAAATCTTGTCAGCCAATCTAAAACCACTCCCGCTCGGGAGATTCATCTTCTAGGACGTATAGAAGAGGAGAAGGCCAGTAAATAACAAGACAGTGAGCAAGACTTTCTCAACGTCATTACACAAGTCAAACAGGCCCTAAAGCAGAAAAACACAACTTTAAGCCTATATGACTTGATAATAACTTCCATGGTGCATCGTGAGGCCATGGTTTGCATGTTAGCGTCCATCTCGATTGATGAAAACATGCCGACTGAAGAGAAAGCAATCCACGTTGTCATGCTTTCCTCTATGGCCAAAGAACCATGACCAGCGCACTTGACATTTCACGATAAGTCCATCAAGGATAACCCCAAAAAGGGTTAGGTGACAACAGCACCCATGTTCATCACAATTCAGGTCGGCCAGTACAAGATCCGAAGAGTACACGTTGATGACGAGGCTGCTACTAATGTCATTCTATTTCCCATAGTGGACAAATTGGGCTTGGTCAATCAAATCACGCCCATAACAACTTCTTGCCTGAAATCATTCAATGGAGCATGCGTAGTGGTAAAGGAAACTATCCACATTAACTTTGTGGTAGGGGACCAGTTCCCCACAAGTGTGGTGTTCATTGTGGTGAAAGAAATCCCCAGGTTCAACCTGATCTTGGGGAGGTCATGGTTAGCCCAATTAAGGGCTATCTCTTCACCGATACATCAAGAGATCCACTTACCCTACGCGGGTAGGGAAGTGGTGATCTACGGTGACGAAGTGGTTGCCCAAGCCATAAACAACGTTGACTTGGAGTAGGGTTCGGAGATAGTAATCTCTGAGAACAAAGTGTCTGCTCATACTGAAACATGTTGCTTGACTGATGAGTCGGCCAAAAACATTGACTCAAATAAAGAAACTACATGGGTCGAGTTGCCCTTTCAAACCATAGGCAACGACATAGACAAATACCAATACAAGGCCTCTCAACCATATGCCTCGCCTAACCCACACTGCGGTAGAAAGTAGTTGCATGAATGAAACCTATTTTTACATCACTTTAGTGAATTGGTATACGTTCTATTGTATGATTTACATTTAGCATTAAATTTTTTATTCGCAGGACTTACATTTTTACATTTGGCCGGTTGCTTGCATTGTTACATTCTTTACATTGAGCTTGCTGATTGCATAAGTCATATTTTCACATTAAGTTTGTTGATTGCATAATTTACATTTTCACATTAAATTTCTTGTTTGCACCATTTACATTTTTTATATTAAAGTTTACTGTTTGGACAATTCACCTCTTGCGATTGCATTACACTTGTCACTGATACCTTACATGTGGCCCGAAATGGTCTTAAACTATTGCGTGGCCTGAAATGGCCTTAAACTATTGCATAGCCTGAAATGGCCTAAAACTAACAACGGCCCGGAATGACCTTGAACTACCATCGTGGCCTGAAATGGCCTAAAACTAGCAACTTTACTTCCCCAAAAACAAAGAAAACAAAAATAAATAAATAAATATCATTAAGCAATGGCTTGAAATGACCTTAAACTATTGTCGCATCCCAAAATGGCCTACAACTAAAACAAGAGGCCCTCAAGGGGCCCAAACACATAAAATAATAATAAATAACAGATTAACCAAAAATAATAATTATTTCACACTAGGCTTTGCATTCAATTTCAATCCCTACAATAATGATCACAAAAAATTAAATTTCTGCCATGCTACAAATCTTCGTTAGCATCACCATTTCTTATTCCACTGGGTCCTGCGCCTTCATTTAGATCCTGCATAAGACAAAAAGTAAAATAATAAGTCAAACTACAACAAGGCTCGCATATAATAAACTATCACACAATAAATAATGACTAACCCAAGATGGCCCCACGTCCATTTCGGAGGGTATTTTATCCATTTCAGCCACTAGACGTTGTAGGATCTCCTCCTCGGTGAGGTTGGCCCAATTCTCTTCTCCTAGATCAACGCTAGCCACAACTTTTCCTTTCTCCAAAGCTATCCATCAGGATGGCCTTGGACAAAAGGTGGCGGTGGTGGTCTCCCAGGAAGGTAAGGTCATTTCCCTTTTAGGAGACTCATTGGCCACCACCTGTTGCATGAACTTTTCGTAGGCCCTAGAAGTGTCAATGACATCAAGGAATAGCTTATGGGTATGCAACTCAACAGAAGCATCTCGGTATTTTGTACAATAGGCAGCACATTCCATTTTATACATATGCTTATGGTTCTTTTGTGCCTGTACCCATTCATACACCTTTGCGCTATAATCCTTCCAGTCTTGGTTCTTCTAGGCCAAAAGGTCCATATGCATGCGTTGTTCTATGATCTCATGCATGTCCTCATTTTTACTCCATATGACTGTCTAGTATCTCACATAGTCAATCACAGCTGTATGCCAACTACCATTGCAAGAGTTATGGGCCAACAAAAATTTATTCCTAGATCGAAGGTCCTCCAACTCTACGGTTTGGTTGGCCTTCTCTTTCTCAAGTTTCTGTACCCTCTTCCAGAGGTCCTCATTAACACACCTACACTCCCACAAGGAGCGCATCGAGTACAATGCACATTTACATGTTTCCTCGTATATATGATGAGGCATCTCGGCTACCTCTGGAGCATCAACCTCGACTGCTTGACGGGGGTCCCACTTGAGACAAGAAGCTATCGATCACACACAGGAAAATGTTAGTCATAATGCCATAGCAAAAATGCAACAACTTAGGGAGTTTAACGTAGTAATTTCGACATATCTATCTCAAGATCGATCTACCTTAGGCAATAAATCATGTCATCAACCACCCCCTCCATAAAGGTGAATTTATCGAGGATCTCAGTCCATGGTCACAAGCAAATCATGGAAGAAGAGTCAGGGGAATTAATAGTGGTGTTTGCTGCACAATAAAACATGTTAACAATGATGGAGAGGATAGCAACGAAGTTGATGAACAACATAAATGACAGTGCAAAGCTCCTACCCAATAAACCCTTAGGGGTGATAGTGGAGGGGTTGCCCATCGAGACACTATCAAGCAAGCGGTCAAACTCACCACCATCAAATTGAAGCCCTTCCCCCTCTAGCTGACTTAGTAGCGTAGCAGCATCTTCAACTGACATATGCCCCTCAGGTACTAGGGCACACTCTGTGAAAGGATCATCAACAGCAGGGGCCTCTTCCTTGACGACGAGGGCTTCCTCCTCTACCTCTAGAGCCTCTTCTTCCTCTACAATAGGTGCCCCAGCTTCAGGGGCCAAAAACTCTTCTTCTTCTTCTTCTGATAAACACGTTCAAAATAAGCAAGATACTTCAACACGAAATGGGCGCTATGTTGTGCTACGCTACACAACATAGCACAACGTAGCAACTGCTACACTAATCAAATAGTTAAGCACACTTACCAACTATGGGTTGCATCTTGCGAACCTTGATTTGTAACTTCCTCCCTCTTTCTTTAGTAGTACGGGGAGGTTCCTCCGCTAGACGAGACTTTTTCCGTTGCAACCTGGTTTTTACCGTCTCAGTGATGAGACGTTCCCCCCTTAACACATTGCCTGTGTTGATCGAAGGTGCCTCTCTAACGTTGTCCCAGGCACGAAAGGGTCATGCCACCTGATCCCTCGTAGTTATCGAAAGAGATTCCTCAATAGCTTCTGGGGGTCTTGGGATCGGGTGGTGTGGAACACCTAGCAAATCCATGGCTTAGATATTTGGTTACGATCCTGCTGTACCCAGGTGTCATTTTCATGGACCACCAAAAATTCTATGAACCGTGGCAAGCAAGCTATGAAGAAGGCGTAGTGAACGTTGAAACGTGCGTCAAGCTTCTCACAAAGGTTAACCACTTTAGCATGCAAGCCTTCAGAAAGGTACTTGGCCCAGTTATAACGGGTCCCTTCCTCCATGACCTCCCTCATGATCCAAGCCTACTCTACTTTAAGGATCTTCCCTTGGGAGAGTAGCTTGGGGAAGACATGGGCCCGGAAGACAGGGTAAACCGTTTGGGCCACCACTAGCTTGACCTTATGGATATAAATCCCCTTTCGATCCTTGCTTATCCCCAGCCATTCCTCTATGTCCCCCTGGTGGTTGACATCCTTGATGGTCTTTTCTCCTACAGGGAGACCATTAGAGGGAATGCTGAAAAGATCCACAAAAATTTTGTCATTGATTTCAAACACCACCTGCACATTGTGAACCCATGTGCAAAAGCGGTCAGCCTTTTTGGAAAAGGAATTAGCTAGGGAAAGCATCTTTACAGTTGGGACACTTGGATTTACTGCCAGGAAGAAATCCATGAGCCCAGCCTCCTAAATGTTGTGAACAAGGATGGTTGGAACCCCATTGCAAAGCCAACGCTGAGTCTCCTCCACCTCCCCATACTTGAAGAAGAGGTTGGTTTCATCATGTCCAGAGGTAATCATAGTAACCTCTTGGGATTGGCTTGCTACTACAATGATCAACAACAAAATTAGCAAAAGAAGAAGCAAAGGCAACATCAATCACTTGAACACACACACAAAAATTCATAACTTAACGTACCAGGTTTGAATGGCATGGGGAATGGTGGAATTTCCACCAAAATGTCTTCTACAGTAAGCGGTCGGTGATTGTTCCATTCCCTATCCAACCAGCCATGCTCCTTACACTTCAAATAGAACTTGGCATACTTCGTTGGTTAGGTTCTAAAATCAAGCCCAAGTTGTCCTACGATACGAGCATGCATGTTCCTGGTAAAGCAAAACTCTTGCAAAGTCGTTTGGGCCGATGCCAATGTATCCGTGTTACCGTGAAGAACATCCTTGTCGATCATAAACCTGGTAACATGCAAAGTACAATAAGTGTTTTTGACCATGCAAAAGAAATAATACAACATGCTTGAAACATCTTCATAGGACTCACCTGTCAGCACAATAAACGATCCTAGGTGGGTTTTGGAAGAGGGTGCCCATGTGATGAGCAACAATCAATGTGTTGTATTTGTGGTAGCATTTGAATTCGGGCATGTCCCAAATCCAACTCAAGCATCTTGGGCCCCTCGGGCGTTAACTTGAGCCTTCTGCCCCTTCGCCCTCAATCAACTTGTTAGCCATGAACATCAAGATGCCCCGGTTTTTCCCAGGCAACAACATTTCAACAAGCACAGCGGCTGTTTCGGCCAACAAGTGTGACCATACTATCACACTAAAGTGGCGAAGGAGGAAATTTAACTCCCGAGGACCCTCCCAAAATCAGACTGCCTAATGCCCCACCTGTGCATGGGGAGGAGGGACATTGGCCATGGGATTACTTAGGCAGCACAAGACGCTTCCACTTTTAGCACAATCAGGACGGGTTTCCACATGACCCTACATGACAAGGCACAAAATGTTACCACTGTGTTAAAGTGATGATTATTGATGTAGCGTAGCGTGACTCTTTGTTTATAAATTTTCCCTCAAGCATGAAACAGTAAGTCCCCAGAACAATAAAACAGAACTGAGTGTTGTATGCAGCGTAGTAAGGTGTTACAGGTAGCATAGCGTGGCAAGAACACCCTGCACAATGTAGCGGCTACACCCTGCATCACGTAGCGTGATAGACATGTCTTGTACAGCATAGCATAGTAGCCACACTCTACACAACAGTAATGGCTGCGTTACACACAACGTAGCAAGACAATTGCACACCATGCAGCATAGCAAAGTGACAAGTACAACAGATGAAACAATACAACAAATGTAACAATACAACAACTAGAACAAGCATCACATGTAATTAGCATGGCAATGCGAAAAGAAGAGCACTGTAAAAAGCATTATAGCATAGCAAACTTAGCAGCGTAGCAAATTTAGCAACGTAGCAGCATAGCAAATCTAATAGCATAGCAGCGTTGCAAGTCTAAGGACATAGCAGTGTGATAGGCCTATCAGCGTGGCAGCGTAACAGGCTTGCCAACATAGAAGCGTAGTGTAACAGGAACTAAAAAGTAACACAGTTTAATAGTCACGATGTCCAGAACAACATAGCTTAGGAAAAATACACACAGCATTCCCATTGTCTCGACCCTACCCCACCGCATGAAACATAGTCAGGTAAAACACATATACAATAAACTCCCCTTTACTCATGCTACACTATGCCAGGCATGTGCTACGTTGCCCTGAAACGTCGCAAGCAAAAAATCGTGTCTAAGAGCGGTATGCTACACTGAGCGAGCATTACACCACCCAAAACTGCTCAAACCCCCCATGTAATGCTGCATCGGCCATCAACGATATTGGTCGGGATAGTGCTGCACACTAGTCGTAGCATAGCAACTGCAACGGCCACAGCGGCCAAGGCAATAGCAACAGTTATAGGGTGGCAATATTGACAACCGTGTCAACCAAGACATGGTGTTCACAGTGACAATCCCACTCAACACTTTACATAAAGCAAACAAGGGTAGCGTAACACTTACTGAGTGGATGGACCCTCCGGCCTTTTCTTAATGCGTGCCTTGGAGAGGCGTCCCAGGGTGTGCTTCACTTCGTCCACCTTGGCAAGCTCCTAATGTCTGCTCTTGCTTTTATGCACCATTGCCTTGCTCACAAATCTGTTGTATCAACTGCTACGCTACGCCTATTAGGCTCTCTCTTAACTCGATTGCGCTACACTTTGGGTGTTGGCTCTGATAATGAAAACGACAAGTTTACCAGGGGGTAATCCCCTATTTATAGCCAACGTGGTAAAAAAACTGTCACTTTCATGTCCCGAATAACGCGAACACCCCTATCGTGTAGCACTACTGTGGCGTAGCATGTCCCCGCTGCAACGTAACAAGTGGGTCCACCAAAATTTTCACTTCATCTTTACAAATTTTGCATGGTTACAATCCACAAAGACCTTAAACTAGTAATGTTAACTTATCATGTAGCCCAGTTGCGGTTTGCCATGACCTTAAATTGGCAATTTTAGCATTCATTTTACATTTTAGACCCAGTGACGATCCGCTACAACCTTAAACTGGCAACTTTAACTCATAATGTTACATGGTTACAATCTGCTAAGACCTTAAACTGGCAACTTTAATTTACAGATTTTGCATAGTGGCAATCTGCTAAGACCTTAAACTGGCAACTATCTTATGTTGCATCATTGCTTTACATATATTCATTACATGTTGTTGTTTCAAATAGGTATCACTTGACTTGGTCTATTTGTTTATTGTGGCAGGTTCAACTAAAAATGGCTATGCATGGTGAGCTTTGTTCGCCTTTGACCTTGACAGGTCCCTACGGTAGATTTACAAGATGCTTGAATCTACGATTGGTAGACTTTGAATTATCCTCTTGTGACATTCACGTAGCGTCCTTAGAAGCACCCCTCGATTGGCCCGAACATCTAGTTCAAGCTTTAGACCTAGAGGTCAAAGATGTAACTGAGGACCCCCCTTATTGAAATCCCTGTAACTACCACTAGAGGTGAAGCAAAAACCCTGAAAGTTAGCTTCCTGTTACATCCACAGGTACGTCAAAACATCTCGAAAGTTCTCAATGACAATATTAAAGTGTTTGCATGGTCATATGATGACATGCCGAGCTTGGACCTGCACCTCATATAACACAACATTATCCTACATCCATGTGTCAAGGCAGTTAAGAAAAAGACTCACAAAATCAAACCGGAGATTACACTAGTTGTACGTGATGAAATCACCAAGCTTTATCAAGCTAGTTTCATTAGGATAGTCGATTACCCAGAATGGGTATCAAACATCATTGTAGTTCTTAAGAAAACAGGAGGTATACGAATTTGTATAGACTTTCGAGACCTGAACAAAGCAACGATTAAGGATGAATTCCCATTGCCAAGTATCGATCAACTTATCGACACTACAGCTGGTCATGCCTTACTGTCCTTCATGGATGGATTTTCAGGCTATAACCAGATTCACATCAACCTAGAGCACCAGTTGGCAACTACTTTTATGACCCCTTGGGGGACTTTTTGCTACAGAATGATGCCCTTTGGGCTAAGAAACGCTGGAGCAATGTATCAATGAGCAATGACATACATCTTCAGTGATTACCTCTTAGAAAGGCTAAATGACTACGTTGATGACATAGCAATTAAGTCTAAGGAGGCTACTAAACACCCCAACGATTTAAATGTAGTCCTCCAACGTTGTCATAGGCATGACCTCTACCTCAACCCCAAAAAATGCGTTTTCAGAGTAAAACCTGAATGCATGCTAGGCTTTGTAGTGTCGGAAATGGGGATACGTGTAGACCCCAATAAAGTTAAAGCTATCATTAGCTTAACACCACCTACAAACCTTAAAGAGTTGCATGGGTTGTAAGGCAGGGTACAATTCATAAGAAGGTTCATCGCTAGGCTAACCGACAAACGACACCTGATGCAACACCTTCTTAAGAAGGGAGTCAACTTCGAGTGGATAGATCAATGTCAGGAAGCCTTTGATAACCTAAAGAAAGAGCTTTTGCATCTTCCAACTATTTATCCACCACAAAGGGATAGGCCTTTCTACATCTATCTTACCACCTCAGACACATCTATTGCCACACTACTATGTCAAAAAAGAAATGATGGATTTGAAATCCTGGTCTACTACTTAAGCCATGCATTGATAGCTTACGAGGCAAAGTACAAAGAAGTGGAGAAAATTTGTCTTGCCTTAGTGTTTTCGCTCAAAAAATGGAGACATTACTTGTTGCGCAGTAAAGTTAACATCATATGCCAAAGCAACATACTTCAGGCTATCACAACTAACTTATACGAGAGTAGTAGAATAGCCCGATGGAAAGCCATAATGGCAAAATTCAATTTACATTATGTGGCACAAACAGCTACAAAGGGTCAAGAAATAGCTACACAGCTTACAACTTCACCCGTTAACAACCAAGCAATAATAGAGCCCGAGTTTTCAGATGAGCATGTCAACAGCATAAGTCCTATGCCAACGGATTTCAAGGCTAGTTTACATTTTGATGGCGGTTCCACTACACAAGGTGGTAGCGCCACCACAGTTATTACATTTCCCTTTAGGGAAATTCGACCCTTCGCATATCATTTTGCATTCCTTTACATGAACAATGTAGCTGAGTAAGAAGGACTCCTTAGGGGCCTTCTAGCAGCTCAAGAGCTGAAGATCCAACATTTGGCAATCCGGGGCGACTCGCAACTAGTTATCAACCAGATCACCAAAGTTTATGCTTGCAAAGCTTCACATTTTCAACCTTATTACGATCTATCCAAGAGCTTACTAAAGCAGTTCACAACATTAGACATTCAACATGTGCCTTGTAACGAGAACACTCTAGCTGATGTGCTAGCCATGTTAGCATTAAACGTGCCATCACAACTGTTCGCTACCTTGCCCACTACGGTAATAGAATGCACAGATCCTATTACTCAAGCGGCACACATTGCATCCGTAAGTGCAATAAATACCTAAGAGTGATACGCCAACATTAAAGCATACCTCCAACATGGCGAGCCCTCGCACGGCTCAACATCTACTCAAAAGGACGCAATACGAAAGCGAACACGGCAATATTTCCTCGTAGGAGTTAATACCTTATGAAAATGCTCCTTTGATGGGATATTGCTAGCCTACTTTAGTGGGGAACAAGCACAAAAGATTGTTGACCAAGTCCATGAGGAACTATGTGGGGGACACATAGCCCCTAGGGCTATGGCGGCAAAAATCAAATGATTAGGTTACTGTTGGCCTTGCATAGAACGTGATTGCCTTGCCAAAGTTAAAACATGTGATGTATGTCAACACCATGCAAACCTCATACATGTGTCACCTACTGAATTACATCCTACATAGATCACGTGGCCTTTCCAACGTTGGGGACTAGATATCATAGTACCCATCACACCTAAGTCTTCCACAGGACATAGCTTCATTATCACTACAACTAAATACTTCACAAAGTGGGTAGAAGCTATCTCCCTCAGAAAGACCACGTCCTAACAGGTTTGCTACTTTATCCTGGATAACATAGTAACAAGGTTTAGTCTTCCCATGACTATTGTGATGGACAACGGGCCACAATTTAGTAGCACAGAAACCAAAACCTTCTGCGACAACCTTGGCATCAAACATTCTTTTTTATCGCCATACTACCCATAGGGGAATGGTCAAGCAGAGGCAACAAACAAAGCCATCATTAACCTTTTGAAAAATATGCTTAGCAGCAGCAAGAGGTAGTGGCATCAACAAATCCTCTATGTGTTGTGGGCTTACCGTACAACATGCAGGACAGCTACAGGTAAGACTCCCTACAGTCTTGTTTATGCATCTGAAGCGATGTTACCTCTTTAATTGCAGGTTCCATCACTTTGGATGATCCTTTCAAACGTTGTAGATGAGACTCAAAATAACGAGTCAAGGATCATTGACCTTGACTCCATAGAGGAGGAGCGCACACAAACACTTGGTTACATTGAATGGTATCAGGATAAAAAATGGCAAAAGCACCACTGCAACTTACATCAACGATCAATTAAAAAGGGGGACTTAGTCCTCAAGGCTAGTCGTGAGCCAGTTAGCAAATTCTCAGCCAATTGGGAAGGCCCTTTCATAGTCACAAAAGCCTATGAAAATGGGGCATGCAAATTGGTCGACGCAGATGGCAACGAGTTTGCAAATCTCGTCAACCACTTGTACCTCAAGCCATACTACGTTTGACGCAAAGGATTACATCAAATATAAAGCAAAGTAGATAGTCTGCTATGACTATAAACTAGCACAGATAGTCCGCCATGACTATAAACTGGCATAGATAGTCTGCTATGACTATAAACTGGCACAAATAGTCTGCTATGACTATAAACTGGCAGAGAACATTCGCTACGACGTAAAACGGGCATAGCACATCCTTGGGCTGTGACGTAAAACTAGCACCCACAACTTGGTCCGCTATGACCATAAACTGGCCACCCATCATTTGCTACAATGATAAACTAGCACAGTAGTCTGCTAAGACCTTAAACTAGCACATCACGATCTGTTGGGACCTTAAACTAGCACATTTGATAGTCTACCAAGACTTTAAACTGGGTTCATAGTGCAATGCTTTCCAGCGTGCACATGTGACTCTTGTGAATAAGTGAGCGTGCACACCTCCAAGCCTCCTAGACAACATGGGGCGGGATGTTGCAGTTCCAGAATGCAATTCACATTGCTAAAAAAAATCCTTTGGAACACATGCAGCATCACCGCCCCTAGCATCTTGTTAATCTTTCGGAGATGTCGTTCGTTTGACATCTTGCTGACCTTCCGGAGCTATTGCTACCACAGCTAGTCATCCTGGTAGTAGCTCTTACCGTCAGCACCTACTACTAGAGTCCCAGCACTATTGTGGCCCAGCCATAAAGTTTCCATCCTCTAGCCCTCGCCATTGCCCAAGTCCAAAAGGCGTTCAGCTGTTAGGCTTCTCACCTTGTAGCTGGACTGCATGATGTTTGCCTTGGGTGAGGAATCTTGAGCACCTGCATCACCACCGCTCCTAGCCTTTTCAGTGCAAACCTTTTCAGCCTGCTGCTACTAGAACTAGTGCTGGCCTTCCTGCTTTGGACATCGTGCACGTCAGACACAACACTAGCCATATGGGCAATGTCTAGAGCAAGCAGAACTTTGCCCTCACTTCACTTCATGGTTATTTTGCTGGTTTTTTCTCTATTGTGTTTGTAGGATAAAAGCCAAGATGGCGTCGTTCAGGGATGCGTCTCACCACGAGAGCAAGGCACTACACTGCTCTGAAGCACTCGCTCTGATTCACTTAGCTCCTTGAGAGTGCATGCCCTACCCTCCCTCTCAGCCAACTTAACCCCCGTTCCCTATACTTGTAGTTTTTCATATCCCCTTTACAAACTTTTCCAATGCACAAAGCCCTTTCACATGCCCAACTACCAAGTCCATGGTGGACATAACGCAACTCATACCATGGGAAGCCTCTGTAAGCAAGTCAAAGCCCCACATGGATGTAACACAGCTCATCCCGGGGAGGAAACATCTGCTCTGCAGCAACAATAAGGTTGCCTTCATGCGAACATGGGTGTGCAACAAAAAGCACAAAAGAGAAAAATGCTCAAAAAAAAGAGACAAGTGCCTAAAACAAATGGCACAACAATTGTTTCACAATTGCTTCGGCCATAATCAACCATCTCTAAGCACCTTGGTGAGAGGTCAAAGGCTAACAAAGAAAGACACCCATGCACACTGACTCCCTCACAAGCACTCTGACGAGGGATCACACTATGGCAATAATTTTTCAAAGCATCACATTTTACATTCATCTCTTTCCCGAACCTATTTCCTCAAATCTATCCCTTGCCTCCATATCCTACATCGCCCTCCAAGCACTCTCAAACATAGCAAAGCGTCATCCGAGTGGGCACTGAAGAGCAATGTTGGTGTTTTGTTCTTCATGGTGTTTTGTATTCTTTGTCGATGTCTCTTGAGCAAATCCTTCAAACATCAACAAAGAGGAGCCATTGAAACACCATAAATTTCAGGACTCTCATGATTTAGCAGAGTCTCAAATTTTGGGCAAGGATCTCTATGAGTGTGGTGTCACGTTGAACTGTGCAAACAATATGGCACCCCGGAATTCCTAATGCCTACAAAGCCACTTCTGGGCCTGCCTCCCATCCTCTGTAGAACAATCAATGTAGCACCCAGCCATGAGGCCAATTTGCATGAAAAAGGCACTAAGGGTAGACCATACAATCCAGCAAATTTTCTATCTCCCAGGTTGACAGGCTTGCTACACCCTCTAGCTTGCCGAACTTGACACTTGATCAGGCTAACAGTTTACCTAGGGACCATGCTAGGAGTTGTCAAAAGTATTCAGGATGAGCGAAACAATTTGGCAAGTTTTCTAACTATAGGAACCTGCTACACTATGCTACGCTGCATAGGTAGCAAGCCTTGGGAAGACTGATCGGGCACCCAAGATGAAGATTGACAACGACTCAGTCCTCTGAGATATTTACCTCACTTCATCCTTAATGCATGAGCAACATGACGTAGCAAAATGTGGCAAGTTTTGTCAAAAGTCATTTCACTATGAGTGCTACACTGTGCTACGCTACGCAGCGTAGCACAGCGTAGTAGGGATGTACTCTAATAATACTCCTACCCAGATGGCTCTGATGGAGTAAGCATATTTTCCCATGCTTCAACCATCAAACAGGTTTGCTCTGCTACCATGCCAGGACATGACTAACATTCCGTGACAAAATGTTTGCAAAGTAAGCCAGAATTCGAGCCCAAACTAGGTGCTATGCTGTGCTACACTACGTAGCATAGCATAACGTAGTAGGGTCAGAAAGGGCAAAGGTCCCCTACCAAGTGGTTCCTAGCAAAGGGATTGCACTTGGCCACATTCAGACCTCCAAGATTGCCTGTCCCGCTTCACCCCTTAGGCCCTAACCAGAATTGCTCGACAAAGTATTGCAAACCGAACAGGAATTCATGTCACATTGGCTGCTACACTGTGATATGCTATGCAGTGTAGAATAGTGTAGCAAGGACACACAACACAAAAGTGTCCCAAGGATGAACTTTATAGGTCTTAGGACCTTTCAGCATGAAAGACAGGGTTGCAGTTGCTTACCTGGCTAGGCCTCAAACAGGTATTTTTTCAGCTTTCGGGCAAGGTTCCTCTCAGACTAATGGCTACACTACGCTACACTATATAGCGTAGCACAGCGTAGCACAGCATAGCATGTGAGTGTTTACGCTGCGCCCATACGCTAGGCAGCGTAAGTAGCATAACACGCGTGAAAGCCTCAAAGCATCTCCGGTTAGCCCCAAAACTTGTTGGCAATGGTCACTCTCATCTTGGCATTTCTTCAACAAACAGAATCAGCAAGTTTTATTTGTTTTGCATCCCCATGATTATCCCCAAAGTTGTCCCTACACTTGACCCTGCTCACAAGAGTAGGAAAGATGTAGTCTTGGAGCATAGGCTCCATTTTGCATTCATTGTTGGCATTCTTTGTAACAAACATGGCAGTTCACTAGATTTTGGCACATGTAGCTTGAACGGTATGGACACAATACAGGAAGTTTCACGTTCAGCATCACACTGCAGCATAGCACACCAGTGTGACACTATAGCACAGCATTACACAACAGCATGGCATAGTCACATTTGCACTCTATGGAACCCAAGACACGTGGCATCCAAACCATGTTTCTCTCCCACTTCTAGCTCTATAAATACCCTAGCGAACAATGTTCAAAGGGTTGGCTTTTGAAATCATCTTTTCTATAGTTGGCTTCTGGCATTCTTGGCTTTTGGACTTGGCTTTCTTATGATCAACATTTTGGCATTTTGGATTTCTGGCGATTAGCTTTGGCAAAGGGACTGGCAAGCAGAGACTTGAAAAATAGCAAACCCCAGTAGCAGCACTTTTTGAATCTCTCCTAGCCCAATGAACACCAGCTCATTAGTTCCTGTTAGCAAGTTGTTGGCAGTAATTCAAGGAGCCATGACCATACTACTTCATTGTAAGTTGTGCCAATCCACATTGCACATCAGTTGTACACCTTCTCCAGCCAAACAAAGATCAAATCCCCTGATCTTGGGGTGGTGCATTTTCTCACTCAAGCCTGTTTTATTTTGTTTTGCTGTTATCATATTTTGCATTATCCTCTATCAATTTACATTTGTCGCTCATCGCTCAAGTTATACCTAACATCTTTAAAAAAAAGGTTTACAAACGGTTATTGTACACTGATTAAGATCTATCTGATTGACCAGACTATTCAAGGCACCCCGTTTTCGTTTTTCTCCAGCACAACCCTCATGTAGATCCGAGGTTAGGCTATGCGCTCGGTGACTTCTCGCTGTTCCAACCACTGACAATTTTGGTTGCTATAAAACAAAAATTCAAAAAGAACTGAGGGCCTAAAATAGTTAGCATAGGTGGCCATCTCCCCCACGACTAAGTTAGAAGGAGAAGATCCGAGATAGTGAGCAAGGTTGTCCACCAAGAGAAGTAGTATGTGTACTGGCTATCCTAAGCTCATGGAAGGGTTTAGTTTATTGTACGTTGATCAACAATTGCTTGTTTGGGGCTCTCAAGTTTGTATATTGTCATGGCCCCTGAAGCAAAAGTTGCATAAATAATATAAGGTCTTTCCCACAGTGTTTGAAGTTTAGTAAGTTGTAGCACATGTGTGGGATTCCAGTAGAGAACCTTATCTCTTGGTTGATATTTAACTTTCCCAATTCTTAGGTCATAACATTGTTTATTAAATGCCTTGTGCAACCCATTATATGACAGGGCAGCTAGTCAATTTTCATCTAGCAAGTTAAGGGTTACTAGCCATTGTTTCTATGCTAGATCAAGGTCAAGGTTGAGGTCACATGATGGATAGTGTACGGAGGTAGCCAGTATGTCCAAGGCAAGATCGAATATCTTTGACAGTTTTTGGTTGATAGGTAATTCCTTGGATAACTTTGATTTTCTCAGGGTCTACCTCTATCCCTGTGTGTGAGATTTTGTGCCCTAGTATTACGCCCTCTTGAACCATCAAATGACTTTTCTACTAGTTGAGCCTCAAATTAGTTTCTACACATCTTTTTAACACTTGCTCCAACCAGTCCAAGGCTTGATCAAAGTTTGCTCCATAAGTGGAGAAGTCGTCCATAAAGACCTCCACACCATTTCCTATCTGCTATTGGAAGATGCTTAGAACTAGTCGTTGAAATGTTGCAGGGGCATTGGACAAGCCAAATGGCATCTGTTTGTATGCAAATGTTCCCCAAGGAGTAGTGAATGTAGTCTTGGCTTGGTCTTCTAGGGCTATTTGTATTTGATTATATCCACTATATCCATCTAAAAAATTGTAGTAGCGATGCCCTGCGATGGTGTCTAAGACTTGGTCAACAAATGGCAACGGAAAGTGATCTTTAAATGTTGCCATATTCAATAGCCTGAAATCTATGCACACCCTCCATTTGATTCCCTTTTTAGGCACAATAACTAAGGGGCTAACCCATTTCTTATTAGCAATGGGGTATATGAACCTAGCCTTAAGAAACTGTTCGATTTCTTCCTTGACTACTTGCTTCAGCTTTGGGTTCAAATGCCTCTGCAATTGTCTTCAAGGCTTCATGGAGGGGTCGGTGTAAATCCTATGTTAGCATATCCTAGGATCTATTCTAGTTAATTTGGGATATGACCAAGCGAAGGCTTTTGACCATCTATTGATTACCTTCAGTAGTTCTTCTTTCTATTGAGAAGCAAGCTTAGCGTTGATAATTACCGATTTTCGATTTTTAAGGAAGATGTATTCCATACCGATGGGCAATGGTTTCAACTCAAGGGGCTCCTACTTAAATTTCTCAGGGATTTCCAACTTCTCCTAGTTGACATTTTCAAGGTTAAGACTTGGAAGTTGGCGGTGGACTTGCTCTAATGCATCTATGCTATCAATGTAAGAGAAAGTCAAACCCTCAGTTGGTTCCATGCATATGAGTGAACTGCTTTCTTGATCAGATGTCAACCACTGGGTGCCTTCCTATTGTGTGACTACTGCATACAGGCATCTTTGTATGTTGATCACTTGTGCACACTGATTGCATGTAGGTAATGTTAAACTTTGCACAAACCATGACCTCTACATGCAATTACACCCTATGTCACTGTATGTGATGCACAGAACTTTCTTTTTCTCGATCTTTTCGAATGTATTTTCCTTTAAAATTTCTAGGAAAAGATCGTGGATTCCTAGGCATGCATCCATGGTGCTTAGCCATGCTCTTCCCATTATGATTGGGAAGTCCCCCTACCATTATTTACCTGAATCACTAGAAAATCATTTGGGTATGACCATCTACAAATAGTGGTAACAATGTCTTCCACTAGTCCCAATGGGATAGTGATGGACTGGTCAACCAACTCTAGATAGATGTTGCTTTTTTTAATGGAGGTAGGTTCCAGGCCTTGTATATTTCTTGAGAAATCAAGTTGACACCGGAACCTGAATCCAAAAGAGCCTTGCACGACACATTTCCATCGATTTGTAAGTATATCAAAGGACTTCCAGGATCAGAGAATTTCCTTAGAAGGTGGCCAGCTTTGATCCAATTGGTGATAGCATGTGTTAGCATGACCGTATGCGTTGAGTGCGGTGGTTGAGTTGAAGGAGGCTCCGAAGTTTTGATTAATACTGAGGCATTTAAGGAATTAGCTGCTTGTGATTGCAAGGGCTTGGTTGGATTGTTGGTTCTAAAGAAAGGTCTTTTCTTCATGTGGTTGTTGGAACCAATAGTAGGTTAAGAGTTAATAGCCCTCGTGGCATTATGTTGCTGCGGCTGGGTAGGGATTTCACCTTACATCGCAGGAGTAGGTGGTAGTGGAGCTATTGGTGGAAGAGATGTGACCAAATGAGAAGGATGATATTGTTGCAGAATTTCACCCCTAGAAGAGGGAGTCCCATAATACTCGCGAGCTTGGTAGTGAGGTTGAGGAGTGACATGATCAGTAGAGTCACATGGGGAGATTGGCTGCTGCACGTAATATCCATATGGATCAGGTTGTTGGTAAGGATACTGTTGCCTTGGTGGTGGCATTCCCCATGATTGTGGGTGCTACCACTGTTGATATTGCCCAATCAATTATGGTGGAGTTCCACTAGGATAATATGTTAAGGGTTGGTGGAACGACCTTGGGTTACCTTGAGGTTAAGGTAACCTTTGGGATGTTTGCCTTTTGTTTAATCGTGGGTTCAGTGCATACACCCTAGACTCCTGCAGATGCAAGATTATAGGGCAACATCCCTTAGGATGTTCATATTGACATATCTCACATCCACTATCATTGTCTGTTTCCGAATCCATAACCTTTTCAATGATGGCAACTTTGCCCTTACCCTTGCTATGTGCATGTTCAACCTCTTTCTTTTTTCTTTTCTCACTACCTTGCTCTCTAGACTCCTCTACTATTTTAAGAACAGTTTGAAATCTATTGTCTATGGAATCCCACATTTGGTCTACCTTTGCCGAAACTTCTGATGTCATCTTTTGCATAGGCAAAGTTTTCCTATTCACCATCTCTTCGAGTGGTGACTCTTCTTCATCCTCACAAAATCTTACTCCCCTCTTTCGAAGGGAAGGATCTTGGTAATACTTTTCTGCACTATCGCTTTTCCATAGCTCACCTTCCTCCTTAGTAACTTGCTCCAATAGTCTTTGAATTTGATGGGACCTAAACTTGGATAGTCTCTCTTGGGCATAAGTCCTAAGGGTTCTTCTCGTTTGATGCCTAAGCCCATCCACGAGATGACATAGTTGATCCCTTTGCGAATAACCATGGCTAGGACAATGATGTAACAGTGCATAGTATCAGCCCATGACAACATCCAAGGGTTCATGTCCTCCTTGTTTCCAGCCTTGGATTTTCTTTCACAGGTTGGACACTCGGGAGTACATTTGGTACTTATCATTGAACAATTTTAACATGGTACTCCATCTATGAATGGATTCTAGTTCTAAGGATTGGTACCAGCTCTCTACTTCTTTAACTAGTGTCCATGGAAACAACTTACGTTTTTGCCATTCGTTCTCTATGTTTTGTAAGACACACGCATCATGGAATGCTTGTAAGTGATTCTGAGGATCAGCGTTGTATCCTCCTTCAAATTGTGGAATATTGTTCATATCTAATCTCTTGATCCTACTATCTTTTTGATGCCTTGTTGGAATTCTAACAGCCTCAGTTATGTCCAACATACTTCAAGTAGCGAGGAGGGGTTCATCGTGATCATCTCATCCATGGTGTCTATGATGCCTACGTTGTTCCCTACTCTCCCTTCTTCTATGTCATGACTCTCTAGAGTGTCCTTGTCCCCTTTCTTGGTTGTTTCATCTATGACTTCCACTTTGCCTACCTTTATCCCCATAGTCTTTTTCTTTATGATCACGTCCGGATATTAAAGGAGATGATGAAGGTGAAGAAGAAGGAGAACCAACACGATAACGGTGTTTGCTACCTTCTCTTCTATGGTCTTTGCCCCATTCATGATTACAATTAGAATTTCCACCTTTATCATGAGTTCGTGTTCCTTTTTCGGACCCTTTGTGCCTATGGGTATCAGAACCTAGGTTATGAATAGTGGAATAAAGGTCCTGATACACAACCCCTTGGTCAAAGTCAAGGGGAGAAACATCATTGTGTGGGTGACTGCCTAAGGTAGGTTCATTGCCCTCATTTTCGCTTAAGACATGTGGGGCATCCTGGGACCACTTACCCTTCAAAGACTTATGATGTCTCTCTTGTTGCAAGTCTCTTTGACATTGTACTTGTATGGGATGGTATTCTCTCGAGTCATGGTCTTGCACAATGTATTTTGCGTGTAAGTGCAGCATGCCAATTCGTGTGAGAGCACGAAGAAGCATGCTCAGGACTAAATGATTGGGAGGTAACACTATGTTACCTTCTAAGTCTCACTAATGCAGTTGTTCATCTTGATGGAGGATAAAGGTGAAGTCTAGTATATACTCATCAAGATGAATATATACCACTCAAACTTGTTGAGGGACTGGCAGATCAACGTCATGTGTATTACGCCGCTAATTGTTTCCTGTTTTAGACCTATGCGGTGAGGCACTTTTGTATGAAGAAGGAGACATATTTGTCTGTTTAGTGTGCAATGTACTCTTGTTTATTATTTCCTCAATCAACCCTAAGGGTTCATTCTAATGATGTGAATGATTTTCTATGTTCTAGTTAGCGCACAAACAACTAAGTCCCCGGCAATGACACCAATAATGAGCGATGAGGTACCCCTACGCTCAACCATACGAATATAAGCGTTTCACGCACGATCCAGTCGAATTCCAAGGACTAAGTGCCTATGCACCTTTGTGGAACAAGGACAGGTTGGTTGATCGTTGTCTTCCCAAACTTACTTGTATGTCACGATTGTATGGTTAAGTAAGTTTGAGGCATATGATTTTTATAGCTTTTATGTTTTTATGTCTTGCTGCTAATAAGGGAGGAGAGAGAGAGAGATAACTAAGTGACTAATTTAACTTAACTACTGATTAACTAGGCTTTAAACTAATCCTAACACTAGTATTTGTTCTTACTTTCCATACACATCCTGAACTAGCACAACACTATTGGGATTACCAAACGCTGATCGTTACTGGGTTACTAAGTGTTACACGTATGCTCGAAGTGATCGTACTATGTGTGCTAATAACAGAAATGTAAAGTGCATAAAATAAAATAAAATAAATGCAAAAGAAAATAAAATAAAAGAAATGAGTAAGAAAACAAATCTCAAGTGCTGCAAGGATAAATCCAAGAGCTCGTCTTTATTGCCATACACAAGGTGTGCTCAGGTACGCAATGCTCAAATAAAGATCTATCCACACTTAGGCCTCCTGCTAGGGGAACTTGGAAAATACTCTAACTTAACTCCTAAAAGATTTCTAAAAGACTTCCCTTGAAAGAGTTCCTTCCAGGACTTTTTTTCAAGACTTCCTCCCTAAATTGTGCTTCTAGGCACTGTATTTATAGGCTTGGGAGCAACTACTCTAATAATTAGAAAAACTACCACTCTAATTTTAGAGAAATTTCCACTCTAATGTTAGAAAAACTGCCACTCTAATTTTAGAGAAACTTCCACTCTAATTTTAGAGAGAAATTGCTACTCTAATAATTAGAATAAACTACTAGAGTAACTGCTCTCATCAACTGTGTATGGTAGAGACTAGGACCAGATATCCATCATATTAGGCTAAGTTAGATTTACTTTCTTGTAATTAAGTACACTTAGGATTATAAACTATTTTTATTTCATGATGTTTGCTAGGAGCAAAAATGGCCAAACAACATCAGATATCATATACCTCACAGTGAGCTAAACCATACACATAGACTTTACTAGATTCACATGGAAAGACAACGGTCTCAAACTTAACCCAGTTGCTAGCATATTAACATTTCCTTCTTCACAGATTATGATCTGGTCATGTGAGAACACCCGTGACTTGTATGGTTGGGTGTTGAATTGCTTCACTACTCATCAATAGGACCTAGTAAGGAAAACATTTTGAAGTCTTTATGAAATGTGAAAAGAAAAAAAATTACTAGTGATATTGGTTGGGTTGACTCGTGGCAATGAACTACTTGTAGAATCAGAAATTATGCTATATGGTTTGAAAAGCAATTTGCTAAGTATAGGCATCAAGTTGAAGAAGATCTTGCAAAATTTGTAAAGCAAATGTGAAATCTTTTAGACCATAATCATTTTGATTCTAAAACTCAAAAAGCCTTGGCTAAAGATTGTTATTCTAAATAATGTTGGGATACTTTAAGCTAAAAATGCTCTTACTAAATGTCACATGGGTTGGCTAAAGTTTAAAGATAAACATTACATGGAGTTTTGTAAATTTCTAAAAGGAAAGAGTTAAGTACCTAAATTAAAATTACTTTATATAAATGATTCCATCATTAAATATTGTAAGACTATTAACAATTTTTTAGTAAACCAATTTTCTTCTAAAGGTTTTAGCAAGGAATCCTTCTATGCCTCCAGTATGGATATTCCTCATCTTATAACATAAGCGCATTAAAGTATTCTTAAAGAAAAAATCACAACAGAAGAAATTAAAGTTGTGGCCTTTGGTTTAACATATGGTAAAGCTACAGGTTTTGATGGTTTTTTATTGAATTTTTTAAAAAGCCTTACGAATTCTTGAAAAAAAATGTTGTCTCCAAAATGTTAGAAACACTTTTTTGTTTTGAATGTAATCTTATTATTTTGTAGAATTATGTGATTGATAAAATTAAAAAGAAACTTGATAAATATAAAGAAAAAAACTCACCATTGTTAACAAAGTTTTAGTTATTAAGAAAATACTTTAATCAACTCATGTTTATTATTCTAGTTGTTGAGCTCATTTTAAACTCCTTATGATAAAATTAATTGTCTTATGATAAAATTGATCATATTATCCATTGGTTTTTTTGGTCTACTAAGCAACATATAAAAGGTTTTTTTACAGTTACTTAGGATATTTACACTAATAGTGATGAGTGGCAAGGTACCCCTACACTCAACCATACAAAACGAGCATAGCACGCGCGATCCGGTCGAACTCCGCAGACTAAATGCCTAAACGCCCCATGGAACACTTGGGGTTAATTGTTCGTTGTCTTCCCAGACTTACTTGTTGTTGTCACGGTGTATGGTTAAGTAAGTCCGAGGTATATGATTTTTTTGGTATTTTTCGGTTTATCTCCTATGCTAAACGATGAAGGGTTGAGAAACTAAAACTAATTCTAACTACAGCACTAAGTCCTAGTGTAAGCATCCGTTCCCACTTGCCGTACACACCCTGAACTGTGCAACTGTGGCTACCAAATGCTAATCGTTACTGGGATTACCACACGTAACGCACGTGCTCGAAGCGGTCGTACTGAGGCACTTAACTAACCTAAGTGTGACAAGCAGCTGATTCCTTGACTAGCCGTACACATCCGTAGATGCT
>MNCI01029492.1:1943275-1977245 GCA_015680685.1 Gnetum montanum
ATCTAATCGCGATGAGTAGCCGATTCCTTGGCTAGCCGTACACGTTCGTCAACGCTCGTAACCAAGTCGTACTCATGCCGCGTTACTAGGAAAGCAATAAATAACATTAATTAAACCTATCCATGCACTGCAAGGTTTATCCACAAAGCTCGTCTTTATTGCCGTACACAACTTGCGTTCAGGTACAAAGCTGCTCGAATAAAGAACCGTTCACTTGGGGGACTCCTACTGCAGGCACATGGAAAATATTCTATCTCTAGGGTGATCAATCCGCCAAAGCTTCGCTACTTTACGCTTATGATTATGAATGAGGGGAGTGCCACCTCTTATTTATAGATATGGCGGCAGACCGCGATATCGCATACGTGATATCACAGGGGATGCGATATCGCGACGGCCACGATACCGCGTACGCGATATCGCGGCTTATGCATATCGCGTCTCATCAAATAGCAAGAAAGATGAATGATTTAGCCTCATTAATTGTTAGAACTATGATATTTCTCTTGTAGCTAAATGGATTGTAAAATGCATTAATGGAAATGATGTTTGGAAGCTTCTTTTAGGAAACAAACTTATGCAAAGAAAACTTAAGAAATATAACAATTGGTTTTCTAGTAACGTTCTTCATTGTCTTCTTTTTCCTTAAGCTATTTCTATTCATGGTTCTCTAATTCTTAAATACATTTGAAATACATAGTGCAAACTTAGTAAATATTAGAATTATAATTATATTACAGTTTCACAAAATATGCTTAAAAATTAGCCCATGATGGCTTCCTTTTAATGAAGGAGCTTGGACTACTAATGCATCTAAATTGTGTATCACTTAGAGCAAATTTGGTACCACTCTTAATGAGCAACGAAGTAGCCAACACCCAACCATATGAGATATGAGTGTTTATACACAATCCTAGTTGAATTTTATGGATAAGGTAATGTAACTATGCAAGTAATTGGTTAGAGTTCGCGATCGTTGTCTTCCCACATGAGATAGTAAAATCGATGCGTGTGGTTTAAGTCACAGCAAGGCATATGATAATGATGTTGTGTTGGCTATATTTCTCCTATAAAACATGAAGTAAATGATGTTGTATTGCCATAAGGGGTTCATCATTGTGATCAGGTTCGTATGTCGTATTGTAATGGTAACCCCTTCTATGCTCATGCCTCTCTTGATCCTCTCTTCTATCTCTTCATCTTCTAAATCAGAGTACCTTGAATACTGGTTATGATGACCATGAGTTCGCCTTTCTTCCCTATGAGAGTCTCGGTACTTGTGTTATCTTCTGTCAGAGTCCTCTAATGATCACGATGAGGCTGATGAGGTAGCAAGAGAACAATGCTACCTTGTTATCCTTTCATGACTCTTGTATGTTTCTCTGTAAGATTTAGCAAGAACCTTTAGCCTAGAGTCTCACTTGTATCTTGAGTTAATAACATCTTCCTTGTATTTCTCTACTAGAGTAGAATGAAGTTGGGCATTAACAAGCTCTTCTAATCTAATGATAGGTGTTTTTGATGGCTCCTCATGGTTCTAGTGGAGTTGTTCTGAAATGAATTGATCAACATCAAGTTCTTCTATGATAACAAAAGTGTTGGTATGCTTCCCTTTGTTGTGTATATTTTTAATTTCCATGGCAACATCTCTTCTCATTTGCTCCTTTGTGGGTTCATAGGGTTTGGTCATGTGTTGAGTCACATGATACCTTTCCTGGATTTGGTCCAAATGCATTCCCCTTAGAGCAGTTTATAGCATGTTCAGTGCTACATGTTCTAGAGGCAAGATTATGTTACCTTTCATGTCTCTCCACCTCATTTTCTTATCTTAATGGAAGATGAAAGTAAATTCTAAATTGTATGGATCAATGTGAGCATAAGTGATTCGTGTTTGCATTGGCATCCCCCATTCTTCTTCATCAATCATTCTATCACTACTTCTTCCTATCTCCTTGGTAGGTGATGGTTGATCATTATGTGAAGCCATATAATAGTTTTTAGTGGTTTGTGTTAAAAATGTGCTTTACTTATATTTTTTAGGTTTGACTTTGAGTTTTAGATACAACAAACTTTGAAAAATCAATTACTTAGCATAACATTGATGTGTCCCTAGCAATGGTGCCAATGATGAGCGGTAGAGTATCCAACACCCAACCATACTAGATACAAGTGCTCATGCATGATCTCGGTTGAGTTCCGTGGACAAGGCAATGTAACTATGCAAGTAATTGGTTAGAGTTCGTGATTGTTGTCTTCCCACATGAGCTAGTAAAATGGATGCATATGGTTTAACTCATGATGAGGCATATGATAATTATGTTATTTTGGCCATATTTCTCCTAGAAAACATGAAGTAAATGAAAAGTAAAGGTAGTAGTTTCTAAATCTAAGTAATAGTAAACAAAATCTAATTTAGCCTGTGCGATGAGTAGCCAGTCCTAACCTTCTATTCACACTTGGACTTCGTATAACTACTACTGGGATTACCAAGTACTAGGGATTACTAAGTACCACACTATTGGGCATACCAAGTGATAGTACTATTGGGTTACCAAGTAGTTACACTTGAGTGTTCAAGATCATTCACACTCATTTTGCTTAAGTAAATTAGTAACCAGAGAAAATAGTAAACATTAAGCTAAGTGAAAGCAGTAAAATTATTCTCTAAGTGTAAACAATAAAGACTAAGTGATGTTGTAATGATGTGAAGTAATCTCGATCTTTATTTCCACGCATGAAACATGTCCCAGTACATTTCACTCGAATAAAGACTCCATTCAATTACTAAACACCATACTACAAACATACACTTCTAAATGCTAAGTGCTAAAATTGACAGAACAAACTAATGTAATTTCGTGAAGTGCGAAATGAAATTGTGGATGGTGTGCCTAAGTGTTGTATTTATAGGCCTACGCACATCCGCGCTATCGGATACATGACATTGTATCTTGCGCCTTAATATCGGGGATGATATCACAACTCTAATATCGTGGCCGACGAAAAAACTCGATTTATCAACTCTAGTTTCTTATCAACGTATGCATGATAGATGGATTACTTGGAATGAAGCTTATAATTTTTTTTTGAAAATTTAATTTCTAATTTTGATAATTTATTTAAAGTTGACAATAATTTGCATAAGGTTTTTCCATATATTTTTTGGAATGATGACAAATATGTTTTTTTTTTAAATTTGAAAGTTTCATACGAGATTATTACAAAGAATGATTATATTCATAACAATTTCAATAGGACCTAGAAAATGTAATTATTATTGCACTTTTGGATAAGGAAATGAACAATATTTGGAGAGCTCATACATTTTATATAATTTGTATTTTTATGGGGTATTATTCCGCAAGGTTTTTCTTAAACTTATGAGAAATGTTTCTCCTCAATGTCCTCTTTGTAGAAGTGAAGATTTATTTTTTCATGTTTTTTTAAAGTGTCTTACTGCTCAACATACTTGGAAATGGACATCGAAAATTTGTAACAACTTTCAATCAAGCATCAATAAAGTCATTCGTTATGATTAGCCTACTTTGTCTACTTCATTTCTTTACATTTGAAATTATTTTAGATCCTTTGTTCTCTACTCTATTTGGAAGCTTTAGTGTGCAATTACTTTTGAGTAGCAAGAACATAACTATGACATATCTTCAAGTGTCAAATGCCATGGTTTCAAAGATGTCATTTTTAAACTACAACTTCAAGCAAAAAAGATCTCAGTAAAAGCTAAATAATTAATTTGTTTTCTACAATATTGATTTCTTTTTATTTTGGGGGCTCCGAGATGGAAGCTTTCATCTTTTGTTACTATTTGTTCTTTATTTCGGATTGATGTTTTTTTTCCTTTAAAGAGAGTTTTCTCTTTTTCTTTACAAGGAACCCTTTAGTAAGAAGTGAAAAGCCATAAGGGCACTTTTGAATTAGGGCAAGGCCTGATCCTTTTCCTACCACAAATGGGAGGTTTTTCAAGATTGGTTGCAATGATGAAAACCTAAAAGGACATCCTCAAAATAATTAGCTTTTTTTTTTTTGACTCTCTCTTTGATGATATGATGTAATGTGAAATTTTTTTAATATTCTTATTCATTTTTTTGGGTTCAAAATCCCCCAACAATATTTATCCCTAAGATATATAACTAAGTTAAGCATTGCCCACTAGAATCGAACCCATGTCTTGGAGTTTTGCTACTAGGCTAACAACTAATTGTTAAATTAAAACTTGTAAATTAATATTGTCCACTAAAATCAAGCTTATAATTTAGAGTTAATAAATTAAGAATCTTACCATGAATGGATATGATGTTTTTTCTATGTATCTAATGTTTCTTTAGAGAATTTGATTTTTTATGTGATCTAATATTTCTCTAGTGAATCAATGCTACCATATTCAGTAAGTGATCATTTAAGTATATCCATTACTTATTTGTCATTCTATGAGTTACTTGATGATTTATATGAATTTATTACTCATGAAAAATTTGGAAGATATGTTTTTGTGCAAAGTTTAGGTTATTTACCTCATTTCTTAAGTTTTTTTTTGAGTTATTTAAATCTAGTTTGGAAAGACTAAGAATTGAATATTGTCCATTCATCTTATTTATCAAACTCGTTTTTATTGGTAGAATTTGTTGATTCAACGATGGTTTTTAAGGCCTTTGATATTAGTGTTTTGGATCATCGTTATTCTTTATTAATTATTTGAAAATGAATGTTCTTTTTCAATTCAACATCTCTTGAATTTCAAAGGGTTCCTTGTTTTGTTGAATTGCTGAATCTTCCATTGATTTTTGTAAAATTTGAAAGGGATATTGTCTCTTGAATTGGGCCAATCAAGTAGTTTGAAAACCTTGGCTATAGCTAGTGGTTTTCTTATAATTCAATATATGATTGAGGTGGATCTGATTTGCTTAAGCAAGAAATTCTCTTACGTGTTGGTGAAACTGATCATGTGTAGAAGGATGTTTATTACAATCTCTCAAAGACACATCACTATTTTTATCATGAGGGTTATATGTTTGATTCATGTCCTTTTATGTTGCAAAAAATGGCTATGCAAGCAAGTCAACACCAAGATACTATAAACACTACTAAGGTTTCTTCTCCAAATATTGGAGATCCTACTAAGGTTCTTTTAACAAATGTTGTAGATGCTACAATGATTTTTGCTATTGATGTTTCAACATTTAGCTTTTCTTTTACTATTGTTCAACAAAATATGGCTTTGAGGAAAGTTATAGTCAAATCAATTTCAAATAATTCTTTAATGACTAAGGGGAAACAAATATCTCAGAAAAACCTGTTATTGATTTGAAGGTTTTCCAAATGGTTCTTCATAATAAAAAAAATATTAAGGAAGGCTATCTATTGGTGATTACATGCCAAATATTTTGAATGGACAACATGTTCAAGATACATTAATTACTAATAATTCATTTGTAGCTATTAATTAAGATATAGAGATAATGTTGATGTAACTGACAAAGTGGGGGACCCCTTTTCTTTCACCCAATAATAATATTTTCATGGAATGTCTAATTTCCTACCCCGGTAGAGAGGTTTTTTAGAATTCATTATAAGGATGAAAACTTGAAAAGGTATTCATAAGATTGTTAGGTCTTTCATTTTGTTGATTTGGAGTTTCTTCTCTTTGTAGTACTTCTATGAGTTTCTATTTTTAAAACACACACACACATGCGTGCGCACAAGGTTTGACACCCTTACCACTAGGCCAATACCTCATTCATATCAAGCGATGCATTATTTGGTTAGTTGGAAAATACAGTTTGTGATTTACAAGTTACAAGTTTGATTCCAACAACTATACTCATTTGATAGACTCTTATATCGAATGAAAGTTTATGTTGGGTGTATGACTTACAAGTTTTTCAAACCCATATAACCTATACATACGCTTTCATGTTGGCTATATGACCTAGGGGCATATGTAGGTGTTAGCTTGGTGGTAAGACTCTTAATTCGAAAGCTCTAAGTCATGGGTTTGATTCTAGTTGGCAATGCCAAGTTATAAAGTTCTAATTAGATTATATATTTTGATGATGTGAATCCATGGCATACACACATAAAGGTGTTATAGGTGGGGTATTAAAACCTTGAAATAATAGGTACACCACAAGATATATAGTCCAATTAAAAATTTATAATTAAATATTACTCACTTGAATTGAACCCTTGACTTGAAGTTTCCAAATTTAGAGTCTCAAGTAGTTGTGATAGTCCATGAGGTAAAGCCTTTCGATAAGTTCAAATGGAGACAGCCGAGTGTAACTTTATCAAAACAATGCCTTAAAAGATAATACTCAACCGAAGACTTCTTGCTATAACATAAATTAAAAAAAGGTGTTATTATTTATTCCAGTTAGGCCGTTAAAAATAGTTTGAAAATTGGAAATCTTGCTTCCAACCTGGGCGGCATACTCAGGATCGCAGTGCTTCGCCTACGACGCGCAATAGCGGCAGGGGTACGCAAAACGACAGTCTCGCAGGATAGAACAAACGCTGGAACTCGTTGGAGTGTCACTAATCTAGCTTCGTAATCCACATACGAACTATTATTAGATGCAATAAAAAAGCCGAAATTATTGTCTGGAATTTGCGGTCGAGATTACGAGCAGCGCCATGAACTCCAGGTTATTTGCTAGGGTTTGGAGCCAGCCGAGGGCCGTTTACTCCGCGAGTTTTGACAATGGCTTATGCATTTGCTTTCACGCCCGTGAATCCGTGCTGTAAGGTTATTGGATACGGATTGAGCAAAAAAGTTAGGGTTTCGTACCGAGTGGCGGCCATGGCAGCCACGGGAAAAGACGTGGTTCCGGCGGTTGTCGTTGGAGATGGAAGGATTGGACACGCAATCTATACCATGGGATCCGGAAAAGACGTTATTGTGAAACGCGGCCAGTCCGTGCCTGAAAGCTTTGAAGGTCCCGTTTATGTCTGCACCAGAAATGACGACCTTGATGCCGTTGTTGATATGACTCCTCGCTCACGCTGGGACGGTAAGTTTCCGTGGTTCTTTTGTGATTTATAGGTTCATTGTTTATCCTTTGCGATTGGGAAATTTAACTTTAGATATCAAGTCATGGACAAAATGTACTCCGGATACACAATCAAAATTTGCATGCTTTGTTGAAATCATAAAGACGTTGGGCATACTTAATACTTAATGGATTAGTAACAGTTTTCTATGATTGTTCTTATAAGGAACCTTCATGTTCTTTCGTGACCACATCTTGCTAGGATTTGCTCTGGACCGCCAGAAATAGGTTTGCGGCTTGCTTATCAATTATTAAGAGAGAACCAATCAATGGGAGATTAGATTGAGATAAAAATCTGCACAGCTTTTCAAATCAAATCCATATTTAAATGCAGCGAAGCGTTATACTGTGTTCTTTTTGATGCAATCATACCCGCAAAATCTAATTCCCTCTGTGGAAAGGAAAACCTTCACCAATGCATGGTTGCATCAAATGAAAACTAACTTTACTGACTTCAAGGATCATCACCCAGAGGCCCAATGCTTATCCTACTAGGTGGATGAATGAAAGCTTAAACACTTTTGAATGAAAGCATAAACTCGTTTGAGTGGTTGAAACTTGGAAAACAAGCACTTTTCCATCACTCTAATTAATGCTCTCTTTCTTTTTCAAATTTGTAAAAAGACTTATGTAATGAAGAAAAAAATTTAAAAAGAATATCATGTAATCAAGATAAAAAAGCATGGCATAACTCCTAGGTTGTGACAAAATTCCAGAACCACAGTGGTTAACAACGGGTCATAAATCACCACAGTTAACAGCTTGCCTGGGTTTGATAAGCTGTTAGCATGATTTGTACCACACCCATTTTACATGCCTTTGCCTTTGCCTTGGATGCCCATGATAGTATGGTCTGCAACACACCCATCAACATTAGCCTTTCCTTGGATACCCCTGATAGCATGGTTTGCAACACACCCATTTTACATTGTAGAAACTTCAAATATAATGGTGCGTGGTCATGAAGAATGTGTGCTACTAAAACAAGAAGTTTGCATCAACTTGATTTTTTCTTGTAGATCAAGAATTTCCACTATTTGGATTCAGCCGCAATTTTGCTGTAATAATGCCATTTTTCATTAGAAATCAGTATTTAAGATAATAAAGCATCGAGCAAAAGTATTGATATAAAAGATGCAAAGAAAGAAAAGTATTGCTAAGGAAGAAAAATAAGATGAGAATGTTCAAATTTAACCATAACTCTAACTACGTCTTTGTGAAATGTAACAGCCATTGAGAACATCACCAACATTGTTGCTTCATAACAAAGTAAGCAACAATTTAGTGCAGCAGCAGTTGAGAAGATTACCAATGGTGTTGCTTCAACAACTATTGTTAATAATGTCTTAACTAGATTTGAAATTTTTGTGTTCACCAATACAAATACAACAAAGAAATATATTCAATTTTGTCAATCTTATGGTTTGCTAAAGTCTTCCATGATGTATTGTTTGTCGCAAAATATGAAATGTCAAAAATATGAGAGTATAAAAGGTGGTTAGGTTTATGTGTTATCCATATAATTGGAAAACAATTAGATTTGATATTGGTTTGAAAAATCAAATCTTTCTTGGTATAAAGTTTTGTGTTTGGCTTATGATTCAATATGAAAATTGCCTAATCAATATGTAGTCTTTCAAAATCATATTTATGAGTAGAGAATAGTTGATTTGTATCACTCTTGCAAAAAAGGATGCATGCTAATTTGTCGTTGGAAAATTTAAAACAAATTGGAGGGTTTTGTAAAATTGTAAAAATTAATAAATCCAAAATTGACAAAATTGAAAAATGTGAAATATAAGAAATACGAATAAAACGATGGGCAATGGGTGTTTGGCATAATTAAAACAGGTAGCAACTAAATTAATACATTTTTCTTTTGATCTGCAATTGTTACTACTGCCACTGCCTCTGTGGCTCTCAATCATGCTAATCATCTATTGCCAAATTTTTAGTCTTCACCATATTTCATTTCTTTGAATTTTGAATTTTGGTTAATCAATTTCTGCAATTTGGATTACCAAGCTCTCTTATTTGTTGCGGATTTTTTAACAACAGATTAGTACAAAAGTGATAGTAATAAACTATTGTTTGCTTGCTTGAAAGTGTGATTTTGAAAAGCTGCATGATCAAATTTTAGGCATTATCATATGTCAACCACATAGTTAATGAAGAGAAAGATTCAACTTTTCAAACCAAAAACCCAAATCTGATTGTTTTCTTTTTACATGGATAACACATTTGTTGATGTGGAAATTTGAGCCATGACACACACTAGTGCACAATGCCTGAAAGTGTACAATTAGGCAAGGTTGTTACTTAGGGCACCTTGCTTATGGGCATGGCTAGCCTGGGAATAGTCTTAGTGGGTGAGAAAATGTGACTGATAATTTTAACAGAACATGAATTTTTTTAATAAGAAATATGAAAGCAGAAATAGTGAAAATGGAATGCATTAAACTAAAACAACAATAGTTAATATTGCATTACATAAGCCTCAACATGGACATAGGGAAAACATCAAGATGGAAAAGGGGACGGGGACTTAGCGGACTATTCATTGATGCATCCGCTTTGGTGGCTATTGGAAGGCGGATTCTTCATCTTCTTTTGAAGATAAATGCGGCAAGATCGGAGAGCCTGAGCCAGTTGCTCGGTCCAACCCTCAAGCTCCTGAAGGTTGATGATCGCTGCCTCTTTTTCGGTTGGGACACTACCTCAATCCTTTTCCTAGTCTTTCTCGTGCTCAAACTCAAAGGTCGGCCTTTCAAGCCTCCTACAGAATCTCACCTCAATGGTTTTTTGTTCCAGCTAATTTGAGGGAGAGCAACTGGAGTAGGGCTAAGGCTATGATGGGATAAGGGGGTGTAGGATGGGGAAGACAACAAAGATGGTACTGAAGAAGGGATGGGAGGAGGAAAGGAAGAAGAGGCCTTTTGTTGATTGTTGGTTGCTGCTCTTCTTTCTGCCTGAGAAGGCCTATTATAAGGCTTTCTCCTTCCCCTCTTGCCTCTCTTCCTTTTTCTGGAGGAAGAGGAACTGGCCACATGTCTGCCCACTTGGCCGCCATGCATGATCTCCTTTGCCAAGTGTGGTGGAGTGGAGATATATATATATAAGGTGGCCCTCAAGGGTCCTCGAATTACATGAGATAGAGCATAGCTTATGGATCTAAATTTATTATTACTGGCCTTTCTTAAACCCACGAAAGACTGCCCACATAGCAGTTAATATCACAGAAAATTCCCTTTCATAATTAAATAAAGGATCTGTCAGATTTTGCGTGTGCAGGAAAGGGAATTACAAGGCATGGTTCTGTCTAAGATATATGCAAAAAACAACACCACCATATACTACGTGTACAAAAAAAAAACATGAAATTGAATAAGCAACAAAAGCCAAAGTTTGCAGTCACAAAGAATAGCAAAAACCAGATATTCTGCAATATTCAAATATACGTAGCATTCATCCATGTATCAATGCTCCTGAACCGGAGAAGATGTGAACCATAGAAGCTCTGGAATGAAATGGATTGGAAGAAGCAGCGTCGCTGGTTCTTGGTACCAACTGCACAAAATCTCAAGCAGGGGTCCTCTCTTGATGCTTAATCATATTCATTTTTTATTACCTTCATTCGGAGACTTTCAAAAACAACTAAATGACAAAAGGTGCAGCGAAATGCAAGTATGATCTGATTTTTCATTCTATGAATTGCACAACTGAACATCTCAAAAACAAATTCAAACCGGAAAGCCTATCAGCATTTGAATAAGAAATCAAACACATGAATCTTGACTCCAAATATAAAGAAAACATTCTTCAAGGACCAGGCCAAAAGTGACGCAAAGAAAAGCAAACTGAACCAATGAAAAGCAAAGCAAAATGCTCTTGCGCAATGGTCAAACATGTGCTCCTAATTAAGCTTCAAAGTCATGCCATGAATTTCTTGAAAAATGCACCTGGACGTTGAATAATGGCTCATCAACCTCAAAGATTTTGAAATGGAGGCCTCAATGACAACTTGGCCGGAAAACCAGGTGCAACCTTAGAGCTAGCACAAAAACAATACTCAGTCATGGAGTTTTTACCTTTCTTTCACTATTTGTAGAGATGTTCAGTAATGTGATCAATTGCAAAATGCATAATGGAACCGGAAACATCATTCGTAGTGTGGTTTCCAATGACAAGAGACACCAGAACTAGACACCAGAACTAAAACCAGAAACAAATGCAGGCAGATTTTCTTTTTTCTTGCTAAGAGCACCACAACGACAATAGTAGCATCGGCAAAAGGCCTCTTTTTCCTTTCCTCCTCCCGTCCGTTCTCTAGTACCGTCTTTGTTGTCTTCTCCATCCTACACCCCCTTATCTCATCATAGCCTTAGACCTACTCCAGTTGCTCCCTCAAACTGGATGGAACAAGAAGTCATTGAGGTGAGATTATGTAGGAGGCCTGAAAGGCTAACCCTTGAGTTTGAGCATGAGAAATACTGAGAGAAGGATTGGGGTAGCATCCTAGTTGGAAAAGAGGCAGCAATCATCAACCTTTAGGAGGTTTGAGGGTTGAACCTAGCAGCTGGCTTGACTTATCTGATCCTACTATGAATATCTTCAGGGGGAGATGAAGAATACACTTTCCGGTAACCACCAATGCAGATGGATTGATGAATCGTCTGCTAAGTCCCTATCCCCTTTTCTATTTTGATGTTTTCGCTATGTCCATGTTGAAGCTTATGTAATGCAATATTAACTATTGTTGTTTTAGTTTAATGCACATTTCATCTTCAATATTTTTGCTCATTTTTGCTTTCATATTTTTTTAAAAAAAATTGCATGTTTTGGTAAAATTATTGGTTACATTTTCTCACCCATTGAGACTATTCTCAGGCTAGCCATACCCATAAGCAAGGTGTCATAGGTAACAACCTTGCCAAATCATGCACTTTCGGGCGTTGTGCGTTAGTGTGCCTCGTGGCTCAAATTTCCACATCAACAACATCGACCTAACCTATCTTTGATACCATTATATGCATTTTCATAATTTTTTGTGACAAATGAAGGAGTTGAGTAAACCATACTATTAATGAAATTGAATACATTTCTCTGGTTCAAATAATTGAAATCTAGTTAAAACATTGTTAACAACAACAATTTTACTACATTAGGGCTTGACATAGTTGGAGTTTCAACTGGATTTTGAACATCATTATCTTTTTTTCTTTTCTAAAAATATTTTTCTTTCTTTTTATGCTTGTCTGTTTTTGCCCCATGTTTCGTGGTTTCCGTCAGAACATGCAACTGTGTATATTAAGAATGTAGGATTGGGACTGAATCCAAAGTTGAAATTCTTGGTAAAAAGGAGCTCCTGCAAACCACATACCCTTTCCACCTTCAGTACTATATTTGAAGTTTTTGCAATGTAAAATGGGTGCCATTGTGAAAAGTTATGTGATGGCTGATGACCAACTCCATTATTAACTGCTTGAATGAAATTTGTTGCAGCATTTGCACTTTCAGACCGAAGGTTTATGTCATGCTTTTTTGAATAATGAATCTTGTACTGTCGAGATTCTTTAATCCTGCCTTTTTTACTAAGTAGTAGCTGTTAGACTAAACACTCATGTTTTGGTCTCTGATATATAGCTAAATTTAAATTTTAAACATTGCCTTCTTGATGCTGGACTTGAACGAAACATTTATGCTAATTTCTATGATTTATTTTTGTTGCATCTAATGGTGGTTACCACTTTGTTAGTCAGTTTTTGTTTTTCATGACAGAATGTATTGGCTGTCCAATAGATCCTTTGGGTAAATGGATATAATAAAATTTCCAGTTTCAGATGTGCACTGATACTTGGAACAAAGAGACAATACGTCTACATGGGTTGAAATCAAACTGTTGCAACAAAAAATTAATAAATGCAAGCTATGGATGATACAAAACTGTTCCATGTCAAAGAATTAATACTTTTTTTTAAGGAGTTGTCTTCTTTGACTTAATATTTTTCACCTGTTTGTGGCTTCTTCATAGAAGTTGTCAAGTTGGTCTGTTTGTTGTGCTGTCCAAACTGTTGCAAAGAGAAAGTGATCTCCATCATGTCCTCAAACAATTGCACAACCATTGTTGTGCTACAATGACACTTTTAAGACCATGAATAGAAGTGCCATTGTTGAAGACAACATTTAAGTTCAGTGGCCCTCATTAGGATAGGAGTGCCATTGTTGAATACATTGTTCAAGTTTAGTATCCCTCTGCTAATGAAGCCATTGTTGAAGTCTAGTGGCGCCAAAAACCAGAACAGGAGTGAAGTTATTATATTTGAACTCAGTACTTAGAAAAACCAAAAGAAAAGCAAAATAAAAATGAAGAACAAATCTAAATACTTGAACTCATTTATCTATATCTTTACAAAATGAATGTGTAGTCACCTAATCATTCATTGGTGGATGTGAGTTTGTTGATTTAACATATATTTCTCCAATTTTAATGGTTCCACCACTTACTTAAGGAGAAGGGTCCCAGTGTGACTGTTCCCTTCTTTGGCAATGAGAAGGTAACTTTGACCTTTAATGATAGTTTGAGATTCAATTATTTTCGCCCAGAATTTTAATGATTAAGTTGTTTTCATAGCATTGTTCAAGAATGGTTTTTTAATTTGTGCTTCTTGGTCATAATTTAGTTTTTGTCTCAAAATAATTTAACTCTAAAGCTTTCCCAAATCTTTTTGTTTCATAAAATCATCGTATATAAATTTTTGAGTAACACCAGTATAAGCACATCATTTGCAAAGTATCCTTGGTGCCAACTAAGTCTCCTTTATGGTCCTGCCTAATATTTGATAGAATGCATCCTTTTAACTTGTTATTTAGCATGAATCAGTAATATCTAGCATATATTCTGCAAGATCAACCGGCTTAATGCAATGTCTAGGTTGTGTTCGCATTGATTCTCTACTTTCAGGCAGTGATCCCCTATCTTCAAGTATAAAGTGCGTGAACATACATTGTTATCATAGATTTTTGTTTATTATGGTAATTTTGATTGAAAACCTTTTGACCTTGACTTGCTTGTACGGGCTATGACATAGCAGATAGGTGGTTGCCGATTAAGATATTATTAGATTTGAATGAATAATAATCCTAACCTGGATTAATGAGAGGGCCTTGATGACATCCATCATGTTCATTAAGATAGTAAGGCTGTTATGGCGGCCAGGTTTAATGTGCTATTTTTCTTTGGAGGTCCTTAGATAGAATTAATGAATTTCAATGTTTTTAAAAATCAAATAAATGAGTTGCATATTCTTTTTTTTTTTTCAAATTTATCAGGTCTTTCATCGATTCATTCTTGAACTCACTACAAAATTTGCTGATTCATGTCCTTGATGGATTACAACAATTTTATTTTTCTGTACAACACACAACTGTTTGGTATCAAAATGGAATGTTTTTGGGCATGCATAAATTTTTGTTGTGCGCATTCAAGAGTTGATACTTGATAACATCCCAACAGATTTGGTTTTCATCCAGAATGGAATGCTGGAACCTTGGCTGGAGAGCAAAGGCATAGCAAATGCAACCCAGGTATTAGTTTATTTTGCAGTGGCAAAGCGAGGAGAAGCACCCATTGATGGAAAGACAGACACAAATCCTGAAGGTTTGACTGCTGCATATGGTAAATGGGCTTCAGCAATTGCTACTCGTCTGCATTTAGCAGGTCTTTCATGCAAGGTTAGTTTACTTAATTTTAATTGCAAATTCCAATATAAGACTTGATAAAAACCACAAATAGATATAGAAGGTTCCTTTAGCTAATACTCTGTGTTGTTGTCATTTATTAAAATCCTGAATCACATACCTTTCAAGGAAATCAGTTACTACTGTTTAACTTTGTTGCTCCTATGTCCCCTTTCGTTTGCCCTTTCTGTCTTTTGTCCTCTTTTTCGCCGTGTTCTTGTCATCATTATCATCATGATAGTTTTATCCCATCTACCTGGGGTAGGCTTTATTAGTTCTCTTGCTTCTTACTTATTAATCCAAGGCTAAATCTTTGGTCGCACAAAACAATGCTGTATTTTATAGAGGTATTTCATTCCATATATGCTTGGTCTTAACATTATTTTCCACGTTATGCTTTCAAAGCTCTTTCCGTACGTAGCATCGATCATGGCTTATATACGCCTGTTTCGTGCAAGCTCTCTCTTGATTTTGGCAGCCTCGTTTATTTGCAAACATCTCCTCATCTTTACCATGGGACAGTAGTTCATGAATTGAATGGATTTCTAATATTGAGGTACTTTGGAAATCGATGTCAGTGCATTGAACAAAATTGTATTTTAACTTCTTAGAAGTGCTAATGAGCTAACTATTACAAATTTATCATTAGGTTCCTGATAAGGTGAACTTTGACAAGTTGATGATTGAGAAGTTAATATGGATCTCAGCTTTCATGCTAGTTGGAGCTCGTCATCCTGGTGCCACTGTAGGTGATGTCGAGGGAAAGTATCGCAACGAGGCAAGTTTATATTTGATATACTTGACAAGGAATTTAAATACATGCTGCCATTCCATATCTGTTCTTTTGTAGAAGTGCCAGAACTTTTCAAATTCATAAACGGTATTTAAACTATTTTACAATTTGTAGCTAATATGTTTCCTTCTATCTTATAATATTCTACGTCGTACTGCAATATGGTATTTTTTAACTCGTATTTGCGGAAATGATACTGTATTCAAATAACTTAGGATGCAAAGGCTAATATTTTTGAAATTATTATGCATTGCCTTGGAGTTTTCTTGTAACTGTGTTCTGATGGTGCATAAAATTCAAACAGTATGTGGAAAATGAATATACTAACTCAGTTTTCCTTTCTGAAATTACAGGTATCCGTCTTAATAAAAGAGCTTGCTGCAGCCGCATCTACTGAGAAGACGATAACATTTGATGCAGGGTTAGAGGAAAGGCTTTGTGCTTATTCACGGGCTGTCTCTCATTTTCCAACTGCGTTGAAAGAAGTAATATCTTGTAACTCAAATTTACAAATAACTATGATATTTGAAATCGCTCTGAAGTTTTCTTTCCAGAAGTTTTTCAACTGATGCTTAGTGAAATTTGAATGTAGCACATGGTAGAATTTTAACCTCTTGTTAAATAACATTTCTTCTTTGTTTCTTACAGTTTAAGTGGAGAAATGGATGGTTTTATTCGATTTCAGAGAAAGCTATTGCCAGAGGTGACCCTGACCCATGTCCCCTGCATTCGAGTTGGTTAAGAGAGCTTGGTTCGATATAGTTTGCAGAGGAGACACCTCTGGGCGAAGTAAGCTAGGAATAATTATACGTTGTGCACTAGTCTTTCACTTGATGCTGGAATAATGTTTTCCGGCCATAATACTCTGTTTTTCCCTCCCTAAATTTCTACTTCTTTTGAGCGTGTTCGAATTCTTGAATTTTACCATTAATATTGATATCTCATTTATTAAAATTTTTTTACCCCAGGTGGCGGTACAAGAAATAAATAATATCGTCTCTCTCTTAACCGTGGGTTCAGAGACCCGTTGTAACCGTGGGTTAAGAGAACTTTTTCACTAGAATTATTATGAACATTGTAAGACGTCGCCCTTGCTAGGGCAGGGTGATGCGTAGGATCAAGTAATCGCAGAACGGAAGCATGATAACTAAAACCAATAATGTGCAGGATACATGATAATAAGAAATGGTACAAAACTTTTTTACCATACCAAAAATGAAACATATATATCATGTTATAAAAATGCATGTCTCTACATAAAGCAAATTATACATTGCTCTACAAAAATACCAAAAAATACATAAGCCTATCATTGTATATAGAAAAGTAAAGAGAGTTTCACACAAGGGTATCTAGTCCCACTATTGTACATGAAAATATATATCAACTAAGCACAAAAGATTTTTTCTATCCTCTACCTTTCCTATGCCTCATTTGTAATTAAATAAAGTTAGTACACAATTGAGTGGGAAGCCTTTACACTTTCCTTGCTAGATTGCCAACAAGTGTTGCACTAAAGGAGAGAAGTGTGGTACAAGGCAATTTGTAAATGGTTTGACATCATATATCATGCCTATGTCATCATACCCATGATATACCATAAATAGTCCATGATACACACAATCATAATCGAAATAGAACACCTATTCTCAACAATATAACTCACAAACCAATACTATCACATACATAGCCCACGTGGTTGCTAGCATATTCACGTTGAGTGTACCATGTGAAACGTTGCCATGAGTACTCATAACAACCATTGTCTGTAGTTCTTTTATTAGTCTTTTATTTATCCAAACGATGCTAGGGTCTATCAACCATTAGAGATAAGGACGAACACACTTATGCCATGGACAGGCTGTAGGGATGAACACACTTACACTCCCACTCTTAGGATGAGGCTTGAGATAGGAGCCTTATTGATGTATCGTGGTGAGGGTCAATCCATACTACCTTTAGGGTGCCTCATCAGTAATCGGTCCACACCCTCATGCTAACACCACATGCCAATGACCATCACAAGCGTCGTCACGAAAACATATACACAATCCAACTAGCTTAAGCCAACATAGGTCATAAGCACAACACACCCAAGCAACATAATTGCACATATCCACCCCTAATAGTTACAATTATTCCATGAAAACAATATCACAATGCAATAGAATAACATGAAGACTTGATATGACAAAACAATACCATGTTGCTTAAAAGACATGTACTTCTATACAAATGACCACTAGAATAACCTTCAAAATGATATATGCCTAAAGAGAAAACTAATCCCACGATTAGAAAGTACTTCCCAAAATGATTCCAATGACACTAATTTTACCTAAATCAGACTCTTGGAAGCAAAGTTACCCACGTTCAAAGTTTGATTAATAAAATAATATTTAAATAATATTAAGTACCATTAAAAAGGATTAGAACCCCAAAAAATGCTCATGCTGCAATAGGCCCCACAAATAGCATATTCTAATCATACAAGTCTCATCAACATCACATATTAGATTCCACAAGTCCCCATCATACCATACATCCAATATATATTAATAAACAATTGTAACCAAAATTGTACACTTTTGGAAAATATACAAAATAACATACTTAAGCTCAGACTTTGAGCTATCGGTCCCACATGCCCCCATTGCATGATCATATACACTAATATAGCATAAAAATATAGGGAAAAGGTAAAGACAACCCCCCAATTAAAATTGTTGGGGTAGAAAGGTTGAAACAAGGAGAAAATCCTCAAAAATTAGGCAGGACTCCGTTTCACTCCCAACAAGCTCTGCACCCACATAGATATGACCACAGCAATCTCAAATCCAAGTTCAAAAAAAGCAAAAAGCATCGACAAGGTTCAGAATCCAGAAAAAGAAGAGAGTAGAAAGAAAAACAAAAGAAAACAGACTCTTGTGTATTTCTGTACCGCAACCAAAAAAAAAAGAAACAAAACCCAAACCCAATTTCGGTAACAAGTGGTGGTGATGAGGTAGTGAGAAGAAGAATAAACATAAAAAAATCAAAACTATGCTTTTAAGCATATGCATACACGTAACCTTGGTTTTTTTTCTTTTGTGGATGCACATCACGTGCTAACGTTACCTATACTTTTTATATTTTTTTAAAACTTTATTTTATTGCATTTTTTTAAAACATATATCATTTTTATAAACTTGTATATTTTTCTCCTCTGCAACTAATACCATAAACTTTAAACCTATGTAACAAACACATTGGGACACCAAATCAAAATCGGTTTGAATCTATGAGATCCTTATCATATGCTCTACACATTCACATGCCAAACCACACCTAAACATTACGCAACATAATGCTATAATACAAATGCCTACATACCAAAATCACACATAGAGCATAAAAACATATTGGATAGGTGCTCTTGTACCCCAATCTAATACCCTTGCTAGCAACATCACTTGTCTAACACATCACACAGGGTTAGTATAAATAATCACGTTAGTTATGCATGTAAAGATAGCGTAATCGTAACATAAAAACGAAGTCTCATAACATGTAAAATACATTAACCTGTCCCCAGAAACCCATTGGGACTCCACATGTAATATATAACTCATAAGCGGATGACCATACCTCCTGTCTCTGGATGGGACGTAGCACTCTCCCCTCCTTGAGAATCTTCCTTCTCGAAGATCTTAGGATGAGTTGCATGCATCTCAATCTCCACCTTACAAGTAGCCTCCAAAGCTCTATGTCTACTCCATAAAATTTTGACCATAGGGACAACTTTACTACGTAGCTATCTGATGAGTGGCAAAGTAGCCCTACACTCAACCATACAAATACGAGCGTAGCACGCGCGATCTGGTCGAACTCCACAGACTAAGTGCCTACACGCCTCATGGAACACTTAAGGTTAATTATTCGTTGTCTTCCCAGACTTACTTGTATTTGTCACGGTGTATGGTTAAGTAAGTTTGAGGTATATGATTTTTATAGCTTTTTTGGTTTTATCTCCTATGCTGAAAGGTGAAGGGTTGAAGAGACTAATTACTAACTCTAACTAACTACCTAAGTCTTAATTACCTAGCGTCAGCATCCATTCCCACTTATCGTTCACACCCTGAACCAATGCAACCGTGGTTACCAAATGCTAGTCATTGTTGGGATCACCACGCGTAACGCACGTGCTCGAAGTGGTCGTACTGAGGCACTTAATTAGGAGAGAAGGGTTGAGAAAGATTTAATTCCTAATAAAGCGTGTAAATGGAAAACAGTAAATAACAATAAATAAAATCCTAATTAGCCTATTCCATGCATTGCAAGGTTTATCCAAGAAGCTCGTCTTTATTGCCCTACACAAACTTGTGTTCAAGTACAATGTCTGCTCGAATAACGAGCCGTTCACTTTGGTGTTTCTATTGTGGGCACATGGACAATATTCTATCTTTGGAGGGATCAAACTTCCAGAGTTTCACTATGGTCTAAGCCTAGGATGGAAAACAAGGGAGAGCCGCCTCTTATTTATAAATATGACGGCGCACCGCTATATCATGTACGTGATATCGCGTGGGACGCGATATCGCGACGGCCCGATATCATGTCCCATCATACCCCCATGACTGAATAAAAACTTGTCCTCGAGTTCCTTACAATAATATCGGGAAGCTATGGGATCATTGACTCAAAATAAAACGAATGGGATGACTTGTGAACGAATCATCATTACAAGACTTGACAAAACTGGTGTTCATAACAACAAGAGTGAACACCTTATTACATTGACATCAGGCCTCATTTGGCAGCTGAGAAAGAGAGAGAGAAAGAAGTGTCGCTTCTGCCAATGCCAAGATTACGCCTTTCGTTGTCCATCGGTAAGCACGCCATCGATCTTGCTCCTTGCATGGCTGCTTCCAGTATTGCTCCATGCCAAGTGTTCCTTCCAAATCCAATCCGTTGTTGCATGATTGCCATCTGCACACACAACACAGTCTTATATTAGCAAGGGTAAATGAATTTCAATGTAGTTGATACCTTGTTGTGGTGAAAGGTCCATTGGCTAGGTTGTGGTATGGTTGATTGCAAATCTAGAGATGTATTAATGGTGACTACTGAAGGTGTAGGGGTTAGGAAAAAATAAAAAAAAATCAAGGCTATGAGGAAATCGAAAAAATCAGGCCCCGTACCCCCATGACTAATCGCGAACCTCTGGCAGCGATAGAAAAGAGAAAGAAAATGAATAAGAAAGATAGATAAAAAAGGACAACTATAGCATTGATGAAATGGATGTCAAGATGGAAATGAACAAAATAAAATTAATTACAAAAATGTTAAGGGAAAAAATTTAATTGATGCACCAAATAGGAATGTTAGTGGGTCCTCCCCAAAGCAAGTTCATGCCTTGAATGACTTGACAAACCCACATTCAAAGAGCCCGTAGGCTCTAGGAATGTCATTTGAAACAAGAGTTAAAATCTTAACTACAAGAATTTACCAAAAAGAAAATAATGTATTAACCAAAATATACACTAATGATACAACCGACAATGAGGTGAACAATGGAGATAAGGATGAAGAGAAGAGAATGGAATGGAATCCCAAGAACAAGGTGGTGTACAGCCCCTTGTGGATTGCATGGTTAAGGTGACTTAGCAAATCTCATTCCAACTCCGGCCTCAAACCAACCACATCCAGTGACTTCACATTAATGCATTCGGCTAATCCATCCCCTTGAAGTAACAAGAATGCATCTTCAAAGAGCCACCACCATTCCGATGAAACAGGGAGGAGAGAATGGGAAGCAAGAAGGGCCTTAGTTAGAGGAAACATTTTTAGTTCCATAACCAGTGCTTGCAGCCCAAAGGATTATTTTGTCTAAGGGGTGTGCTTTGAATTCTCACAGTTTTTTTTATGTGTTTATGCGTGAGAACCACACCATGCAAAGACTTTGTTATTTTTATTGCTCAGCTTCTCGATAATTGGGTAACGTTGAAGTGGAAAGAAAACTCAATAAGAAAACATGCAAGCATCCAAGAGAATGGCCAACATGAATGCATCAAGTTTCCTTGAAGTCACACCCTTTTCAAGCCTTGAGTCCTTCCTTAGTTTGAGAAATGCCCAATCACCAATTCGTTAATGGTTCTTATTTAGAAAGAGACTGTACATTTCCAAGCTGAGAGAGACCATAGAAACTGGTGGATGAATGGATGAAGTGAACTCATTGCCTGCCATATCAAAAGAAACATACCTTAGTATCAACATCATGGCTTAAAGGTAAAAACCAAATATTAGCAATCAATATGAAAACAGTTCATACCATCATTCCAAACACTTATTGGGTGACAAACTTACAAGGTGGATCACACACACACACATACAAAATGAAAAAGTATAACGATATTGAAAAATAAAAAAAAAGAAAAGTTAAAGAAATTTGTAAAACAAAAATGTGTAAGACAAAAACGTGTAAAACAAAAACGTGGAAAACAAAAACGTGTAAAACAAAAACGTGGAAAACAAAAACGTGTAAAACAAAAACGTATAAAACAAAAACTTATAAAAAAAAATGTGTAAAACAAAAACTTGTAAAACAAAAACGTGTAAAACAAAAATGTGGAAAATAAAAATGTGTAAAACAAAAATTCAAAAAAAAACTGAGGGCCCCAAATGATTAGCATAGGTGGCCATCTCCCCCATGACTGAATTACAAGGGAGAGATCCGAAATAATGAGCGTCTATTTGAATTTCTTAGAAGTGCCCAACTTCTCCCAATTGGTGTTCTTAGATTAAGGGATGGAAGTTGGCAATGCTCATATTCCAAGGTATCTATGCCTTCGTTGTTGGCATGGTTTATTTCCCCAGTTCGTTCCATGCATATTTGTTGGTTGTTCTTTCTAGTAGTTGTCAACCACGGGGTGTCTACTATTGGTTGTGTGGTTGCTACATACAGGCATCTTTGTCTCACAGTTTCAAGAGCACACCTATTGCATGGAGGGGATGTTGTGCATTCCTACATGTCATCACTCGATGAATCACTGTATGTGATGCATGGAACTTTCTTCTTCTCGATCTTTCCATAAATATTTACCTTGGATATCTCTAAGGAAAGATCGCAGATCCCTAGGTACACATCTATTGTACTCAACCATGCCCTTCCCATTATAATTGGGAAGTCCCCTTCGTTGTTGTTAACTTCTATCACTAGGAAGTCAGCTGGGTATGACCAACCACACACGGTGGTAAGGATGTCCTTCACCAATCCCAAGGGAATGGTGATGGACTGGTCTGCCAGCTCTAGTTGAATGTTGCTCTTCTTAAGTTGGGGCAGGTTCCAGGCTTGATACATCTCTCGTGAAATTAAGTTGACTCCGGAACTTGAGTCAAGAAGAGCCTTATGTGGTTCGTTCCTAGCAACTTGGAGATAGATTAAGGGACTCCCAGGGATAGTTAGTTTCCTAGGAAGGTGGCCTACCTTGATCCAGTCGGTTACGGTATGTGTTAACACAACCGTATGCGTTAAGCTCTGATGTTGGACTGAAGGGTGTTCCGAAGCCTTGTGTGTCGGAGGAGTGATCACAGACTCAACTGCTTGTTGTTGTGAGAGCTTGTCTAGGCTTTTGGTTATGAAGAAAGGTCTTTTCTTTTTACGGTTGTTAGAACCAGCAGCAGGTTGAATGTTTATGACTCTCGTAGCGTTGCGTTGCTGCGGTTGAGTAGGGAGTTCTCTTTGCATTGTTGGAGCAGGAGGTATGGGAACTACAGGTGGAAGAGGTGCGGATGGAGTAGGAGGATGGTATGGGTATGGAGCATCTCTCGAAGGAGAAGGAGTCCTTCTAAAGTACTCCTAAACTTGGTAGTGACATTGGGGAGTTGTGTGACCCATGGAGTCACTTGGAGAAATCGGTTGCTGCACGTAGTATCCATATGGTTTGGGCTGCCGGTAAGGGTACTAATGTTTCAGCGGTGGCATCCCCCATGACTGTGGGTATTGCCACTACTGATGTTGTCCAATGGGTTGTGGTGGAGTTCCACTTGGATAGTACGTTAATGGTTGGTGGAACTGTCTTGGGTTACCTTGAGGATAAGGTAACCTTCAGGGTGTCTACCGTTGGTTAAGTCTCGGGTTGAGTGCATACACCCCAAACTCTTGTAGATGTGAGATGGTTGGAAAACATCCCTTAGGATGGTCATAGTGGTAGATCTCACATCCACCGTTATCGTCTGTGTCTGAATTCACAACCTCATCGAAGATAGTTATTTTCCCCTTACCCTTGTCACGTGCAAGGCCTGAATCTCTCCGCTTTGTCTTGTTCTTGTCACTACTCTGTTCCTCCTTAGACTCCTCTATGATTTTTAGGACAAGTTCAAGTCTACTATCTAAGGAGTCCTATATCTGATCTACCTTAGCCGCCACTTCTATTGTTAGCTTTTGAATCTGCAAGGTTTTTCTATTCACCAACTCTTCGAGTGGTGACTCATCCTCTTCATTGCAAAATTTCACTCCCTTCTTTCGAAGAGAGGGATCACGGTTATATTCTTCCACACTTTTCCTTTTTCGTAGCTCCCTTTCTTCTTTGGCTACTTGTTCCAACAAGTGATGAATTTCATGGGATCTAAGTTCTGATAATCTTCCTTGGGCATAAGTCCCAAGGGTTCTACTAGTTTCATACCTTAGCCCATCTACGATGTGGCAGAGTTGATCCCGTTATGCATAACCATGGCCCAGGCAACGATGTAACAATGTATAGTAGTAGCCCATGGCAGCATCCAAGGGTTCATGAATACCTTGCTTCCATCCTTGGATTTGCTTATGCAAATTAGACACTTTGGATTACGTTTGATATTTATCGTTGAAGAGTTCTAACATCGTACTCCACTTCCTGATGGTTTCTGGCTCTAAGGACCGGTACCAACTCTCTACTTCCTTGAAGAGTGTCTTGGGAAACAACTTTAGTTTTTGCCACTCGTTCTCTATGTTTTGCAAGGCACATGCATCATGAAATTCCTGTAAATGATTTTGTGGATCTGTGTTGTATCCCCCTTTGAATCGTGGGATATTATTCATGTCTAAGCACTTGATCCGACTATCTTTTAAATGCCTTGTTGGTATTCTTACAGCCTCCATTATATTTAGCATGCTTCAGGTGGCAAGTAGGGGTTCATCATGATCATCTCTTTCATGACATCTATGATGTCTCCATTTTTTCCTACTTTCCCTTCGTTCATGCCCTTGTCCTCTCTCTCGACTCTCTTGTCGAGGTCTCTCATTTTGCCTACCTCTATCCTCACCATTATGCTCTCTATGACTACACCCAGAGGTGGAAGGAGAGGATGAGTGATGTGAAGAAGGGAAAGAAGAAGGAAAACCATTACCATGACGATGTTTCTTGCCTTCTCTTCTGTGGCTTCAACCCCAATCATGATGACGATCCGAGTGCCTGTCCTTGTCATGTGTTATTGTTCCCTCAGTGAATAGTTGGTGTTCATGGGGATCAGAACTAGGGTTGTGTATTGTGGAGCATAGGTTCTGATACCCCACCTCCTCACTATCATTAGGAGGGGGAACATCTTTTGATAGAAAACCCATTATAAGTGGTTCACCATCTCTAATTTCACTTAGGAAGTGCGGGACCTCTTTGCCCTTCAACAATGTATGTTGGCTCTCTTGCCTTGAGTCCCTCATACGTTGTGCGGCTATAGGATAGTAATCCCTTGTGTCAAAATCACCTATAATGTATTCAGCATAGAGCTAAGTCATCCTGATCTATGCCAAAGCACGGAGGAGCATGTTGAGGACGACACGATCTGGAGGTAACACTATGTTACCTTGCAAGCCTCTCCAGCGCATCTGTTCATCTTGATGGAAGATAAAAGTAAAATTGAGAATATACTCATTGGGATGAGTATATGTCACCCTATATTGTTGAGGAATTGGCTGATTTTGGTCATGTGTTTTAGATTGCCGACTATTTCTTGTATTATTCCTAGGTGGTGTAATGCTCTTGTGAGAAGAAGAAGAAGACATTGTGTCTTATCGGTGTGCTATTTGACTATTATAAAATTTTTCTTATTTAATTAACCCTAAGGGTTTGTTTAAACTCCCAATGATGTGCTATTTGACTATTAACACTTAGTCCCCAGTAACGGTGCCAATGATGAGTGGCGAGGTACCCCTACACTCAACCATATGAATACGAGCGTAGCACGCGCAATCTAGTTGAACTCCGCAGACTAAGTGCCTACACACCTCATGGAACACTTAAGGTTAATTATTCGTTGTCTTCCCAGACTTACTTGTATTTGTCACGGTGCATGGTTAAGTAAGTCTGAGATATATGATTTTTATAGCTTTTTTGGTTTTATCTCCTATGCTGAAAGGTGAAGGGTTGAAGAGACTAATTACTAACTCTAACTAACTACCTAAGCCTTAATTACCTAGCATCAGCATCCATTCCCACTTACCGTTCACCCCCTGAACCAATGCAATCGTGGTTACCAAATGCTAGTCGTTGCTGGGATCACCACGCGTAACGCATGTTCTCGAAGCTGTCATATTAAGGCACTTAACTAGGAGAGAAGGGTTGAGAAAGATTTAATTCCTAATAAAGCGTGTAAATGGAAAATAGTAAATAACAATAAATAAAATCCTAATTAGCCTATGCCATGCACTACAAGGTTTATCCAAGAAGCTCGTCTTTATTGCCATATACAAACTTGTGTTCAGGTACAATGTCTGCTCGAATAAAGATCCGTTCACTTTGGAGTTCCTACTGTGGGCACATGGAAAATATTCTATCTTTGGAGGGATCAAACTACCAGAGTTTCACTACGGTCTAAGCCTAGGATGGAAAACAAGGGAGAGCCGCCTCTTATTTATAGATATGACGGTGCACCGCGATATTGCATACGCGATATCGCAGGGAAGACGCAATATTGCGTCCCATCACTATCACACCATACAATCAACAATCTTTACTAGTTGCTCAACATAACTAACATTAGACTGTAGTTATGTTCCTGAATGGCTAATCACATGATGTTCATCACACACATAATGATGTAGCATAGATACATGAAATACATTATGGACATGTGCCAAATGAGGAGGTAATGCTATTCGATAGGCTACTTTCCCAATCTGTTGTAACACCTGAAATGGACCAAGGTATCTAGGAGCCAATTTTTCTTTTCAGCCAAATCAAGTAAAGCCTTTCAAAGGAGAAACATGAAGAAATACATGATCTTCGACTGCAAACTCCAGTGGCCTTTGATGCTGATTGGCATATGCCGCCTACCTATCCTGTGCAGCTCTCAACCTATGTCAGACCTCCCAAATCTATGCTTACCTACTGACAATCTTCTATGGTATCCCAACACAAAGGTGTTTAACATGGCCTACCATATAAAATCTCATATGGTGCTACTTACAAACTCTCCTAATAATTGTTGTTATATGCAAATTCAGCTAATGATAGCATTTGATCCCAACCTTCTATACTACAAAGTATAGGCTCTCAACATGTCTTCTAGAATTTGATACACCCACTCAGTTTGACCATCAGTTTGTGGATGATATGTCAAACCTATATTCACCTTTGTATCCATCTCCTTCTGAAATGCCTGCTAAAAATGTGACATGAATTGAGCATTTCTATCATTAATAATCCATCATGGCACACCATGCAACCACACTATCTCTACAAGAAAGAGATGCGCAATCTCTACTACACTTATTGATGATCATGTGGCAAGGAAATAGAAAGACTTTGTTAACAAATAAACAACTACTAAGATATCATCATGGCAACTATGAGCTTGGCAAAGACCAACAATGAAATCCATACCAATGACATCCCATTTCCATTGAGGAATATCATGGGAATGCAAATATCCCCCAAGTCTCTGATGCTCTATCTTCACTTACAGGCAAATTAAACAACGAGATACATACTCTCCTACATTCTTCTTCATCCCAGGCCACCAATACATCCATCGTAAATTCTGGTACATTTTCTAACTACCTGGATGCATTTGGTATCTGCTCATGTGGGCCTCATCCATCAACAGAATTCAGAGAGCTTCTGGAATACATACTCGACCATCCCTCCATAAGACTCCATGACTATCCATAAAGAGCAATCCATCAGAGGTAATCTGTTGCCTCAATGTCTAACACCAAGGATCATGTCATTGTTGCTCTCATATCCACTCTTGCAAATCTGATTGGCTTGTTAAGTTATTGAGCTTACTCGCCACCCTACTCAATGCATCTACTACTTTGTTAGTCTTGCCAGGCCTATATTTAATAGTGAAATCAAAATTAGCAAACAACTCCACCCATCTATGTTGTTGCAGGTTTAACTATGGCTGACTCATAAGATATTGGAGGCTCTTATGATTAGTCCAAATAGTAACTTGCTCCCCATATAGATAATGTTGCCAAATCTTCAATGCAAAGATCACAACACCCAATTCTATATCATGCACAAGATATCTAGTTTCATGTGGCCTCAATTGACGAGATGCATAAGCCACAACCTGTCCATCCTCCATCAACACACAACCAAATCCATCCCTTGAAGCATTAATACTAACATCATATGGATGTCCTAGTGTAGGAGATATTAGCATAGGAGCAGTCACCAATCTATGCCTTAACTCCCCAAATGCAGCCTAACAAGCTAAGCCCCAAGTAAAGTTAGCCTCTTTTCTCAATAATCAAGTTAAAGGAGATGCTATGTAAGAGAAATGTTCCACAAACCTTTGGTAATATCCTACTAACCTCAAGAAACTTCACATCTCCACTACTGATTGTGGCCTAGGGTAATCATGAATGACTACAATCTTTACAAGATCCATAGTGATACTAGCTTCTGACACCACATGTCCTAAGAATTGAATCTTTGATTGCCAAAATGAACACTTGGATGGTTGAGCATACAATTGGTACACCCTCAAAGTTTGTAAGTGCTCTACATGCAATTGCTCATGAGGAGAATATACTAAGATATCATCGATGAACACAATCACAAACTAATCTAGGAATGGATGCATCACACTATTCATGAGGTGCATGAAAACTGTGGGTGCATTTGTCAACCCAAAGGGTAGTACCAAAAACTCATAATGGCCATATCATGTTCTAAATGCTGTCTTTCACACATCTTGCTCACGAACCCACACTTGATGATACCCATACTTGAGATCAATCTTTGAGAATACATGAGCTCCCCAAAGTTGATCCAACAAGTCATCAATGCATGGTAGAGGATATCTATTTTTCACATTTACTTGGTTTAATTGCCTATAATCTATGCATAACCACAAACCCCCATCCTTCTTTTTAACAAATAGCATAGGTGCATCCCATGATGATACACTAGGGCCAATAAGGCTTTTATACAACAATTCCTGTAGCTGAATCTTTAGCTCTACTAGCTTTACGAGAGACATCTTGTGGGGAGCCTTTGAGATAGGCTCTGTACTAGGTTTAAGTTCAATCTTGAACTCAATCTCTCACCTTTGTGGCAAAGCCGATAATTCGGACTAGAATACATCAAGGAATTCATGAACCACAAGAATTTGATCTATCTTCACCATATCTATTTTATAGATTGTAGCCACAAAGCATGCATGCCCTTTTTGAAGCATCCTATGGTACATCCAAGAGGAGACTAAATCCAAGCACATAGTCCATGAATGAGTTTGTGCCTCAATCGGAGCACCATCAACTGCTTGTAATCATAGGAGCTTTTGTCGATAGTCCAAATTAGCATTAAACTACAACAACCAATCCATCCCTAAAATAACATTATATACCCCAAGATCCATAACATGTAAATCACTAACCCACTACACACCTTCCAATTCTACTGGCACACTTATACACACTTGATCAACTTAAGTTTCATAACCCAGGAGAAAGAGAATGACATATAAGAGCTACATGATGTGCAACTGTAGGATCTATGAAAGAATGGCTAGCACCGGGATGAAATAACATTAACACAGCAAAGCCCAAAATCATACCTCTCATCTTCATCATTGTGTTTGGCTGCATGTCCAAAGGCTGATCCGTTAAGGCATACACTTGTCTTGGAGTCCTCTAGTCCCCTCTTTCTAATTGAGTGACTGGTGCTCTACATCCATCTTGAACTGGAGGTCACTATCCTCAGCCTCTACCTCCTCCACTACTGCCTGCCTACTTTGGGCACTCCCGAGCTCAATGCCTTGGCTACCCACATGAAAAATAGTTCTAGCAATTCCTCTATAGATGACTAGGCTACCCACATCTATAACAAACAATAGCTCCATGACCAGCTCCAATAGTAGGACAATGAGTGGGTATTGGGCACTCTCCTCCATGGCCACAAGCTTGCTTAGATGGGCCAAGCCTTTCTCCAGATGTTGGTCCTCTCTTCTGCCCCTGTTGCCTCTCTCTACATGCTGTATCCTCCCACTAACTCTTCTCTAAATCCATGGCTACTGCTCTAGTTTCATCATAGGAAGATGGTCTCAAGCCTTGAACAAACTTGTTTGCTTGTGCCTGAGCATCTGGCTACATATAGGGTACATAACTACTTAGCTTAGAGAAATGAGCATCATACTTTGCCACAGACCAACTACCCTGATACTAATGGTATAATTCATACTCCTTGGCTTGTGCATATGGGTAGACACATAACGACCTCTGAAAGATGTTAGAAAATCATCCCATGCCACATCTTGACCAGTCCATTCCTTAGCCTACTCTTTAGTCATCCATCAACTACCAACTAATTGATAAACTGCCAAGTGAGTCTGCTGAACCAATGAACAATCCATCAAATCAAAAGCCTGTTGCAATTCCTCCAACCATTCTGTAGCCACAGTGGGATCCTCAGTGCTATCAAATTTTAGAGGTCCTAATTTCTGAAACTGCTCTACTAGTTCCCTATTGATAGGTTGCTTGTTTGATTCTCCTAAGCCTCCACTACCACTACCACTTCCCACTTCCCTGATCGTGGGAACAGAAGCGTCACTGGCTGCAACATGCTGTTGCGGGATCTGCAACAATTGTTGTATAAGCTCTGGTTACCTATTTGCAGGACCACTGCTAGATGTTGGAGGAGGCTACTCTTGTCCATCATTAGGCCCTTGTGGTCTACAGGCCCCACCAGCATCATGACCACGTCTACTATACATCTTTGTAACTTGAAAGTACACAAATGGGTGAGTACCCCCACCATCATACAACATCAAAGTAAACTAGCTCTGATACCATAATGTAACACCCTGCCCTAGCTAGGGCAAGGTGATGCCTAAGATCAAGTGATCGTAGAACAAAAGCATAATAACTAAAACCAATAATGTGCATGATACATGATAGTAAGAAAGGTCAAATGGTATAGAATTTTTCTACCATACCAAAAATGAAACATACATATCATGTTATAAAAATGCATGTCTCTACATAAAGCAAACTATACACTACTCTGCAAAAATACAAAAAAACATATAAGCCTCATCATTGTATATAGAAGAGTACAGAGAGTTTCATACAAGGATATCTAGTTCACACCACTGTACATGAAAATATATATCAACCAAGCACAAAACATTTTTCCCCTCCTCTACCCTTCCTCTTCGTGCTTGTCTAAGCTCCTACGCCTTTTACTTGTAATTAAAAAGTTAGTACATAACTGAGTGGGAAGCCTTTACACTTTCCCTACTAGATGGTTGATAAGTGTTGCACTAGAGGAGAGGAGTGTGGTACAAGGCAACCTGCAACACTGTTAGTCTCATGCATGCTCAAAACAACACACACAATCACCCATAAAGCTAACATACTATCATACAAGCATAGACAAAGCCATGGTCTGACATCATCTATCATGCCCATGTCATCATACCCATGATATACCATAAATAGTCCATGATCCACACAATCATAATCGAAATAGAACACCTATTCTCAACGATATGACTCACAAACCAATACTATGACATACATAGCCCACGTGGTTGCTAGCATATCCACGCTGAGTGTACCATGTGAAACGTTGCCATGAGTACTCATAACAACCATTTCCTGTAGTTCTTTTATTAGTCTTTCATTTATCCAACCAGTGCTAGGGTCCGTCAACTTGTGACTCGCAACCACTAGCCTTCTAGAGGATTGGTGATAAGGACAAACACACTTATGCCATGGACTAGCTGTAGGGATGAACACACCTACACTCTCCCACTCTTAGGATGAGGCTTGAGATAGGAGCCTCATTGATGCATCGTGGTGAGGGTCAATCCATACTACCTCCAAGGTGCCTCATCACTAACCGGTCCACACCCTCATGCTAGCACCACCTGCCAATGACCATCATAAGCGTTGTCACGAAAACATATACACAGTCCAACTAGCCTAAGCCAACACAGGTCATAAGCACAACACACCCAAGCAACATAATTGCACATATCCACCCCTAATAGTCACAGTCATTCCATGAAAACAATATCACAATGCAATAGAATAACATGAAGACCTCGATATGACAAAACAATACCATGTTGCTTAAAAGACATGTACTTCTATACAAATGACCACTAGAATAACCTTCAAAATGATATATGCCCAAAGTGAAAACTAATCTCATGATTAGAAAGTATTTCCAAAAATGATCCCAATGACACTAATTTTACCTAAATTGGACTCCTGGAAGCAAAGTTATGCACGTTCAAAGTTTGATTAATAAAATAATATTTAAGTAATATTAAGTACCACCAAAAAGGATTGGAATGCCCAACAATGCTTGCACCTCAATAGGCCCCACAAATAGCATGTTGCATATGAGGCTCATCAACATCACATATCATATTCCACAAGTCCCCATCATACCATACATCCCATATATATTAATAAACAATTTGTAACCAAAATCGTACACTTTTGGGAAATATACAAAATAACATGCTTAAGCTTAGACTTTGAGCCATTAGCCCCACATGCCCCCATCGCATGATCATATACACTAATCTAACACAAAAATATAGGGAAAAGGTAAAGACAACTCACCAATTAAAAAACAAAGAGAAAATTCTTAAAAATTAGGTAGGACTTTGTTTTGCTTCCAACAAGCTCTGCACTCATGTAGATATGACCGTAGCAATTCCAAATCCAAGTTTAGAATAAGCAAAAAGCGGCCACAAGGCTCAGAATCCAGAAAAAGAAGAGAGTAGAAAGAAAAATGGAACAATAGAAAAACCCAAACCCAGTTTTTCCTTATCTAATTCTTTGTCCTTCTATCATGTAACGAGTTAGCCTGGGTTGTCGTTGGTGGTACCCCAATTTGGGCTTCCTCCCTTAACACTTGTTTTTTTATAAGGCAGGTCTTGAGTTTCTTGCATAGTGCTCTCAGCTTCCCCCTTCCCCTTAACCCTATGACTTGTTCAAATTACTGTAACTGATACACTGTTAATATCAATAGAACTTCTTTTCGGGTCCGACATCCCCCCAAAACCCAAACCCAATTTTGGTAACTAAGTGGTGGTGATGAGGTGGTGAGAAGAAGAATAACATATGAAAAATCAAAACTATGCTTTTAAGCATATGCATACACATAACCTTGGTTTTTTTTTCCTCCGTGGGAGCACATCACGTGCTAACATTACTTGTACTTTTTTGATTTTTTTCAACTTTATTTTATTGCATTTTTAACATATGTCATTTTCATAATCTTGTATATTTTTCTCCTCCACAACTAATACTGTAAACTTTAAACCTATGTAACAAACACACTAGGACTCTAAATCAAAATTCGTTTGAATCTACAAGGTCCTTATCATACGCTCTACACATTCACATGCTAAACCACACTTGAACATCACACAACATAGTGCTATTATACATATGCTTACATATCAAAATCACACATAGAGCATAAAACATACGAGATAGGTGCTCTTGTACCCCAATCTAACACCCTTGCTAGCAACATCACCTATCTAACACATCACATAGGGCTAGTGTACATAATCACATTAGTTAAGTATGTAAAGACAACATAATCGTAATTGATGAGTGGCGAGGTATCCCTACACTCAACCATACGAATACGAGCGTGCACGCCCGATCCGGTCGAACTCCGCAGACTAAATGCCTTAACGCCACAAGAAACACTTGGGGTTAATCGTTCATTGTCTTCCCAAGCTTGCTTGTATGTGTCACGGTGTATGGTTAAGCAAGTTCGAGGTATATGATTTTTTTGGTATTTTTCAGTTTATCTCCTAAGCTATGAGGGAAAGGGTTGAGAAACTAACTAACTCTAACTAATGTCCTAAGTCTAAATTAACTAGCGTCAGCATCCGTTCCCACTTACCGGACACACCCTGAACTATGCAACTATGGCTA
>MNCI01029493.1:11476-28020 GCA_015680685.1 Gnetum montanum
ACTCACAGTACTTGATAAAGTTGGCTGAATCTCTTAAAGTAAGTCATTTGTATTTCACACACACGCAATCGTTACATTGCACACAACCGCACGCCGCAACAGCACACACACATACTCACGTTAACTACTGAGTTATTTGGAGGTATCTGGGCCTTGGTGTAGCCAGAGACCAGCGGGCACCTAAATCCTGTTCGAGGACACTCGTTGGCGGTCACGTCCCAAACGGTCGCCAACAATGCTCACTATGCAATATTAGGAGGAAATGATTTTTGACTATTCGTGATAAATATCGACAAGTCTAAGAGCCTTAGGATGTGCAAATAGGATTCTGGGACACACATAGGGCTTTCTAGGATTCATTTAAGGTTTTTGAAGGCTATTTTGAAGTCCCCCCAAAGTTCCCCCATTTCTTCCATGCTAGCCAACATGGAAGAGGTGGCTTCTAGTGTGGAGAAACTAGGGGACCCTACTTTTTACTAAGTTTTGCTAGTTTCTCCTATGCATGTGTGTCCATAGGGTTGTTGGTGTTGACTATTAATGTCTAGGGTAGAAATCTGGTCATTTTGAATGCTACGAGAGGGTTTTCAGGCTTTCCCCCTTTCATCCATGTTGGGCTAGGATACTCATCATGGATGGGATCCTCCTTAATAAGGAGAACCTATTAGGGACAGGTTTTGATCATTTTAAGTAACTTCTAGAAGTCTGGTGGCTTTCAAATGCTTTAGGTTGCTTTCATAAGTTAAAAAACATAAAAAATTTAACAATTTTGGATTTTCACCTTCCATCCATATTGAGACTAGAAGGCTCAATGTGGAGGCGATCCTCCCCATCATGGAATAATCTTAGGAGGTGGATTTTTGCTGATTTTTGGCATCCTAGTAGCATTTAGTAACACTATTAAAGTTCTAGTGTTAGGTACAAGAAAATTTGAGGTTCTTTTCTTATTTCTAGGCTCCCCCAATAACTTTTCTAACTTAATCCTCTTATTTTCCACACTAGGTAGCATGTAAGAGATCTCTCCTAGCATGGAAGAACCAAAAAATTTAGATCTAAGCCAATTCAACACCCAATCAATCATGCATATCAACCTCTAGGATTACTAGTGTTAATAATCAATATTGGGTATCAAGTTCCAGTAGTTTGGAGGCTCCTAGATGCCTGATGCAATATTTCCCCTTCTTTCATGCTAATCATGATGGCCCCATCATGGGTAAGAAGGGGATTTTATTTTTGTACCATCACTGACTACTTTTTAGACCTTTGAAAGCTTTAGAGGGTTCTGGAAAGGCCTAGGGGTCACCAAGCTTCAAGAAATTGCTACTAGAAATTTAATTGAGATCATTTTTTGGCTTCCCCCAACCTATCCACATTGGGGATAATATGCTTAGCATGGATGAAGCCTCCCCCAAAATGGAACTACCAAATCCCAGGGTCTTCACCAATTTTGACTCAATTTGATGAGGTTTTGAGGCTACTAAGTATGCTTGGAGGGGTTCTAAGTTATGTGGGCATACTTTAAGGGTCAAACTTGGGCTAGATGGGTGTTGGGAGGTAGGAATGGGTGTTACCCCACTTCTTGCATAGTGGGTAGTATTGCCTCAATGTGGAAACCCATGTCATCTAATTTTGTCCATTTCTAACCCCTTTAGGAAGCCCAGGGTTGACAAGGTAGGTTTTCCCTACTAAAAATGGTAATTTTAAATGGTTTTAGGAGGTGGAAGCCATGTATCCACATTGGGTATGATATCCCCATAATGGATGCATGGGAGTTAAGGCTCAGTTATTTTTCTAAGTGTTAAAAGTGATCAAAACTCAACATTGAAAAATATTTTGGCTAAGAGTGAAGGCTTATGGTCAGGCCCACAATTGAAAAATTTTAAATTTTAAATTTTAATCTTAACTCCCACAAATATCAGTGTAGAAGAGACTTTTCCTCTTTTTCACTTTAGTGATCTTGGATTTATACTACACTAAATGGGAAATTGGGGTTTAGACTCCAATGTTATAAGTTTATGTTTGTTTTATACGGTCAAATTTCATAAGTTTCAACCACAATTGTCATTTTTCATAGACAACACATTGGTGGAGAGCTCTATAAGATATGTTTACAACATAGAGCATAAATCTTTAGTGTGGAAGCCTCCAATCTTCCTTGTAGCCAACATTGAGCCTCTATTCTTCTCAAATCCCAGCAACTCCTAGCTTTGAGCATCCCATGGTACCAAAGCAACGTGAAGGGAAAAGTAGAAACCCAAGGATTCAAAAGGTAGATGAGTAGGAAAGGGATATTTTAGGACTACCTAGTACTATCTCCATCCAGACCTAATCTGTTGCTACTTCAAGGTAGACCATTCTACTCATTTTTCTTTTCTTTCTAACTATTTGTTTCTATTTTTCTTACCATGTGTGGGGTCATTTTCTTCATATCTATGCCAATAGATGGGGTAAAATGAAATTCTAACAAAATCCCACCTCTTATATTGGTTTTTTCTAAGTAAATCTATAGTTTTTTTGTTGTTTTGGCCTTGGTAGATTTGATTTTTAAAATTAGGCTTACTATTTTCATGCTTTTTTCCCAAAATTTGGGGGTAGGGCCATTTTTCTTAGATCTAGGCTTCAATTCTCATCAAGATTAATTCTAATGAAATCCTACCCCTTCATTTTTGTGTTTTTTTAAATTTTTATTGATCATTTTAGCTATTTTGGCTATTTATTTAAGGTTTGTTAAGTTGGGTTTTATGATTTTTAACTTTTTGTTCATTTTTTTATCCAAAAGGAAGTAATGTTGTTTATTTTCTTCTTAAAAAAATAGATACACATTTTTAAACTTTGATGTTATTGGTTTGGAGCCCTACATTTAAGCTTTCCAATGGCTAGTGTTTCATTCAATTTGGTTTTGAGATGATTAAGTTATGGATGTTTTCCTAAGGTCATGCAATTAGATTTTTCATGTTGTTTTAGAATTTCATGTAAATTCATGAATTTTTTTTAAGCAAAAGGAAACTTTTTTGGCTATTTTTTTGGCTATTTCTAGGTATTTCTTAGCTTCATCTTTTCAATGGAGGTGGAATCACTCCGATTGGACTTGAGATAAATTTTTCATTAGACCTATGTCAAAAAGGGGGTTTGTACCACTTTCATATTTTTGTCCAAATTGGTGACTTTTTCTAAATAAATGGAAAGGGTTTTGAATTTTTATTAAGAATAAGTGGGTAGAGCTCAATTTAATCTTTCAAACACTAATGAAATTACTTCTTTTTGAGCTCAAATGAATTTTTGGTAAATTTTTTACCAACCTTGCATGAAAGGGGGTTAATGGTAATGGCTACAATTTTTGCTAGGTTAGCCTATGTTTCATGTAAAAATGATTAGGTTTATATTTTTGTAATGGTCATGGCTATGAAGATTTTTATTTTATGATTTTTTCCATGGTAGAATAACTAAAACCAAAGCTAGAATGATTTTTTAATGAATTTTTGGTTATGGCTATGTCAACAAGGCAAAATTCTAGTTGTAGCACTTTATCCCTTTGGAGATGGATGTGACTAACATGTGTAGAAATTTTTCGTGTCAACTCACATGCCTTTGGGGATTGCTAAATATTTAAAACTTATGTTTTAAATTTTTTTTAAAGAAAATTAAAGGCTTTTACTATGTTCTAGCAAGCTTTTTACTATGGCTATATGCTTTTTTCTAAGTTTAGGCATGGTTTAGACTAAGGCTTAATTTTGGTTATAAAGTTTTGGCTATAATATTTTAGCTATGAAGTAAAAGGCTATGAAAAGGTTGTAATAATTATTTTTGTAGAATTTCTTAAGAAAACTTGAATAAATGCCTTAGAGCTTTTTACAAGGGCTAATTTCACCCTCAACTACAATGTTTTTCCAAACTTGTTAAGAAATTCTAATTAGTCATGATATTTTTGCTTTTCTTCATGTAGGGTCTACTTAAAGCCCATACTCATCATTATTGAGTTGGTGGGCATTCTATGCTACATTGGCCATCCCAAGGCCAACACCCCACTCCCTGACATGCCTTTGGGAAAGGTATCACTGTGGTTCTAGCCTAGGATAGGGGAACTCGTTACCTATATCCTACAAAAATTTAGTGTGATGCTATGGTCACACTTGTCTATGGATGTGGTTGGGGCCATAGTAGAGACCCTGTTGCCTTCGGCATCCAACTTGATTACTAGGTTTATTACTAATAATCCACCTCCCAATATAGTAGGAGGAACAACAAACATGATTAGCCCATGTTACCTTACAAAGATTTGGACCATGCCAGAGTATAGTTAGTGTAACGTTGATAATACCCTAATAGTGGTGCATAGAGCCCACAAATTATTCCAAAACCTACCCGACGCCATGTATCATGTACAAGGATAAGCATGGATATTGTGGAATTTTCATGTTTGTTTGGCTTTATTGGTTAAACTACCTTTCCTAACTTCATTGGTTCTATAAACTTCTAATAGGCACAAATTCAATGGTTAAGGCTTGATCATTAATGATGAAACCTTGGGAGTGGCTCAAACTACTCTAAATGAATTCACCAAAGGCCTCCAAATTACAACTATCATATATGAATAGTTAAGAGGGAACTTTGGTGAGTACACCATGAGGTTCATCCTTTTTTACAAGAAGTGCAAGGATGAGGGGATGATATAGAACTAGTGGGTAGGCTCCAATAGCTCCCTAGATCAAACCCTAACTTCTAGAATCTCCACTCAAACCATACTAAAGAAGAGGGAAGGTAAACATAAAAGCTCTAACATTTAATGTTTTATGTCCGTGAAAGTTATAAGTGTTATATCATTTTACTAGTTATTCAACATGCCTATTTGATGCCAACTATTTCATTTTTTCTTTGTAGGACCTTCCACCTCTACTGATGTCACCATACCACTTCTAGAATGTCATGAGGATAGCCTCATCCTAAAGTTTGGTGAGGTGATACCAACATAGGAGTGGCTGAGAGGACAAGCACCTAGGTACATTCAAGCAAACATCCAGTGTATAAGTTTACTTGATTTGTTTATCACACCTATCCCTTTCATCCTTGCTATGGAGATGCTTCACATCATCGACTCCTTTACTGAGAAGGCTGATCATTTTAGCACCACCATTCAAGGTGTAAAGGTTACATGAACATTGATGAGGATCTCTTCTACAACTTGTTTAGTGTCCCCACTAATGGGGCAAAGGTTGCCACTAGAATAGTGAAGGAATTGGGCCATCGTGAGGAAGTTTTGGAGTGGCTTGATGCTATCATGGGCCATTATGGAATTTCCATGGATAGCTCCACAAACCCTGATGTAAAGGAATCATATCCTTTATTTAGGCCTTCTGCATTTCCCAAACTACTATCACAAACGAGGTGATCAACATCACACAAGGATGGACCTTTTAGAAGGTTCTAATAGATGGTACTAGGTTTAGCTAGGTGGCTACTTTGGCTATTGGAATTAATGATGAGATTCTTAAACTCTGCAAGGACACCTCTACCATAATGCACATGCATTATGCATTTTTTGTAGGTTGCTTTAACAAGTTTGCAAAGTTTCTAGTGGTGTGAAGGAATGGATGATGGATTCCCCAAGATCCAAGTCAACTTTCTAGGCCTTGGATAAAGCACATTTATCCAACGTTGTAGGCTCAAGATCCACTAGAGGAAATCGATGATACACAATCCATCACTACCAAGGATCTTGATGGTAGGTGGTGTGAGTCTCTTGATGGCACAAATGATGAGGAGCCTCTCACATTTCTAGCAAACATCCTAGAGGCTAAACAATGATGTAAGAAGATCAAAGGGATAGCCAAGGAGGAACTCAAGAGACTCATGGAGGAAGCACTACCAACATCAAACCATCCCACCTTAAAGGAACATAAGCTATTGCAGTAGGCAATCACAAGTATGCTTTATCTATGTTTAGCTATTTTAAAGTTTATGGCTATGTTATGGTTTTATATGCTAATCAATTTTCTATGTGCTATGGTTGTAGACAAGCATTAGATCCTAGCAGCCCAAGTTGCCATAGAGGAAGAACAAAGGCATGCAAAAGAGGCACTTCTACAACAACCTAAGGCAAAAATAGATGATCTAGATGCTTTGTTACAAGTAAGACCTCTATGGATGCTATTACCTAGGATCCACCTACTTGGACTATGATAGATAAGATAGGCATCCTTTCCAACATTGATCTTGGGTATGATGACTAGGTCAACATGACGAAGGACCAAATCCTTCATTGTTTGAAGGAAGGACTTTCACATCTATCCCTAGAAGCTATGGAGCCAAAATCTCCATAGGTTAGATACATTTTATGTTTTATTTTTTTTTTAAATTATGCTTTTGAATATTCATCACTAACTATCTATGTTTTATTGTATTTTATGCCTTAGGAGACATTGGAGGTCCCAATGATCAAGGTGAGAATGATCCACCACTTCCTTCTCCGGATGTCCCTTAGCATCCCCCATTTGCTCATTTTCAGCTTGATGGCTATATTACTTAATTTTCATGTTGATGGCTATTGTTAACCAAGACTATTTTATAGATGGTTGTTATTAATTTTTTTGACATTTTTTCCACATAATGTGGCCATGGCTATGTATGTTATGAACACTTTAAATTAATATTTTAAACTTTGGTTTCATATTTGGCTATATATGTTGTTGTAGTTAATGTTGTAAATGTTATAGATGTTGTGAATGACTATGTTAAAATTTTTGGCTATAAAATTAAGTAGCTAATTGATGTGATAATAGGTTAAATGAAAAATATAATTAAATAGACATTTGTCAATTTTAGGCCATGGTAGGCATAGGTTGTGTTAATTTTGCCAATTTAAGACCATGGTGGGCCATGTTGTGTTATGATTACTTTCCTAGGTTTAGGCCATAGTGGGCTCTATTATGTGATTATCTATGCTATTTTAAGGCCATGGAAGGCCATGTTGCCAATTTAGAGTCTTAGCATACTATGATGCTAGTTTAAGGCCATAGTGGACCATGCTAAAAAAGAAACTTTTATTTTTCTACGCTTTTATGTCTTAAATTTTTTAAGAATTTTTTTTATATTTATAATAGGGATGTCCTTACTAATAGGAATGGAAGTCAACATCTTGAATAATTCCTCACAATGTGTGACAAAAGTCATGATTAGGTCATATAAGCTTAGAGTTGTATTCTTTTGCTTGAGAGATTGTCTAAGTTGATCCATTGCACTAATGAAGTTTTTATCATTGGTAATGGTCTTATCACCCTTTTTGTTCTTCACTTCTTCAATGCACCCCAAAATGTGAACTTCAGCTTTAGGTTGTGGTTGTTGGGGCTTTTCATAGCTCCTCTAGTTATGAGCTTTAGGTTCCTCCTATGGCTTATTGGTTGGAGAGGATTGGGAAAAAGAGTTCATGGGCACAGCTAAGATGGGAGTGAGCTTCAATGGATCCACTTATTTTCATGCCTCTATCTACTTTTCACCCTTATTATTGGGCTCTCATTTATGCTTCTTCCTTCACTTAGTTGAGGTTTTCTAGTTTTCAATTTTTGGTTATGAGGAAGAGGCAGTAGCATTAGCCATCACAAGAGGTCGTTGTGCAGTTGCTTTGGCTATGGCTAGTTGGGTTGTGTTAGGCTATGGCACCTTGATGATAAAATAATTTCTTAGAAGAATTTTTTATGGTAATCTTATGAAAAAGGGGAATCTTGACCTAGTGGAAGCTAAAGAAGCCCTTTCATTGCAAGGAAATAATGGGATCACAAATGGTTCTCTTGAGGGTCTCTGATCATGACCAATGTTGAATGCTAAAATAACATAAGGATTTTCAGTAGCATTCAATGGATCTTTATAAACCTACATTGACTAATTTTATGGTTGGACTAGGTTGGAAGCATCTAATACTAGCTTCCCCTATCTATTATCCTTTGTAGATTATGTTTTAGCATGAGACAAAAGTCGATGTCATGACCAGGCAGTTGGTGATAATGGCAGAAGTGGTCTAGTTTGAAGTACCTAGGTAACAAATCTCAAGTGCTGCAAGGATGAATCAAAGAGCTCATCTTTATTTCTGTACACAAGGTGTGCTCAAGTACACAATGCTCAAATAAAGATCCATCAACACTTAGACCTCTTGCTCCAGGCACTTGTAAAATACTCTAACTTTCAAACAGACTACAAGAGTTTTGCTACTTGACTACTAAAAGACTTCTTTCCCAATTGTGCGCCTGGGCACTGTATTTATAGACTTGGGAGCAACTACTCTAATAATTATAGTAACCACTCTAATAATTAGAATAACTACTAAAGTAACTACTAGAATAACCACTCTAATAATTAGAATAACTATTAGAGTAACCGCTAGAGTAACCACTCAAGTAATTAGAGTAACTCTAGAGTAACTACTCTAATAATTAGAATAACTGCTAGAGTAACCACTCTCATCATATCCCCATGACTAAATGAAAACTTGTCCTTGAGTTTCTTACAAAATATTGGGAAGGTATGGGATTATTGACTAATTGACAACTAACAGTGGAATGGGATTATAGACTTAACGTGCCCAGTGAATGGATCAATAAGCATATTACAACATTAGTGTTCATGATCATTGTCGTGAACACTTGTACATAAATGACATCCAAGCCTTTATTTAATGGTTTGAAGAGAAAGAGAGAGAAAAAAGATGAAGCATGTTGTCGCCAATGCCAAGATTGAAACTTTCATTGTTTATCCATAGCCATACCACCAAACTTGCTCCTTTCGTAAATGCTCCAATTTCAGTCCATCCTGAGTGCTTCCTCTAAGCCTAATCCATTGTTTGTATGATTGCCATCTACACACACAACACATTCACAAATGAACAAGGACAGAGAAACCACAACGTAGTTGATACCTTGCCTTGATATGAGGCACATTGGCTGAGTTGTGATTATGGCATAAATTGGTTCAGAGATTTATCACTAGTGACTAACCAAGGTGTAAGGGTTAGGCGAATAGTAAAATGGAAAAAATTGAAAAGTTTGTGGTAGGAGCCCCATGACTAAGAGCAAACCTCTAGTAGCTATAAGATGGAAAAATATGAGGAATAAAAAATATGGGAAAAATAACAATGGCAACACTAATAAAATGGATGTCATGGATGGAGATGAAACAAGAAATGATTGATTGTAGGAAATGTTTAAGGAAAATAAGTTAACCAAAAAAGGAATGCCAGTAGGTCCTCCCCAAAATAGGCTCATACCTTTTATACCTTGACAAACCCACAAACCAAAGAGTTTGTAGGCTCTAGGAATGTCATTTGGAAGCAAGAGTTAAAAACTCACCTACAAGAATTCACCAAAGAAAAACAATGCATCAACCCAAAAACAAACTAATGATAGAACTGAAAATGAGGTCAAAAAATGGGGAGAAATATGGAGAGGAGAGAATGGAATGGAATCCCAAGAATAAGGTTGTGTAAAGTCCCTTGTGTATTTTATGGTTAATGTGACTAAGTAAAAATCATCCCAAATCCAGACTCAAACAAACCACATCTAGTGACCTTTCATCAACACACTTGACCAATCCATCCACTTGAAGCAACAAGAATGCTTCCACAAAGAGTCACCACCATTCCAATGAGAGCAAGATGGAGAAGCAGGAAGTAAGAAAGGGCCTTAGTTAGAGGGAACCTTCAGGCATGGGTCACATGTCTTTCCAGTTCCATAACCAGTGCTTATAGCCCATATTTCTTTATTATGTCTAAGGGATGTGCTTTGAATTCTCACATCCTTTTTTTTTTTGTGTGTGAGAACCACACCATGCAAAGAATTATTTTTATTCAATTAGCTTCCCAATTTTTGAACAATGTCAAAATGGCATAAAACACAAGAAAAATCATCTAAGCACCTAAGAGAATGGTTAGCACAAATGCATCGAATCCCCTTAAAGTCACACCATTTTCATCCTTTGAGTCTTTCCTTGGTTTGAAAAGTACCTAGCCACCAATTCATTAAAAGATTACTTAGAAAAAGAGGGACTATACAGTTCCAAGTCAAAGGAGACCATAGACTTGTATAGATGAGTGGACAATGTGGACTCATTGCCTATTTTACCAAAAGAACCATACCTTAATATTAGCATCATAATTAAAAGTAAAAATAAAACATTAGCAATCAATATGATATAATTCAATCCACCATCATGAGCACTTATTAGATGACAAATAAAAGTAAATCAAGAAATCAAACAAATAGTAAAAATATGAACGATGGTGTAAAACAAAAATGTGTGAAACAAAAACATTTAAAAAAATTCAAAAAGGACTAAGGGCCTAGAATGGTTAGCATAGGTAGCCATCTCCCCTAAGACTGAGTTGGAAGGAGGAGATTTGAAATAGTGAGCAAGATTGTCCACTAATAGAGGTAGCATGTGTACTGGTTGTCCTAAGTTCATAGAAAGGTTTGGTTCATTGCACATTAACCAAAAATTTCTTTTCTAAGCTCTCAGGTTTGTATATTGTCATGGCCCCTAAAGGAAAATTTGCATAAATAATATAAGGTCCTTCCCATAGTGTTTGAAATTTAGTACATTGTGACAAATGTGTGGGATTCTAGTAGAGAACCTTTTCTCCTGGTTAATATTTAACCTTCCTAGTCCTTAGGTCATGATGTTGCTTATTGAATGCCTTGTGCAATTCATTAGATGAAAAGGCAGCTAGTAAATTTTCATCTAGTAAATTAATGGTTACTAACCATTGTTTCTATGTTAGGTCAAGATCAAGGTTGAGGTCACATGCTATGGATAGTGTACAAAGCTCAGTTTGAATGGGAAGCATTGGTAATTTACTATACACTAACTCATATGGAGAGTAGCCTATAGGGAGTTTCCATGTGGAGTGGTATGCCCAAAGAGCATCATTCAATTTAGTGCTCTATTATTGCCTAAACTTGCTAATAGTTCTTGTCAATATTTTCGTAATCTCCCTATTGGTGACTTCGGGTTGACCATTCACTTGGGGGTGGTATGGTGTTATCAGTTTGTGTCCAACCCCTAAGCATTGGATTAATTTTACAAAATTTGCACCTGTGAAGTGTGTACCATTGTCTGAAATAAGTGCATGCAGCACACCAAACCTATTTATGATTTGTTGTTGAACAAATCGTGTAGCCGTAGATGATGTACAATCCTTAATAGCATCTGCTGCTACCCATTTTGTTAGGTAATCAATAGCAAAAATAATATAAGCTTTTCCATTAGACATTGGTGTGATTGGTGCTATAAAATCAATTCCCCAAATGTCGAAGGGTTCTAACGATTGAATCCATTTTTGTGGACCCTCCATTCTAGTAGTCATTCCTCCATTACATTGACAATGATCACAAGATTGGAGGAAATGATGGACATCCTGAAATAATGTAGGTCAATAATATCCTACAAGCAAGATCTTGATGGTTGTTCATCTCCTAGCATAATGACCACCACAAGGATCCTCATGAGCATCTTGGAGAACTTGTAGTTGATCTATATTGGGAACACACCATCAAACCAATCCATCAAGACACACTTTGTAAATTTTCCCATTAATCTCCATAAAGTACTTGGCTTAATGAAGAAACTATTGTTTCTTCTTAAGGTTTAACTCTTGTGGTGTTTTTTGGGTGAGGAGATAGGTAAGAATGCTACTATACTAGTTTGTTTCCATGGCTAATTAATTATTCACTACACCAGCAAAGAGTAATTCATCATGGAAATGATCAAAAATTGGATACTCATCCTCTTTTTTTTCCCATCACAACCAAGATAAATGATCAGCAACTACATTCTNCGATACTTCTACTTCCACAGTGGATGTAATAAGGATGCTTCTAGTCATCTAACTATGTAAGTATGGCTCCTAAAGCATAGTTGGACATGTCAATCATGATATGAAATGGTTTTGACCAGTTAGGAGATTTTAGAATGGGTATTTCTACTAGCTTCTACTTTAAATTTTGGAAAGCTAGTTCACATTTCCTGGTCCATTCGAAAGGTACGTCCTTTTTCGTTAATTCCACCAATGGTTTGGCAACCTTTCAAAAGTTCTCAATAAATCCAAAAAATGACTGAATATCTTTGATAGTTTCTGGTTGATGGGTAGTTCCTTGGATAATTTTGATTTTCTCAGGGTTTACCTCTATCCTTGTGTGTGAGATTTTGTGCCCTAGTACTACATCTTCTTGGACCATCAAATGGCTTTTTTACCAGTTGAGCCTCAAATTGGTTTCTACACATCTTTTTAACACATGCCTCAACCAGTCCAAGGCTTAATCAAAGTTTGCTCCATAAGTGGAGAAGTCATCTATAAAGACCTCCACGCCATTCCTTATCTACTATTGGAATATTCTTAGAACTAGTCATTGAAATGTTGCAGGGGCATTGCACAAGCCAAACAGCATCTATTTAGATATGAACGTTCCCCAAGGACTAGTGAACATAGTCTTGGCTTGGTCTTATAAGACTATTCGTATTTGGTTATATCTGTTATATCCATCAAGAAAACTGAATAGCAATGCCCTACGATGATGTCTAAGACTTGGTCGACAAATGGCAATGGAAAGTGACCATTAAATGTTGCCATATTGATTAGCCTGAAATCTATGCACACCATTCATTTTCCTCCCTTTTTAGGTACAATAACTAAGGGGCTACCCCATTCGCTATCAGAAGTTGTTCGATTTCTTCCTTAACTAGTTGCTTCAACTTAGGGTTCAATCACCTCTGTGGTTGTCTTCAAGCCTTCATGGAGGGGTCAGTGTAAATTCTATGTTGGCATATCCTAGGATCTATTCCATTTAATTTCGGATATGACCAAGCAAAGGCTTCTGACCATTTATTTATTACCTTTAGTAGTTCTTCTTTCTATTGAGGAGCAAGCTTTGTGTTGGTAATTACTGATTTTCTATTTTTAAGAAATGTGTATTCCATGCCAGTGGGCAATGGTTTTAGCTCAAGGGGCTCCTGCTTAAATTTCTCATGGATTTCCAACTTTCCCCAATTGATATTTTCAAGGTTAAGACTTGGAAGTTGGTAGTGGACTTGCTCTAATGCTTCTATGTTATCGATGTAAGCACAAGTCAAACCCTCAGTTGGTTCCATGCATATGAGTGAACTACTTTCTTGATCAAGTGTCAGCCAGTACGTGTCTTCCTATCATGTCGTTGCTGAATATAGGCATCTTTGTATGTTAATTACTTGTGCACACTGATTGCATGCAGGCAATGCTAAACTTTGCACAAACCATAACCTCTACACACAATTACACCCTGTGTCACTGTATGTGCTGCATGGAACTTTCTTCTTCTCAATCTTTTTGAATGTATTTTCCTTTGATATTTCTCAAGAAAGATTGCAAATTCCTAGGCATGCATCAATGGTGCTTAGCCATGCTCTTCCCATTATGATTGGGAAGTCCCCCTTACCGTTGTTTACTTGAATCACTAGGAAGTCAACTGGGTACGACCACCCACAAATAGTGGTAACAATGTCTTTCACCACTCCCAATGAGATAGTAATGGATTGGTTGGCCAACTCTAGATATATGTTGCTCTTTTTCAATGGAGGTAGGTTCCAGGCCTTGTACATTTCTTGAGAAATTAAGGTGACACCAGAACCTAAATAAAAAATAGCCTTGCATGGAGCATTTCTAGCAATTTGTAAGTATATTAGAGGACTCCCAGGATCAGAGAATTTCCTAGGAAGGTGACCAGCTTTAATCCAATCGGTGACAGCATGTGTTAGCATGACTGTATATGTTGAGTGTGGTGATTAGGTTGAAGGGGGACTCCAAAGTTTTGATTGATACTAAGGCATCTAAGGAATCAGCCACTTGTGATTACAAGGGCTTGGTTAGACTGTTGGTTCTAAAGAAAGGTCTTTTCTTCATGTGGTTGTTGAAACCAACAGTAGGTTTAGAGTTAAAAGCCCTTGTGGTGTTATGTTGCTACGATTGGGTAGGGATTTCACCTTGCATAGTTGGAGCAGGTGGTAGTGGAGCCATTTGTGGAAGAGATGCAGCTGGATGAGAAGGATGATACACTTGCAGGATATCGCCCCTAGAAGAGGGAGCCCCATAATACTCATGAGCTTGGTAGTGAGGTTGAGGAGTACTGTGACCAGTAGAGTCATGTGGAGAGACTAGCTGCTACATGTAGTATCCATATGGGTCAAGTTGCTAGTAAAGATATTGTTGCCTTGGTGGTGGCATTCCCCATGATTGTGGGTATTTCCATTGTTGATATTTCTTAATCAGTTCTGGTAGAGTTCCTTTGGGATAATACATTAAGGGTTGGTGGAACTATCTTGGGTTACCTTGAGGATAAGGTAACCTTCGAGGTGTTTGTTGTTTATTCAATCATGGGATGAGTGGCTAAACCCCAGACTCTTGCAGATGTGAGATTATAGGGAAACATCCCTTAGGATGGTCATATTGACATATTTCACATCCACTATCATTGTCTATTTCTGACTCCACAACCTCTTCAATGATGGCAACTTTACCCTTACCCTTGCTACATGCATGTTCAACTTCTCTCTTTTTTCTTTTTTCGTGATCACTACCTTGCTCTCTATACTTCTCTACTATTTTAAGAATAGTTTGAAATCTATTATCTAGGGAATTCCACATTTTTTCTACCTTTTTCGAAACTTCTGATGTCATATTTTGGATAGATAAAGTTTTCCTATTCACCATATCTTCGAGTGGTGACTCTTCTTCATCCTCACAAAATCTTACTCCCCTCTTCCAAAGGGAAGGATCTTAGTTATACTCTTTCACACATTCTCTCTTCTGTAGCTCACCTTCTTCCTTAGCAACTTACTCTAACAATCTTTAGATTTGATGGGACCTAAGCTTGGATAGCCTTCCTTGGGCATAACTCCTAAGGGTTCTTCTAGTTTCATGCCTAAGCCCATCTATGAGATGGTGCAGTTGATCCCTTTTTGAATAACCATGGCCAAGACAACAATGTAATAGTGCATAGTATTGGCCCATGGTAACATCCAAGGGTTCATGTCCTCCTTGTTTCCAGCCTTGGATTTGCTTTTGCAGGTTAGACACTCCAAAGTACGTTTGGTACTTATCGTTGAATAATTCTAACATAGTATTTCATCTACGAATAGATTCTAGTTCTAAGGACCAATACCAACTTTCTGCTTCTTTAATTAGTATCTGTGAGAATAACCGAAGTTTTTGCCATTCATTCTCTATGTTTTGTAAGGCACATGCATCATGGAATGCTTGTAAATGATTCTGAGGATCAATGTTGTATCCCCCTTCAAATCGTGAGATATTGTTCATATCTAATCTCTTGATCCTACTATCTTTATGGTGCCTTGTTGGAATTCTAATAGCCTTAGTTATGTTTAACATACTTCAAGTAGTGAGTAGCGGTTCATCGTGATCATCTTGTCCATAGTGTCTATGACGCCTACATTGTTCCTTACTCTCCCTTCTTCTATGTCATGACTCTCTAGAGTGCCCTCGTCCCCTTTCCTAGTTATTTTTTCTATGACTTCTACTTTGCCTACCCTTATTTCCATGGTCTTTTTCTTTATGATCATGTTTAGATATTGAAGGAGAGGGTGAAGGAGATGATGAAGGTGAAGAAGAACAAGAACCATCACCATTACAGTGTCTGCTACCTTCTCTTCTACGGTCTTGGCCCCGATTGCGATTACAATCAGAATGTCCACCTTTATCATGTGTTCATGTTCTTTTTTCAGATCCTTTGTGCCTATGGGTATTAGAACCTATGTTATAAATAGTGGAATGAAGGTTCTAATACACAACAACTTGGCCAAAGTTAAGGGGAGGAACATCATTGTGTGGGCAACTGCCTAAGGTAGGTTCACCACCCTCATTTTGCTTAAGACATGTGGGGCATCTTGGGACCACTTACCCTTCAAAGACTTATGATGTCTCTCTTGTTGCAAGTCCCTTTGATGTTGTGCCTCTATGGGATGGTATTCTCTTAAGTCATGATCTTGCACAATGTATTCTGCATGTAAGTGCAGCATGCTAATCTGTGTGAGAGCATGAAGGAGCATGCTCAGGATTGAATGATCGAGAGGTAACACTATGTTACCTTTGAAGTCTCACCAACGCAGTTGTTCATCTTGATGGAGGATAAAGGTGAATTCTAGTATATACTCATTGGGATGAACATATACCACTTGAAATTGTTGAGGGATTGGTGGATCAACATCATGTGTATTACGTCGCTGACTATTTTCTGTTTCAGACCTAGGCAGTGAGGTGATTTTGTACGAAGAATGAGACATACTTATCTGTTTAGTGTGTAATGTATTCTTGTTTATTATTTTCTTAACCAATCCTAAGGATTTGTTCTAATGATGTGAATGCTTTCCTATGTTCTAGTTAGTGCACAAACAACTAAGCCCCCAGCAACAATGCCAATGATGAGTGGTACCCCTATGCTCAACCATATGAATATGAGTGTTTCACACATGATATGGTCGAATTCGAAGGACTAAGTGCTTATGCACCCTTGTGGAACAAG